>CM051236.1:42988159-43410659 GCA_027917425.1 Gastrophryne carolinensis | reverse complement strand
AAACTAGCAAACTTATCTCTAATTTTCAATCATTGTAAATGTGTTAATAATACTGTACCTGGAACATGTACATATGCGTGGAAAACTCCATTCTTCCAAATTACAGTGGTAAAACATATGTATCACATTAGACACCTGTTCCTGCTCACTGCAAAGTTAATATAGCATTCTATGAGATTTTTAAATCAATTACAACTAACTGCACCTTGCAGTTAACTATAAAGGGTCAAACCTCTAAAGATTAAAAAAAAGGCATGGGGTCCCCCCCACCAGCAGAACCAGCCCAGATACTAGCTATGGTAGACCAAGGAGCAGAGGTTGAGTGGCTGACCCCCGGCTCTGAAGTCTACCAGCACACTTAAGCTACATGGCCAGGCTCCTCATACATGGGCACCGGAACAGGGAATAATTGTTCAACATATGCTAGGTAAGGTTTATTCTCTTCCCACAGTCTGAGGTCCCAAGTTTGGGGTGGCCCTTGAAACATCAAAATAATAGTTCTTACCCATAGTCAGAAGCGTAGGTACAGGGATGAAGGGAAAGCAGTTATTCCAAAAGGCCCTGAACATTTGTCAATTCCTAGAGAATAATTGTGGCAGCAGTACATTGGATTCAGGATTAGCAGCCAATATTGGTGCTTGGGCAGATTCCACGGCTGCTGGAGAAGGAGCAGCACAGCTGTTGCATAAGGAGAGGAGTCAGGGATGGGAGTAATTTGCCCCTGAAGTTGATTGAAGCAACCCAGTAGTTCAGAATAGCCTGCAATTCTAGAACTGCTTGAGCAATAGAAGATAATTGCTGAGCCAGGACTTCAACAGGAGATGTTGCCACCCTGGAGCTCATTTTTGGCCTGTCTTATACTCTCTGAGTTCTGACCAGTCTTAGCTCTTAGGGCTTAGTTAGATGTCAGATGATCAGAGGGAAGGACGGAGCTCCGGATGTGAGGACAGCGGTAACAGTTCCAAAGTTCGTTGGACATGCAGCAAAAGCTCACAAGCAGTTAAACAATCTGGTCTGGGCCGGAAGCTAAGAATCAGAGTCCATAAATGAGCTGAGGTCGCAATCCAGAGAATAGTCCCACAGGTCCATAAATGAACCAAGGTAAAAAAATCCCGAATATCAGTGCAATATTCAAGGGTATATAGAAATCCAAAAAAGCGAAGCCCAGGATAGTTGATAAGACAGAACTAAATGGTTGCCAGGCTGCCCTTTAACCCTTTAACTGGAGATTTTTTCACCCTCTGTTGCCAGACTATTCTTAACTATTTTGTGCTTCACATGTTCAGTTGTGATTTTTGAAGGGATTTCCCAGAAAAGTTATATATTTAACATGAAATGTCATGTTTGAGTTCAGCGTCTTGCCCGAACGCAGACAAGCTGGTTGATGGGCTGCTGAGAAGCCCATCAACCAGCTTCACCTAGGGTTGCAACAGCAGGAAGCTGCTGTAACTCACCTCTTCTTGTCAGTGCGACAGAGTGGCGACGGCAATTAAAACAGGTCCCAGTTAGGCTACAAAAAGATAGACACCGGCTCCCATGAGTGAGGACACTTCTGGTGCTAGCATAAAGAGAGATCTGCCGTCTGACAGATCTCTCTTTATCCATGTCATCTCGCTCCCTCAATCTAAACACGGACAACACTGAGTTTGTTGTCTTCCCAACATTAAAATTAGAGATGAGCGAACTTTTGAAAAATTCGATTCGACTGATTCGCCGAATTTTCCGACAAAAATCGTTTCGACCCGAATAAATTCGCGACGAATCGCTATCAAAAACGGCTATTTCTGAGCCTCCTAGAGCCTCAATAGGGTTGTAAACCATTCTGCCTTGCTGTAACACGCACAGGATGCGTGCTGGGTTAGTTAAATAATACTTTGAAGAAATATCACATGCAGATCAGAGGCATCGCTAATAGAATCGCAGAGCGGCACAATTGAATTCAAGAGAGTTGAAGTGGCATCACTATGAGGGGCAGGAGCCCAAACATTGCTTTAAAGAGACACTGGAGTTGGCTTCAGGAGCCCAAAAATTGGATGAATCACACCCTGGAGTTGGCAGCAGCAGCAGCAGCAGGAGCCCAAAAATTGGATGAATCACACCCTGGAGTTGGCAGCAGCAGCAGCAGGAGCCCAAATATTACTTTAAAGAGACCCTGGGGTTGGCTTCAGGAGCCCAAAAATTGGATGAATCACACCCTGGAGTTGGCAGCAGCAGCAGCAGGAGCCCAAATATTACTTTAAAGAGACACTGGAGTTGGCTTCAGTAGCCCAAAAATTGGATGAATCACACCCTGGAGTTGGCAGCAGCAGCAGGAGCCCAAATATTACTTTAAAGAGACCCTGGGGTTGGCCTCAGGAGCCCAAAAATTGGATGAATCACACCCTGGAGTTGGCAGCAGCAGGAGCCCAAACATTGCTTTAAAGAGACCCTGGGGTTGGCCTCAGGAGCCCAAAAATTGGATGATTCACACCCTGGAGTTGGCAGCAGCAGCAGCAGGAGCCCAAATATTACTTTAAAGAGACACTGGAGTTGGCTTCAGTAGCCCAAAAATTGGATGAATCACACCCTGGAGTTGGCAGCAGCAGCAGGAGCCCAAATATTACTTTAAAGAGACCCTGGGGTTGGCCTCAGGAGCCCAAAAATTGGATGAATCACACCCTGGAGTTGGCAGCAGCAGGAGCCCAAACATTACTTTAAAGAGACCCTGGGGTTGGCCTCAGGAGCCCAAAAATTGGATGAATCACACCCTGGAGTTGGCAGCAGCAGCAGCAGGAGCCCAAATATTACTTTAAAGAGACACTGGAGTTGGCTTCAGTAGCCCAAAAATTGGATGAATCACACCCTGGAGTTGGCAGCAGCAGCAGGAGCCCAAATATTACTTTAAAGAGACCCTGTGGTTGGCCTCAGGAGCCCAAAAATTGGATGAATCACACCCTGGAGTTGGCAGCAGCAGGAGCCCAAACATTACTTTAAAGAGACCCTGGGGTTGGCCTCAGGAGCCCAAAAATTGGATGAATCACACCCTGGAGTTGGCAGAAGTTGGCAGTAGCAGCAGCAGGAGCCCAAACATTACTTTAAACAGACCCTGGGGTTGGCCTCAGGAGCCCAAAAATTGGATGAATCACACCCTGGAGTTGGCAGCAGCAGCAGCAGGAGCCCAAATATTACTTTAAAGAGACACTGGGGTTGGCTTCAGGAGCCCAAAAATTGGATGAATCACACCCTGGAGTTGCAAGCAGCAGCAGGAGCCCAAACATTACTTTAAACAGACCCTGGGGTTGGCCTCAGGAGCCCAAAAATTGGATGAATCACACCCTGGAGTTGGCAGCAGCAGGAGCCCAAACATTACTTTAAAGAGACCCTGGGGTTGGCCTCAGGAGCCCAAAAATTGGATGAATCACACCCTGGAGTTGGCAGCAGCAGCAGCAGGAGCCCAAATATTACTTTAAAGAGACACTGGAGTTGGCTTCAGTAGCCCAAAAATTGGATGAATCACACCCTGGAGTTGGCAGCAGCAGCAGCAGGAGCCCAAACATTACTTTAAACAGACCCTGGGGTTGGCCTCAGGAGCCCAAAAATTGGATGAATCACACCCTGGAGTTGGCAGCAGCAGCAGCAGGAGCCCAAACATTACTTTAAACAGACCCTGGGGTTGGCCTCAGGAGCCCAAAAATTGGATGAATCACACCCTGGAGTTGCAAGCAGCAGCAGGAGCCCAAACATTACTTTAAACAGACCCTGGGGTTGGCCTCAGGAGCCCAAAAATTGGATGAATCACACCCTGGAGTTGGCAGCAGCAGCAGCAGGAGCCCAAATATTACTTTAAAGAGACACTGGGGTTGGCTTCAGGAGCCCAAAAATTGGATGAATCACACCCTGGAGTTGGCAGCAGCAGCAGCAGGAGCCCAAATATTACTTTAAAGAGACACTGGAGTTGGCTTCAGTAGCCCAAAAATTGGATGAATCACACCCTGGAGTTGGCAGCAGCAGCAGCAGGAGCCCAAACATTACTTTGAACAGACCCTGGGGTTGGCCTCAGGAGCCCAAAAATTGGATGAATCACACCCTGGAGTTGGCAGCAGCAGCAGCAGGAGCCCAAACATTACTTTAAACAGACCCTGGGGTTGGCCTCAGGAGCCCAAAAATTGGATGAATCACACCCTGGAGTTGCAAGCAGCAGCAGGAGCCCAAACATTACTTTAAACAGACCCTGGGGTTGGCTTCAGGAGCCCAAAAATTGGATGAATCACACCCTGTGGAGAGTCATGTGGAGAAAAAGTAGCTTAGTTAGTAATATCTACATAAAATTATGAATAAACAAATGCAAAAGTTTGCCAAAGTGAAGTTTTGTTTGAGGGTGTGTTTCCACCTTTTAATTAAATCAGAAACAAGAAGGTATCATTGCCTCTGACTAATTAGCCCTCAAAAATTCTTGGAATTTTTAATCTGGAATCATGTCTGATCCGTCTTATCCGAAGAATATTAATAAAAAGTAAGAGTAACGTAAAGGATTTTTTATCAATACTTACTTGTGGTCCGATGCGGAGGAATGTCTGTAACTGGAGAGCAGCGCCTTAAATCTGTTTTGCACGATCCATCTTTCTTGGTCTGGCCCCGTCATCAATCTACTGGAATACATCAGGCATTGTTGGGAGGAAAGCTTGGCTGATCCATGCGCCATTCATTTCCACGCAGGGCAGTCTCTGGAAAAAAAAGTCTGTATAAACCAGGGTCTTTTTCATATAAAAACAAATGGTTATTCTTGCTTTTCAACCATATGTTCCACAGCTTTACCAGTCATTGTGTCAGCCAATGAAGCAACTTTTCTCGAAGTGCTGCAAAAGCAGTCCACTGCATCACAAGTGGCATCTGACACCCCCAGTCAACTGTCTGTCTGTTATGCTTTGGGTTCAGCTCCACTATCCATTGATCTGATATCCAAGATCTGATAATCATAAAATTCAGCAGCTACTGCCCAGCCAAGAAGTGGAGGAGACACTCGCCTCTTCTTCCACTATCCGGCAATTAGTGATGAGGAGAGTGTCGTGGGAGGAGGTGTTGCAAGCCGAGGTAGTGGAAGAGGGTCCCTGGAGTCTGCGGCGGTGGCGGCGGCAGCAGCAGCGAATTATTGCGGACTGTTGGTAGGAAAAATCAGCTACTCAGCGATGTGGCAGTGTTCCATGCAGCATCCTGTGGAGAAAAAGTAGGTTAGTTAGTGTATATACATAAAATTATGAATAGACAAATGCAATAGTATTGCGAAAGTGAAGTTTTGTTTGAGGGTGTGTTTCCACCTTGCAATTAAATCAGAAACAACTAGCTATCATTTGCCTCTGAATAATTAGCCCTCAAAAATTCTTGGAATTTTTAATCTTGATGTCTGAGGGATTTCTCCTCTCAGACAGCGTCACCATAAGTCCAGCCTGCTGCATTACCCAGTGGTGGACCTTTCAGAGAACTGATGGCTTGTGCCGAGCCGAGGTGGAGAGTCACATGGCATGGTTGTTGAACAGAAGGTGGGCCAGTCCTTTAGCCTGTCAGTGTGTACCAAAGTGCACAGTGTTGTCTACGCCTGGAGCTGTAACTATAGACTCATGGTGGACAATATATATCCTTTTAGGCCCCCTTGGTGATTGTGGTTTCACGCTGTTCTTCACATGGTTTTCCTTGACCATCAGAGTCACACATGGGAGGAACTACTAAAAATGAGAACTCAATCCATGAAAGCATTGCTTAATCCACGAAAACTGCAAATTTGGACCCATGGTGACTGACACTTGGAAGAACATCTTGTTTGCGCTGCGACAAGGAAGCCAGAGTCATGCGTCCTGACATGGCACACGTGTTCAGTCTAGTTTTGAAGTCTTGCCCCCATCTGAAAGACATCCGAACAACAGGAAAGAAAGTTAGCATGCACTTCTGGCACTCCTACACCACCAAGCACAACCTTATTGAGCCTCAGCGTCACCCCCACCATAGTCTGATTTGCGATGTTTCCACCCGTTGGAATTCCACCCTCCATATGCAGGATCCACTATAGCAGTGGTCCCCAACCCTGTCCTCAAGGCCCACCAACAGGCCAGGCTTTGCAGATCTCCACAAAGATGCTCAGGTGGAGTAATTAGTGCAGCTGCAGAGCAATAGAGCTGGCTATTTGGAGATCCAAAAAACATGACATGTTGGTGGGCCTTGAGGACAGGGTTGAGGACCACTGCACTATAGGAACAGAGAAAAGCCATCACGGATTTCTGGATGATCCAAACGGATAGGGGGACACCCCTGTGTAAATTCAATGTAAACCATTGGCAGCTCATACGTGACACCGACCGTTTGCTCAGGCCCTTTGAGGAAGCTACATTATTAGTCAGTTGCCAGGACTATGAGATGAACGATGAGATTCCACTGCTTCATGTACTACAACACATGTTGGAAAGCATGGCTGGTCAGGGCACTGGAGACATGGCACATACATTTCACAGCCACATGAAGCCTGTGGGGGCTGAAGTGGAGGAGGAGGAGGGGGTGGGGCACAGCAAACCACAGTTTAGGTTTCACAAAATGACCATTTTATCTAGTCATCTGACAGGAGAGGAGGAGCAGGAGCAGCCACAGGAGCTAGAGGGTTGTGAGTAAGGCGAGACAGAGGACCCAGACACACCATGGCAGTTTACAGTGGAGATGGAGACAGGTAGTCCCTCCGAGTCACTTGCACAAATGGCACGATGCATGCTCACATGCATGCGTACTAGTGAGCGCAGAATTGTCTCCATTTGTCAGCGGGAAGACTTCTGGCTCTCCAACTTATTGGACCCTCGCTTCCGGCACAAAATGGGGGCATTTTTTACGCCCACTGAGAGGGAGGACAAACTGACCTACTACAGAGACATCCCACGTAGTCAGTTGGGCGATGTCTATCTGCGCCATGGCCCATACTCCCGCAGGTCTGACTCGGGGGGAAGTCTGCGATCACCTTCCACTGCCATGGCTGCTGGGGGGGTGGAAGGAGCAGCAGCAGCAGCTCCATCAGCAGCAGCCTCAGTCTTCAGTTGCTAGTGAGTAGCTTTCTACACCCGCATAGTGAGTCTACTCATGAGCAGCAGGAAGACCTGGAGCTGGACCTCAAACAGCAGGTCATGTCATACCTTGACATGACCATGCCAACACACCTTCAAGATCCACTGGATTTGCTGGGAAGCCAAACTTGACTTGTGCCCGCAACTAGCAGAGTTTGCCCTGGAAAAGCTGTACTGGCCGGACAGTAGTTGATTTAGATGGCAACTGGGCTGCTCTATATAACGAAGCAAAATGGCAAATTTACCTCACTATATAAGCTATTGCCCCTCAGATTTACACAGGGGCTGCTCTATATTATGCTGCAAAATGGCAAATTAACCTCACAATATAAGCTATTGCAGCTCTATATAAATAAAAATAAATAAATAAATAAAGGGCCTGTAGAAGCTTATTTAGTATAACAGATAGGGTGACATGTGCTGGTTTGGGATGCCCATATGGGCTAGTGTTTTGGCAGCAGTACAAAAACCAATGCAAAATGCAATAGCTTAATAAAGCTGATGCTGATCAACGCTTATTTAGTATAACAGATGGGGTGCAACATGCAGGTTTGGGATGCCCTGCGGCCTGGTGTATTTAAAGCAGACCAAAACCAATTCAAAATGCAATAACTTAATAAAGCTGAGGCTGTAGATGCTTATTTAGTATAAACAGGTAGGGTGCAAGGTGCAGCTTTGGGGTGCCCTGCGGCCTGGTTAAATGAAAGCAGTCAAAAAGGAAGTGCAAACTGAAGTAGCTTAATGAAGCTGATGCTGATCAACGCTTATGTTGTATACCAGATAGGGTGCAAGGTGCAGCTTTGGGGTGCCCTGCGGCCTGGTTTATTAAAATCAGTCAAAAACAAGTGCAAACTGAAGTAGCCTGATCAACGCTTATGTTGTATAACAGATAGGTTTAAAATAGCATGTGCCTTGGGATGCCCGTGTGGCCTGTTATATTTCAAGCTGAACAAAAAGTAACAATAATCCAAGTATGAGACATCATTTTGACCTTCTTCACAGCGCCATACTTTGAAAAAAAAAAATTAATTTCATGCCGATCAATCCAAAGGTCAATGCCCCTAACAAAAATAGTGTTCGGCATAAGTTTTCCTTCTGGAAGGACGTAACCTTTAGTTTACATGGTTGGGGTAGGTTATCTTACAAATTGGGATACCCCAGGCAGCAGTGTCATTGAAAGAGACAGATTGTAATGCAGGCCATACGCAAGCAGAGAAACTCAGGCTGCAACAGGCCTATTTAGTTTACATGGTTGGGGTAGGTTATCTTACAAATTGGGATACCCCACTGTATATGAAACCGAATATAAATGCACACCCAAAAGTGGACACTCAGCCTCCAAGAGGCCTGCTTAGTTTAAATAAGAGAGCTGCTTAGTATGGTAGGTAGGTTATGTTATGTTACAGAATGGGATGCCCCAAGCAGACTTGAGATCAGTATATATGCACACAGCAGCAGTGTGTTAGCAGGCTCATACAGGCCAAATTTCTTTAAATAAATGTGCAGCTTACAGTAAATGCAGAGGCTAATGGTATGTTACAGAATGGGATGCCCCAAAGCTGACTTGAGATCAGTATATATGCACACAGCAGCAGTGTGTTAGCAGGCTCATACAGGCCAAATTTCTTTAAATAACTGTGCAGCTTACAGTTAATGCAGAGGCTAATGGTATGTTACAGAATGGGATGCCCCAAGCAGACTTGAGATCAGTATATATGCACACAGCAGCAGTGTGTTAGCAGGCTCATACAGGCCAAATTTCTTTAAATAACTGTGCAGCTTACAGTTAATGCAGAGGCTAATGGTATGTTACAGAATGGGATGCCCCAAGCAGACTTGAGATCAGTATATATGCACACAGCAGCAGTGTGTTAGCAGGCTCATACAGGCCAAATTTCTTTAAATAAATGTGCAGCTTACAGTTAATGCAGAGGCTAATGGTATGTTACAGAATGGGATGCCCCAAGCAGACTTGAGATCAGTATATATGCACACAGCAGCAGTGTGTTAGCAGGCTCATACAGGCCAAATTTCTTTAAATAACTGTGCAGCTTACAGTTAATGCAGAGGCTAATGGTATGTTACAGAATGGGATGCCCCAAGCAGACTTGAGATCAGTATATATGCACACAGCAGCAGTGTGTTAGCAGGCTCATACAGGCCAAATTTCTTTAAATAAATGTGCAGCTTACAGTAAATGCAGAGGCTAATGGTATGTTACAGAATGGGATGCCCCAAAGCTGACATGAGATCAGTATATATGCACACAGCAGCAGTGTGTTAGCAGGCTCATACAGGCCAAATTTCTTTAAATAACTGTGCAGCTTACAGTTAATGCAGAGGCTAATGGTATGTTACAGAATGGGATGTCCCAAAAACCAGAGAGCACCTGGCAGGCAGCAGTAAGACTATGCACAGCAAAAGTGTCTTTATCATGCCTAATTTCAATTAGAATAGGTGCAAATGGTTAGGTTCTTAAATAGAGGCTGGTGTAGTCACAGAATGGGATGCCCTAAAAACCAGCAGTAAGTACACCTGGCAGGGACAAGTAGTGCTATGCCCAGCAAAAGTGTCTTTATCAGGCTAATTTCAAATATGATAAGAGCAAATGCTTATATGGTCTTAAACAGAGGCTGCTGTAGTCACAGAATGGGATGCCCCAAATAGGAGTGCACCTGGCAGGGTCCAGTAGTGCTATGCCCAGCAAAAGTGTCTTTATCAGGCCTAATTTCAAATATGATAAGAGCAAATGCTTATATGGTCTTAAACAGAGGCTGCTGTAGTCACAGAATGGGATGCCCCAAATAGGAGTGCACCTGGCAGGGTCCAGTAGTGCTATGCCCAGCAAAAGTGTCTTTATCAGGCTAATTTCAAATATAATAAGAGCAAATGGTTATATGGTCTTAAACAGAGGCTGCTGTAGTCACAGAATGGGATGCCCTGGCAGGGACAAGTAGTGCTATGCCCAGCAAAAGTGTCTTTATCAGGCCTAATTTCAAATATGATAAGAGCAAATGCTTATATGGTCTTAAACAGAGGCTGCTTTAGTCACAGAATGGGATGCCCCAACAGGAATGGACCTGGCAGGGTCCAGTAGTGCTTTGCCCAGCAAAAGTGTCTTTATCAGGCCTAATTTCAAATATGATAAGTGAAAATGGTTATACGGTCTTAAACAGAGGCTGCTGTAGTCACAGAATGGGATGCCATGGCAGGGACAAGTAGTGCTATGCCCAGCAAAAGTGTCTTTATCAGGCTAATTTCAAATATGATAAGAGCAAATGGTTATATGGTCTTAAACAGAGGCTGCTGTAGTCACAGAATGGGATGCCATGGCAGGGACAAGTTGTGCTATGCCCAGCAAAAGTGTCTTTATCAGGCCTAATTTCAAATATGATAAGAGCAAATGCTTATATGGTCTTAAACAGAGGCTGCTGTAGTCACAGAATGGGATGCCCCAAATAGGAGTGCACCTGGCAGGGTCCAGTAGTGCTATGCCCAGCAAAAGTGTCTTTATCAGGCTAATTTCAAATATAATAAGAGCAAATGGTTATATGGTCTTAAACAGAGGCTGCTGTAGTCACAGAATGGGATGCCCTGGCAGGGACAAGTAGTGCTATGCCCAGCAAAAGTGTCTTTATCAGGCCTAATTTCAAATATGATAAGAGCAAATGCTTATATGGTCTTAAACAGAGGCTGCTTTAGTCACAGAATGGGATGCCCCAACAGGAATGGACCTGGCAGGGTCCAGTAGTGCTTTGCCCAGCAAAAGTGTCTTTATCAGGCCTAATTTCAAATATGATAAGTGAAAATGGTTATACGGTCTTAAACAGAGGCTGCTGTAGTCACAGAATGGGATGCCATGGCAGGGACAAGTAGTGCTATGCCCAGCAAAAGTGTCTTTATCAGGCTAATTTCAAATATGATAAGAGCAAATGGTTATATGGTCTTAAACAGAGGCTGCTGTAGTCACAGAATGGGATGCCATGGCAGGGACAAGTTGTGCTATGCCCAGCAAAAGTGTCTTTATCAGGCCTAATTTCAAATATGATAAGAGCAAATGCTTATATGGTCTTAAACAGAGGCTGCTGTAGTCACAGAATGGGATGCCCCAAATAGGAGTGCACCTGGCAGGGTCCAGTAGTGCTTTGCCCAGCAAAAGTGTCTTTATCAGGCCTAATTTCAAATATGATAAGAGCAAATGCTTATATGGTCTTAAACAGAGGCTGCTGTAGTCACAGAATGGGATGCCCCAAATAGGAGTGCACCTGGCAGGGTCCAGTAGTGCTTTGCCCAGCAAAAGTGTCTTTATCAGGCCTAATTTCAAATATGATAAGAGCAAATGCTTATATGGTCTTAAACAGAGGCTGCTGTAGTCACAGAATGGGATGCCCCAAATAGGAGTGCACCTGGCAGGGTCCAGTAGTGCTATGCCCAGCAAAAGTGTCTTTATCAGGCCTAATTTCAAATATGATAAGTGAAAATGGTTATACGGTCTTAAACAGAGGCTGCTGTAGTCACAGAATGGGATGCCCCAAATAGGAGTGCACCTGGCAGGGTCCAGTAGTGCTTTGCCCAGCAAAAGTGTCTTTATCAGGCCTAATTTCAAATATGATAAGTGAAAATGGTTA
Source organism: Gastrophryne carolinensis (assembly GCA_027917425.1). Classification (NCBI taxonomy): domain Eukaryota; kingdom Metazoa; phylum Chordata; class Amphibia; order Anura; family Microhylidae; genus Gastrophryne; species Gastrophryne carolinensis. The sequence continues at coordinate 43,398,958 of CM051236.1, read as the reverse complement.
TACGGTCTTAAACAGAGGCTGCTGTAGTCACAGAATGGGATGCCCCAAATAGGAGTGCACCTGGCAGGGTCCAGTAGTGCTTTGCCCAGCAAAAGTGTCTTTATCAGGCCTAATTTCAAATATGATAAGAGCAAATGCTTATATGGTCTTAAACAGAGGCTGCTGTAGTCACAGAATGGGATGCCCCAAATAGGAGTGCACCTGGCAGGGTCCAGTAGTGCTATGCCTAGCAAAAGTGCCTTTATCAGGCCTAATTTCAAATATGATAAGAGCAAATGCTTATATGGTCTTAAACAGAGGCTGCTGTAGTCACAGAATGGGATGCCCCAAATAGGAGTGCACCTGGCAGGGTCCAGTAGTGCTTTGCCCAGCAAAAGTGTCTTTATCAGGCCTAATTTCAAATATGATAAGAGCAAATGCTTATATGGTCTTAAACAGAGGCTGCTGTAGTCACAGAATGGGATGCCCCAAATAGGAGTGCACCTGGCAGGGTCCAGTAGTGCTTTGCCCAGCAAAAGTGTCTTTATCAGGCCTAATTTCAAATATGATAAGAGCAAATGCTTATATGGTCTTAAACAGAGGCTGCTGTAGTCACAGAATGGGATGCCCCAAATAGGAGTGCACCTGGCAGGGTCCAGTAGTGCTTTGCCCAGCAAAAGTGTCTTTATCAGGCCTAATTTCAAATATGATAAGAGCAAATGCTTATATGGTCTTAAACAGAGGCTGCTGTAGTCACAGAATGGGATGCCCCAAATAGGAGTGCACCTGGCAGGGTCCAGTAGTGCTTTGCCCAGCAAAAGTGTCTTTATCAGGCCTAATTTCAAATATGATAAGAGCAAATGCTTATATGGTCTTAAACAGAGGCTGCTGTAGTCACAGAATGGGATGCCCCAAATAGGAGTGCACCTGGCAGGGTCCAGTAGTGCTATGCCCAGCAAAAGTGTCTTTATCAGGCCTAATTTCAAATATGATAAGAGCAAATGCTTATATGGTCTTAAACAGAGGCTGCTGTAGTCACAGAATGGGATGCCCCAAATAGGAGTGCACCTGGCAGGGTCCAGTAGTGCTTTGCCCAGCAAAAGTGTCTTTATCAGGCCTAATTTCAAATATGATAAGAGCAAATGCTTATATGGTCTTAAACAGAGGCTGCTGTAGTCACAGAATGGGATGCCCCAAATAGGAGTGCACCTGGCAGGGTCCAGTAGTGCTTTGCCCAGCAAAAGTGTCTTTATCAGGCCTAATTTCAAATATGATAAGAGCAAATGCTTATATGGTCTTAAACAGAGGCTGCTGTAGTCACAGAATGGGATGCCCCAAATAGGAGTGCACCTGGCAGGGTCCAGTAGTGCTTTGCCCAGCAAAAGTGTCTTTATCAGGCCTAATTTCAAATATGATAAGAGCAAATGCTTATATGGTCTTAAACAGAGGCTGCTGTAGTCACAGAATGGGATGCCCCAAATAGGAGTGCACCTGGCAGGGTCCAGTAGTGCTATGCCCAGCAAAAGTGTCTTTATCAGGCCTAATTTCAAATATGATAAGTGAAAATGGTTATACGGTCTTAAACAGAGGCTGCTGTAGTCACAGAATGGGATGCCCCAAATAGGAGTGCACCTGGCAGGGTCCAGTAGTGCTATGCCCAGCAAAAGTGTCTTTATCAGGCCTAATTTCAAATATGATAAGAGCAAATGCTTATATGGTCTTAAACAGAGGCTGCTGTAGTCACAGAATGGGATGCCCCAAATAGGAGTGCACCTGGCAGGGTCCAGTAGTGCTTTGCCCAGCAAAAGTGTCTTTATCAGGCCTAATTTCAAATATGATAAGAGCAAATGCTTATATGGTCTTAAACAGAGGCTGCTGTAGTCACAGAATGGGATGCCTCACAGCAGACTTAAGATCAGTTCAGTATATATGCACAGTTAGTTACTATAAGCAGCCTGAAAACGCTAACAAAGCCTGTCAGCCAGCTAGTAACACTCAGGCTGGATGAAAAAAAAAAAAAAATCTCCCTGTCACAGCCTCCGTTTTTTCCTACCTTTCCCTGGCTTTCTGTCTGTCTCCTGTCTGTCTCCTGCCTGTCTCCAGCCTGTCCCTGTCTGTCCCTGTCTGTCCCTGCCTGTCCCTGCCTGTCTAACTGTCTGTCCCTCAGCTACACAGCGTTCTGTCTCTCACGAATGCAATAGAGAAATGAGGAAAAGCAAGATGGCCGCCGTTAAATACCGCTGTGTGACGTCACCGGGCTTGCTGGCTGCTGATAGGCTGCATGTGACTGCCCCAGCTTGCACTGGCGCGGGATACATGTCCAGACATGTCCCGTCCGCCATCTTAGAATGCCTGTAAATGTAAATGAATGGATGTTAAAGGAAAACTTCGAGTGATCGAATCGCGGGGAAATTCGGATTCGATCCGAATCGAATTTTTCCTGAAATTCGGATCGAATCCGGGTTCGTCCGGATCGATTCGCTCATCCCTAATTAAAATCTCTTACTGCCTACTGCCTCCCACACCAACTATGTCTGTCAATAATTTCACAATTACTCCCCTTGGTGTTATACTGGACTCCTCTCTCTCATTCACATCTCACCTTCAGTCGCATGCCACCTGCCGCATCCAACCCTTCCACTCACCTGAAACCACCAAAATCTTACATTCCCTGTACATGCCCTGATCTGCTGACTAGACTACTGCTACACCCTGCTTTGTGGTCTCCCAACAAACAGACTAGCACCCCCCAACCTATTCTCAATTCTGCTGCTTGACTCATTCATCTCTCCTCTCATTTCTCTAGTGCTGCTCTTCTGCGTCAGTGCCTCCACTGGCTTCAATCAGACTGCTGTCTACATTTCTTCGCTTATTAACAAATACTAGCCCAGACGCAATCTTCGCTCTGCCCAGGACCAGCTCCTGTCCTCAACCATAATCACCTCCTCTCACTCTCACATTCAGTACTTCACATGCACCACCCCATTTTTCTGGAATGCCCTCCCCTATAAAATTCACCAATCCCCAAGCCATCCAGCCTTTAAGGTTGCTCCTACAATCCACCTATTCAGATGAGCATATCCCTTGGCCTAAATAGAAGACAGCCCGAGCCAATTCAGATCATTCGCCATCATACTAAGTATATATGACTTGTGACCTACCTGTCGTCTCCACCCCTTAACTTTTTTTGTAAGATCGCAAGGGCAGGGCCATCTCTCCTAGTGTATTTCAGTATGGCTGTGTACTTGTGTTTTTCTGTCACATATTGTTGTGAGTTGCTTTACCCTGTTTGTAATATTACATTGTACAGCGCCATGTAAGCTGGTACTTTATAAACAATATTAGTAATAGCCCACTGTTTAAAACACCCTGTTTCAGCAAAATACACACCTTGGGGATTGCTTATGTGGTCCGAGTCTGGCATACCTGTTGTGTGCACTTGCATTTTCCAGCAGACTTGAGAGTCTGCCAACGAGGGTGTCTAGAGGAGGTAATGGTAATGTCTTGGAATGCAATGAATGATTGAATGAATGAAATATATGTCCTTATATTATAACTAAGGCTTCCCTACCCACTGAGACATAGTAATGCGTGCCAACAAATAACTTTAAAAAGTTTTAAAAAATGAACATCAGTGATGTTAACAGTAAGAAAAGTGAGTTTTTGCTAAGAAATTGCATTATTTACTTTGATCATTATATGCAATAGTTTCCTGTATCCTTCCACAGCCTGTTTTTCACACCTGCAATCTCTCTAATGCCTCTATACGTGTTTATAATTTGTAAATGTATTTTTAACTTTAAAGAAAAAGTGTCCTCAGCATTTCTGTTTTTGACTGGGCCTGGTGATTAAACCGACTTATCTAAATATACACTATGTAGTACGCGGTAAGCACAGTTGGATAGTAAAGCTTTCCATTTTAGATTCGTCGATGATATTTTTTGCCTGCCGGGCACAGGGAGGGTGTCAGGTGCATTGTGGACTAGATAGATAGCTCCATGCTGTATAATTATAATTCTGGCAGAGGGTTTCGGTATTTTCTTCCCAAGCTTATAAAAACAGGTTGCATTGAAAAGCAGAGACCTGTATTAAATATGCTAAAGAGCCAGATTGAAGCAGCCCCTCTTCATTTAATTCTACCTATCCGCATTCACAATTAATTAGGTTATTAATAAGGATGACAATCATGCAAGTGATAACTATTTTCACAATTAGCTTTAATCATTTTGTATTATGGGTTTCATCTTCTTTTTTATGTAAAACTGGATGTGATGAGTGGAAACTATTTATTTTTTAATTTGGTACTATAATAAGGTATAGCATTTTTATGTGTGAAATAATCTCAGCATGCAGTGTATTAACCTAGGAAGTAAATCAAGAATGTTCAATAGCTACATCTTAAATTGAAATGAGTTTTGCTAGTTTGAAGTTTAAGCTAATGTAACCAGAAGGGCAGATAGCAAAAAAACGCTCAGTGTGGGAAAGAAAAACATTTGTCCCCTCCTCTCCCAACCTATGGGGCTGCTGCTGCTCAGTGCAGGTATGTGCCATGTTGTACTTTTACCATAGCAGCAGGCAAAATCCCCTCCCAATGACAGAGCCTAATAAGGGGGAATAAGGGGCTTATCTTATTGTCTGGTATAAATGGGCCCCCCTAATAGTGGCTCTGACTCATGTGCATCGATGGCTGGGATACAGGCACCCCCCGGTGCCCAAGGCTGTTGCCCTACGGCCCTTCCCCAGAAAAAAAACCCTAGAAACCTGTACAAGACAAAGGAGATGATTTAGTTTAGTTATTTAAAACATATAGACTGATTCAATAAAAATATAGCTTTGCTTGTTTTTGTATTAAGGCTTGGTTTACACTGACACAATGTGTTTCCTTTGTGGGGCAATTGAGAGAGCTGTGCAGTTCTAAGGGAATGACTGCTCATGTATTCCTAAGGGCCCTTTCCCATATGCAACTGAGATTTTAACTGGACTAACTACCTTGCACAGCTGCAAGCATAATACGGAATCATTGTCAGCACTTACATTTGCTCCTGTATCCACTTAAAGCTTAACCTCTTGTCATGACCACCTTGGAGCACCTAGGAGCCTTCTTCATTTCTTCCCAGCCATGCTGCTGGCTGGACTTTTCTGACATAGCCTGCAATGCAAAGCGACAGGAAATCCAGCTGCACTTTCTCATTGTAGGCCACTTGCAGATCCATCAGATGCCATGGAGGAGTAAAAATAGGAGTTAGAAAAAGATAAATACATTTTTATGTGCACTAATCTAAATTGTCCTGGGAAGGGCCTATAAGTACGTCTAAGGGTGTTGGTTTGGCATGCCAAAGATATTGTAGCCCATTGGAGTACAATAGCAATTGCTTTAATGTGGACTAATCACCCCCCTATGGCCAGCCTGCAATCCTAAAGCTTCCAGGACCGGCCTCTAGCCTGCCGCTGGGGCATCCTATACCGGATGCCCCACTGTGTGAAACCCCCTGGGGCTCCGGTGATCTTACCTGATCTTGGCGCTCCAGCGAGAGTGCCTTCGCTGGTGGCCACATCCCTGGATTCTCTGTGCGCACACTCCCTGCATCCGGCCATTCAGATAGGTCAAGCACGTGGGAGTGTGCACTCCTCAGGGGGAGGGATGTTCAAATCAGCAGCTTAATGTATGTGGCGCATAAAGCGCTGATTGGACTAGGGCTCGCACATGTGCTGTGGGAACGGATAAAGGTGAGTGAAAGTGGGTGATCTGGGGGTTTGGCACAGGGGGGCAGCCTACATTGGGATGTCCCCAGGGCAAGGACCAATTACCTGGATAAATACTGGTGACTGACTGGTCCACTTTAAGATCACTTTTGCCAAATTGTTTTTGCAAAATGTCATAGCAATTTCCTAGGAAAACTATATTGCAGCACATCACCACTGTGTGAAATGGGCTTAAATAGGGCAGGTTGTTTCTTTGTAAACACTGTGGCAATTATATGCCCATAAAGGCCGGAGACAAAGATGCCCCCACACACACAAAACTCATGTGCGGACAAAAGAGCATGTGCAAAGGCATTTCAAATGGAAGCCAGGGCTCCAAGATGACCTGCCACTTCCGCCATGGGAGTGGGCTGGAATGGCGGAGGTAAGGCATGTCCCTGCCCTCCAGTGATGTAATTATTGAGAGGGATTTCACAGAGGCCCCACCTCTGCTTCCATTCGCAGCTTCCGGCATTATCCCTGGCTGGATCCCAGGGTAGAACGCCGGCTGTTGCTGGCTAGATTGGAGCAGCCAGCAGACTCGGGAAGAGGACTATGCTGAAGCTGGAGAAGGAAGCAGATGTAGGTATATTTAATGTAGTGTATTAAAATGTACAGTATTTAAAATCAATGTGTGTGGCTGCTTTTTACAGTTTACCCCTTTCTGAACTGGTAAAGGGTCCAAGCAAGAGTAGAGGGGGCAGCATTCCACCAACCAACACTGGTAGGGGGGTCCAGGGGTCAACCATTCAGCCCCTGAGACCTACGTTTCCAGCCCCTATGTCTGTTGCACCGGGCAAGTAGCCCAGGGGGTCAAATTTTTGTTTAATTAAAAAAAGGGAAAAACAACCAAATATTTTGGTTGGATCTCCTTTTCCATTAACATTAATTGTATCCAGCATGTGGGAGTACCGAATGCTGGATACAGGGTAATATCCAGCCGAGACAGTCCCCTGATGTACTGCCAGGAGTACCCCAAAATCACACCTCCGGAAGAACACCAATCTTCTGTTTATGGTCAAAGGGTTGATTACATGCCCAGTGCCTTAAAATAGTGTAGCAAATTGGGGGGGGGGGGCATTAGCAACCCACCTTTCTCTTAGGAAGAGCAGCTACTGTAGGTTGTGACTCCCCTGCCAATTCCAATTCACCAGTTCACTACATATTCATTCACAAGTTTAATATATTTTTTTAATCGTCTGCTTCCCACTAATTGGGATCCCCTGACTTAAAGGATATTAACTCACTTGATGAGTTTCTCAGACTCTTCTAGAATTTTCTAAAATATCAAATAAATATTATGTAATGTTGCCTTTAATTTGCATGTAAAACAAAGTTTAATACACTATGGTTATAAATCAGTTTCATGGATGCTTAATTAAGAAGATAAATCTAAAGCTGAACAGTTCTGGGTCAAAGCTGGAGGAGGCAACATGCAGATGCAAATGTCTTGGATTTGAAAGTCAATTAAAGGCTGTTTTCCTTCTTAAGTAATAAAAAGAAAGTTGTTGTCAGTAAAGAGTTACATAGAATATACATATTATAATTGTTGTTTATTTATAAAATGTATTCTGTGCAAAGTGCAATATATATATTAGGGATGAGCGAATCGATCCGGACGAACCCGGATTCGATCCGAATTTCAGGAAAAATTCGATTCGGATCGAATCCGAATTTCCCCGCGATTCGATCGCTCGAAGTTTTCCTTTAACATCCATTCATTTACATTACAGGCATTCTAAGATGGCGGACGGGACATGTCCAGACATGTAAGCTGGGGCAGTGTATGCTGGGACAGTCACATGCAGCCTATCAGCAGCCAGCAAGCCCGGTGACGTCGCAGCGGTATTTAAGGCCGGCCATCTTGCTTTCCTGCCTCATTTCTCTATTGCATTCGTGAGAGACAGAACGCTGTGTAGCTGAGGGAGAGACAGTTAGACAGTTAGACAGGCAGGGACAGACAGGGACAGGCTGGAGACAGGCAGGAGACAGACAGGAGACAGACAGAAAGTCAGCAAAAAACAGGGAAAGGAAGGGAAAATCGGAGGCTGTCAGTTTTTTTTTTTTTTTTTTCATCCAGCCTGACAGGCTTTGTTAGCGTTTTCAGGCTGCTTATACTAACTAACTGTGCATATATACTGAACTGATCTTAAGTCTGCTGTGAGGCATCCCATTCTGTGACTACAGCAGCCTCTGTTTAAGACCATATAACCATTTGCTCTTATTATATTTGAAATTAGCCTGTTAAAGACACTTTTGCTGGGCATAGCACTACTTGTCCCTGCCAGGGCATCCCATTCTGTGACTAAAGCAGCCTCTGTTTAAGACCATATAACCATTTGCTCTTATTATATTTGAAATTAGGCCTGATAAAGGCACTTTTGCTGGGCATAGCACTACTTGTCCCTGCCAGGGCATCCCATTCTGTGACTAAAGCAGCCTCTGTTTAAGACCATATAACCATTTGCTCTTATTATATTTGAAATTAGGCCTGATAAAGACACTTTTGCTGGGCATAGTACTACTGGATCTTTTTTGGGGGCATCCGATTCTGTGACTAAAGCAGCCTCTGTTTAAGACCATATAACCATTTGCTCTTATTATATTTGAAATTAGCCTGATAAAGACACTTTTGCTGGGCATAGTACTACTGGATCTTTTTTGGGGGCATCCCATTCTGTGACTAAAGCAGCCTCTGTTTAAGACCATATAACCATTTGCTCTTATTATATTTGAAATTAGGCCTGATAAAGACACTTTTGCTGGGCATAGCACTACTTGTCCCTGCCAGGGCATCCCATTCTGTGACTAAAGCAGCCTCTGTTTAAGACCATATAACCATTTGCTCTTATTATATTTGAAATTAGCCTGATAAAGACACTTTTGCTGGGCATAGTACTACTGGATCTTTTTTGGGGGCATCCCATTCTGTGACTACAGCAGCCTCTGTTTAAGACCATATAACCATTTGCTCTTATTATATTTGAAATTAGCCTGATAAAGACACTTTTGCTGGGCATAGCACTACTTGTCCCTGCCAGGGCATCCCATTCTGTGACTAAAGCAGCCTCTGTTTAAGACCATATAACCATTTGCTCTTATTATATTTGAAATTAGCCTGATAAAGACACTTTTGCTGGGCATAGTACTACTGGATCTTTTTTGGGGGCATCCCATTCTGTGACTACAGCAGCCTCTGTTTAAGACCATATAACCATTTGCTCTTATTATATTTGAAATTAGGCTGATAAAGACACTTTTGCTGGGCATAGCACTACTTGTCCCTGCCAGGGCATCCCATTCTGTGACTAAAGCAGCCTCTGTTTAAGACCATATAACCATTTGCTCTTATTATATTTGAAATTAGGCCTGATAAAGACACTTTTGCTGGGCATAGCACTACTTGTCCCTGCCAGGGCATCCCATTCTGTGACTAAAGCAGCCTCTGTTTAAGACCATATAACCATTTGCTCTTATTATATTTGAAATTAGCCTGATAAAGACACTTTTGCTGGGCATAGTACTACTGGATCTTTTTTGGGGGCATCCCATTCTGTGACTACAGCAGCCTCTGTTTAAGACATATAACCATTTGCTCTTATTATATTTGAAATTAGCCTGATAAAGACACTTTTGCTGGGCATAGCACTACTTGTCCCTGCCAGGGCATCCCATTCTGTGACTAAAGCAGCCTCTGTTTAAGACCATATAACCATTTGCTCTTATTATATTTGAAATTAGGCCTGATAAAGACACTTTTGCTGGGCATAGCACTACTTGTCCCTGCCAGGGCATCCCATTCTGTGACTAAAGCAGCCTCTGTTTAAGACCATATAACCATTTGCTCTTATTATATTTGAAATTAGGCTGATAAAGACACTTTTGCTGGGCATAGTACTACTGGATCTTTTTTGGGGGCATCCCATTCTGTGACTACAGCAGCCTCTGTTTAAGACCATATAACCATTTGCTCTTATTATATTTTAAATTAGCCTGATAAAGACACTTTTGCTGGGCATAGTACTACTGGATCTTTTTTGGGGGCATCCCATTCTGTGACTACAGCAGCCTCTGTTTAAGACCATATAACCATTTGCTCTTATTATATTTGAAATTAGCCTGATAAAGACACTTTTGCTGGGCATAGTACTACTGGATCTTTTTTGGGGGCATCCCATTCTGTGACTACAACAGCCTCTGTTTAAGACATATAACCATTTGCTCTTATTATATTTGAAATTAGCCTGATAAAGACACTTTTGCTGGGCATAGCACTACTTGTCCCTGCCAGGGCATCCCATTCTGTGACTAAAGCAGCCTCTGTTTAAGACCATATAACCATTTGCTCTTATTATATTTGAAATTAGGCCTGATAAAGACACTTTTGCTGGGCATAGCACTACTTGTCCCTGCCAGGGCATCCCATTCTGTGACTAAAGCAGCCTCTGTTTAAGACCATATAACCATTTGCTCTTATTATATTTGAAATTAGGCTGATAAAGACACTTTTGCTGGGCATAGTACTACTGGATCTTTTTTGGGGGCATCCCATTCTGTGACTACAGCAGCCTCTGTTTAAGACCATATAACCATTTGCTCTTATTATATTTTAAATTAGCCTGATAAAGACACTTTTGCTGGGCATAGTACTACTGGATCTTTTTTGGGGGCATCCCATTCTGTGACTACAGCAGCCTCTGTTTAAGACCATATAACCATTTGCTCTTATTATATTTGAAATTAGCCTGATAAAGACACTTTTGCTGGGCATAGTACTACTGGATCTTTTTTGGGGGCATCCCATTCTGTGACTACAGCAGCCTCTGTTTAAGACATATAACCATTTGCTCTTATTATATTTGAAATTAGCCTGATAAAGACACTTTTGCTGGGCATAGCACTACTTGTCCCTGCCAGGGCATCCCATTCTGTGACTAAAGCAGCCTCTGTTTAAGACCATATAACCATTTGCTCTTATTATATTTGAAATTAGGCCTGATAAAGACACTTTTGCTGGGCATAGCACTACTTGTCCCTGCCAGGGCATCCCATTCTGTGACTAAAGCAGCCTCTGTTTAAGACCATATAACCATTTGCTCTTATTATATTTGAAATTAGGCTGATAAAGACACTTTTGCTGGGCATAGTACTACTGGATCTTTTTTGGGGGCATCCCATTCTGTGACTACAGCAGCCTCTGTTTAAGACCATATAACCATTTGCTCTTATTATATTTTAAATTAGCCTGATAAAGACACTTTTGCTGGGCATAGTACTACTGGATCTTTTTTGGGGGCATCCCATTCTGTGACTACAGCAGCCTCTGTTTAAGACCATATAACCATTTGCTCTTATTATATTTGAAATTAGCCTGATAAAGACACTTTTGCTGGGCATAGTACTACTGGATCTTTTTTGGGGGCATCCCATTCTGTGACTACAGCAGCCTCTGTTTAAGACCATATAACCATTTGCTCTTATTATATTTGAAATTAGCCTGATAAAGACACTTTTGCTGGGCATAGTACTACTGGATCTTTTTTGGGGGCATCCCATTCTGTGACTAAAGCAGCCTCTGTTTAAGACCATATAACCATTTGCTCTTATTATATTTGAAATTAGGCCTGATAAAGACACTTTTGCTGGGCATAGCACTATTTGTCCCTGCCAGGGCATCCCATTCTGTGACTAAAGCAGCCTCTGTTTAAGACCATATAACCATTTGCTCTTATTATATTTGAAATTAGGCCTGATAAAGACACTTTTGCTGGGCATAGTACTACTTGTCCCTGCCAGGGCATCCCATTCTGTGACTAAAGCAGCCTCTGTTTAAGACCATATAACCATTTGCTCTTATTATATTTGAAATTAGCCTGATAAAGACACTTTTGCTGGGCATAGTACTACTGGATCTTTTTGGGGGGCATCCCATTCTGTGACTACAGCAGCCTCTGTTTAAGACCATATAACCATTTGCTCTTATTATATTTTAAATTAGCCTGATAAAGACACTTTTGCTGGGCATAGTACTACTGGATCTTTTTTGGGGGCATCCCATTCTGTGACTACAGCAGCCTCTGTTTAAGACCATATAACCATTTGCTCTTATTATATTTGAAATTAGCCTGATAAAGACACTTTTGCTGGGCATAGTACTACTGGATCTTTTTTGGGGGCATCCCATTCTGTGACTAAAGCAGCCTCTGTTTAAGACCATATAACCATTTGCTCTTATTATATTTGAAATTAGCCTGATAAAGACACTTTTGCTGGGCATAGTACTACTGGATCTTTTTTGGGGGCATCCCATTCTGTGACTAAAGCAGCCTCTGTTTAAGACCATATAACCATTTGCTCTTATTATATTTGAAATTAGGCCTGATAAAGACACTTTTGCTGGGCATAGCACTACTTGTCCCTGCCAGGGCATCCCATTCTGTGACTAAAGCAGCCTCCGTTTAAGACCATATAACCATTTGCTCTTATTATATTTGAAATTAGCCTGATAAAGACACTTTTGCTGGGCATAGTACTACTGGATCTTTTTTGGGGGCATCCCATTCTGTGACTAAAGCAGCCTCTGTTTAAGACCATATAACCATTTGCTCTTATTATATTTGAAATTAGCCTGATAAAGACACTTTTGCTGGGCATAGTACTACTGGATCTTTTTTGGGGGCATCCCATTCTGTGACTAAAGCAGCCTCTGTTTAAGACCATATAACCATTTGCTCTTATTATATTTGAAATTAGCCTGATAAAGACACTTTTGCTGGGCATAGTACTACTGGATCTTTTTTGGGGGCATCCCATTCTGTGACTACAGCAGCCTCTGTTTAAGACCATATAACCATTTGCTCTTATTATATTTGAAATTAGCCCTGATAAAGACACTTTTGCTGGGCATAGGCTTACTGCTGCCTGCCAGGTGCACTTCTGTTGAGGCATCCCATTCTGTAACATAGCATACCCCTCTTTATTTACACTAAGCAGCTCTCTTATTTACACTAAGCAGGCCTGTTGGAGGCTGAGTGTTACTGCTCACTTTTGGTGTGCATTATATTCTGTTTCATATAGACCCACCGCTGCCCGGGGGATCTTAAAATATCACCTACTACCACGCCAGTTAGACTATGTCGGGCAGACAAGTGCCTGGAAGTGAAAAGAGGAGTGGCAGAGGCCAAGATTCCGCAGGCAGAGCTCGCATCAGACTGGGGGCCAGTAGCAGCAGGAGTCACGCTGAGAGACCTAATCTGCCAGTATCTGCTAGCGGTCGGGTCTCCACCAGTAACGCATCTGCCGTGGTAGATTGGTTGACGCGCTCATCAACAACATCATCACAACTTACGTCTGAGACCCCCAGTCTAGGGTCGGTAGGTTCCTCTGACACAACCCTGAGTTGGCATGCCCCGAGAGCAGTCCCTGTCCTCCCATTGCCTCTGTCCTACGCCGTTCCCTCCCCCAGCGACGTATCCTATGCTTTGGGTTCAGCTCCACTCTTTAGTGAGGAGGACCATCAGATAGAGGACAGTCAGCAGCTACTGCCCAGCCAAGAAATGGAGGTGGCTTCTCTAGCTAGGCAGACAGATAGTGATGTGGACAGTGTCGTGGGTGCTGCGAGCGTTCCAGCTCCTGCGCCAGACACTGTTGACGAATCCACGAACATCAGTGACGTACAGCCACAACTCGGTGATGATGATGATGACGATGAAGCCGATCGCACTTGGGAGCCGGGTGATGAAGGGGCTTCATCGTCATCATCAGGAGAAGAGGGGCGCAGGTTGCCCCGGAGTCAGCAGCTGAGGCAGCAAGGTGGTAGCAGTCAGCATGGGGGCACAATTCCAAAGGCTGGAGCCGGCCGGGGCCGGGGCCGGGGTAGAGCACCTGCTGTGCGGCAGTCTACCTTATCGGGAGGTAGTGGAGCAGGGGTTCCTGGAGTTGGCAACAGCAGCAGTGAATCAGTGAGGCCAGGGGGTGGGAAAAGTAGCTACTCGGCAGTGTGGCAGTTTTTCCTGAGGCATCCGCAGGAGGGTAACATGGCCACATGCAAGATATGTAGGCAAAAGGTGAAGCGTGGCCAGGGTCCAAATGTTGGCACCACGGCCCTGCGTCAACATATGATGCGTCACCATAAAACGACCTGGGAGAACCGAGGCTCCCAAGGGGTGGTCCAGTCTGCTTCCTCACCAAGTGAGCTCCCAATTTCTGCCAGCCAAGGCTCCAGCACCTCAGCCAAAGGCAGCTGTGCGTCATACCCATCCTCTGTCGCTCCTGCTCCTCCTCCTCCAAGTCATGCATCCCGCCAGCAATCCATCAGCGAAGCCATGTCCAAGAGACAGCAGTATGCGCCCACTCATCCTACGGCGCAGAAGCTGAATGTGCTCCTGTCCAAGTTGCTGGTGCTGCAGTCGCTCCCTTTTCAGGTGGTGGAATCTGCACCTTTCAGAGAACTGATGGCTTGTGCCGAGCCGAGGTGGAGAGTCCCAAGCCGTCATTTCTTTGCCAAGAAGGCAGTACCAGCGCTGCACACTTTTGTTGAACAGAAGGTGGGCCAGTCCTTGAGCCTGTCGGTGTGTAGCAAAATACATGGCAGCGCCGACATCTGGAGCTGTAACTACGGTCAGGGGCAGTACATGTCGTTTACGGCCCACTGGGTGAATGTGGTCCCTTTGCAGCAGCAACTTGGACAGGTCACGCCGCTTCGGCCTCCGCGCTCTCTGCCCATTGGGCCTGTGACACCGTGCGACTCGGCCTCCTCATCCTCCGCCATCTCCTCACCCTCCACTGTAGGCTCAAGTCTCAGTGCCCCTCCAGTCTACCATGTGTGCAGGGCACGGAGGTGTCACGCAGTGCTTCACATGGTTTGTCTTGGCGAACGGAGTCACACAGGGGAGGAACTGCTTAAATGTATTCATCAGGAAATCCAAACATGGCTTACTCCGAGAAAACTTAAAATGGGAATCATGGTTACCGACAATGGGAAGAACATTTTGTCTGCGCTGCGCCAAGGAAGCCTGACCCATGCCCCCTGCATGGCTCACGTCTTCAATCTGGTTGTCAAGCGGTTTCTGAAGTGTTCCCCCCATCTGCAGGACATCCTAACAACTTCAAGGAAACTTTGCATGCACTTCAGCCACTCCTACACCGCCAAACACACCCTTCTTGAGCTACAGCGTCAGAATGGTATCCCCCAACATAGTCTGATTTGCGATGTTTCCACCCGTTGGAATTCCACCCTTCACATGTTGGACCGATTATATGAACAGAGAAAAGCCATCACGGATTTCCTGATGATCCAAGCAGATAGGGGGACTCCCCTGTGTAACTTCAATGTCAACCAGTGGCAGCTCATACGTGACACCTGCCGTTTGCTCAGGCCCTTTGAGGAAGCCACTTTATTTGTCAGTCGGCAGGATTACGGGATGAACGACGTGATTCCACTGCTTCATGTACTACAGCACATGTTGGAAACCATGGCTGGTCAGGGCACTGGAGACATGGCGTTTACATCTTACGGCCACATGAACCCCGTTGGAGCTGAACTGGAGGAGGAGGAGGAAGAGGAGGAGGAGGAGTTGCCCAGCGAAACACAGTTTAGGCTTGGCGAAATGGCTGGTTTATCTAGTCAGCGGACAGGAGAGGAGGAGCAGGAGCAGCCAGAGGAGCTAGAGGTTTTTGAGGAAGGCGAGACAGAGGACCCGGGCACACCGTGGCAGTATGCAGTGGAGATGGAGACAGGTAGTCCATCCGAGTCACTTGCGCAAATAGCACGAAGCATGCTCACGTGCTTGCGTAGTGACCCCAGAATTGTTTCCATCTGTCGGCGGGATGACTTCTGGCTGTCCACCTTATTGGACCCTCGCTTCCGGCACAAAATGGGGGCATTTTTTAAACCCACCGAGAGGGAGGACAAACTCAACTACTACAAAGACATTCTACGTAGGCAGTTGGCCGATGCCTATCTGCGCCATGGTCCATACTCTCGAGGGGACCTCTGCGCTCACCTTCCACTGCCATGGCCGCTGGGGGGGCTGGCAGGAGCAGCAGCAGCAGCTCCATCAGCAGCAGCAGCCTCAGTCTTCAGTCGCTAATGAGTAGCTTTCTACACCCGCATAGTGAGGCTACTCATGAGCAGCAGGAAGACCTGGAGCAGGACCTCAACCAGCAGGTCATGTCATACTTTGACATGACCATGCCAACACACCTTGAGGATCCGCTGGACTTCTGGGCAGCCAAACTTGATTTGTGGCCGCAACTAGCAGAGTTTGCCCTGGAAAAGCTGTCCTGCCCAGCAAGTAGCGTGCCATCTGAGCGGGTGTTTAGTGCGGCGGGGGCCATAGTTACGGCGAGGAGAACTCGTCTGTCAACTAAAAATGTGGAGAGACTCACCTTTGTCAAAATGAATCAGGGATGGATCAGCCAGGATTTCCACCCACCAATGCCTGATGCATGCGACTAGATTCAGCATGGTGCCACGTTTTACACTTTCCAAATGGTGCAAAACATATTTATGTCTTTAGGCCATTTTTTGGGCTCCTGCTGCTGCTGCTGCCAACTTCTGCCAACTCCAGGGTGTGATTCATCCAATTGTTGGGCTCCTGAAGCCAACCCCAGTGTCTCTTTAAAGTAATATTTGGGCTCCTGCTGCTGCTGCTGCTGTCAACTCCTGCCAACTCCAGGGTGTGATTCATCCAATTTTTGGGCTCCTGAAGCCAACTCCAGTGTATATTTGGGCTCCTGCTGCTGCTGCTGCCAACTTCTGCCAACTCCAGGGTGTGATTCATCCAATTTTTGGGCTCCTGAAGCCAACTCCAGTGTATATTTGGGCTCCTGCTGCTGCTGCTGCCAACTTCTGCCAACTCCAGGGTGTGATTCATCCAATTTTTGGGCTCCTGAGGCCAACCCCAGGGTCTCTTTAATGTAATATTTGGGCTCCTGCTGCTGACAACTCCAGGGTGTGATTCATCCAATTTTTGGGCTCCTGAGGCCAACCCCAGGGTCTCTTTAAAGTAATATTTGGGCTCCTGCTGCTGCTGCTGCTGTCAACTCCTGCCAACTCCAGGGTGTGATTCATCCAATTTTTGGGCTCCTGAAGCCAACTCCAGTGTATATTTGGGCTCCTGCTGCTGCCAACTTCTGCCAACTCCAGGGTGTGATTCATCCAATTTTTGGGCTCCTGAAGCCAACTCCAGTGTATATTTGGGCTCCTGCTGCTGCTGCTGCCAACTTCTGCCAACTCCAGGGTGTGATTCATCCAATTTTTGGGCTCCTGAAGCCAACCCCAGTGTCTCTTTTAAGTAATGTTTGGGCTCCTGCTGCTGCTGTCAACTCCTGCCAACTCCAGGGTGTGATTCATCCAATTTTTGGGCTCCTGAAGCCAACTCCAGTGTATATTTGGGCTCCTGCTGCTGCTGCTGTCAACTCCTGCCAACTCCAGGGTGTGATTCATCCAATTTTTGGGCTCCTGAAGCCAACCCCAGTGTCTCTTTTAAGTAATGTTTGGGCTCCTGCTGCTGCTGTCAACTCCTGCCAACTCCAGGGTGTGATTCATCCAATTTTTGGGCTCCTGAAGCCAACTCCAGTGTATATTTGGGCTCCTGCTGCTGCTGCTGTCAACTCCTGCCAACTCCAGGGTGTGAATCATCCAATTTTTGGGCTCCTGAAGCCAACCCCAGGGTCTGTTTAAAGTAATATTTGGGCTCCTGCTGCTGCTGCTGCCAACTCCAGGGTGTGATTCATCCAATTTTTGGGCTCCTGAAGCCAACCCCAGTGTCTCTTTAAAGTAATATTTGGGCTCCTGCTGCTGCCAACTCCAGGGTGTGATTCATCCAATTTTTGGGCTCCTGAAGCCAACCCCAGGGTCTCTTTAAAGTAATATTTGGGCTCCTGCTGCTGCTGCCAACTCCAGGGTGTGATTCATCCAATTTTTGGGCTCCTGAAGCCAACTCCAGTGTATATTTGGGCTCCTGCTGCTGCTGTTGCCAACTTCTGCCAACTCCAGGGTGTGATTCATCCAATTTTTGGGCTCCTGAAGCCAACTCCAGTGTATATTTGGGCTCCTGCTGCTGCTGCTGCCAACTTCTGCCAACTCCAGGGTGTGAATTATCCAATTTTTGGGCTCCTGAGGCCAACCCCAGGGTCTCTTTAAAGTAATATTTGGGCTCCTGCTGCTGCCAACTCCAGGGTGTGATTCATCCAATTTTTGGGCTCCTGAGGCCAACCCCAGGGTCTCTTTAATGTAATATTTGGGCTCCTGCTGCTGCTGTCAACTCCTGCCAACTCCAGGGTGTGATTCATCCAATTTTTGGGCTCCTGAAGCCAACCCCAGTGTCTCTTTTAAGTAATGTTTGGGCTCCTGCTGCTGCTGTCAACTCCTGCCAACTCCAGGGTGTGATTCATCCAATTTTTGGGCTCCTGAAGCCAACTCCAGTGTATATTTGGGCTCCTGCTGCTGCTGCTGTCAACTCCTGCCAACTCCAGGGTGTAATTCATCCAATTTTTGGGCTCCTGAAGCCAACCCCAGTGTCTCTTTTAAGTAATGTTTGGGCTCCTGCTGCTGCTGTCAATTCCTGCCAACTCCAGGGTGTGATTCATCCAATTTTTGGGCACCTGAAGCCAACTCCAGTGTATATTTGGGCTCCTGCTGCTGCTGCTGTCAACTCCTGCCAACTCCAGGGTGTGATTCATCCAATTTTTGGGCTCCTGAAGCCAACCCCAGTGTCTCTTTAAAGTAATATTTGGGCTCCTGCTGCTGCCAACTCCAGGGTGTGAATCATCCAATTTTTGGGCTCCTGAAGCCAACCCCAGGGTCTGTTTAAAGTAATATTTGGGCTCCTGCTGCTGCTGCTGCCAACTCCAGGGTGTGATTCATCCAATTTTTGGGCTCCTGAAGCCAACCCCAGTGTCTCTTTAAAGTAATATTTGGGCTCCTGCTGCTGCCAACTCCAGGGTGTGATTCATCCAATTTTTGGGCTCCTGAAGCCAACCCCAGGGTCTCTTTAAAGTAATATTTGGGCTCCTGCTGCTGCTGCCAACTCCAGGGTGTGATTCATCCCATTTTTGGGCTCCTGAAGCCAACCCCAGTGTCTCTTTAAAGTAATATTTGGGCTCCTGCTGCTGCTGCCAACTCCAGGGTGTGATTCATCCAATTTTTGGGCTCCTGAGGCCAACCCCAGGATCTCTTTAAAGTAATATTTGGGCTCCTGCTGCTGCTGCCAACTCCAGGGTGTGATTCATCCAATTTTTGGGCTCCTGAAGCCAACCCCAGTGTCTCTTTAAAGTAATATTCGGGTTCCTGCTGCTGCTGCTGCCAACTCCAGGGTGTGATTCATCCAATTTTTGGGCTCCTGCTGCTGCCAACTCCAGTGTCTCTTTAAAGCAATGTTTGGGCTCCTTCTGCCCCTCATAGTGATGCCACTTCAACTCTCTTGAATTCAATTGTGCCGCTCTGCGATTCTATTAGCGATGCCTCTGATCTGCATGTGATATTTCTTCAAAGTATTATTTAACTAACCCAGCACGCATCCTGTGCGTGTTACAGCAAGGCAGAATGGTTTACAACCCTATTGAGGCTCTAGGAGGCTCAGAAATAGCCGTTTTTAATAGCGATTCGTCGCGAATTTATTCGGGTCGAAGCGATTTTTGTCGGAAAATTCGGCGAATCAGTCGAATCGAATTTTTCAAAAGTTCGCTCATCTCTAATATATATATATATATATATATATATACACATTTATACTGTATACATAATATACATAGACTATATATATTATAATTGTTGTTTATTTATAAAATGCCACTGTATTCTGTGCAAAGTGCAATATATATATATATATATATATATATATATATATATTATTTATACACATATATATACATATATATATATATATATATATATATATATATATATATATATATATACACATTTATACTGTATACATGATAATATGAATTATAATTAACAATAATGTTAATTTGTGTCAATATCTGGTCAGTGTTTCTGTATATACTGTATATTTCAGTGATGAGCTGAACATGCTTCTATATTAAAGAGTTGGTCAGAAATGCAGACCTGGGCTGCCCTATTGTGCATCATGCCATAAAAAGTAAAAAAAAAACGCAGCCTGGTTACTCACCTTTTTTGGATCTTTCTACGGCTTTTGTGGAGCAGCCTATCAGCTTGCACAGCCAGAGCCAGCCACACAGATAGGCTGCTCTCAATCATGTGGGAGCGCAACCCAGAAGAGGTGAGAATCCTGGTGGCTGGATCTTTCTTTTAGCAGTGCAATGCACAGCAGGGCAGCTTGTGTCGGGCTGTCCCGCTGCTGCATATTAAAGCGGGACTATGGTCTTTTCTGATCATAGTTCCTCTTCAGATTCAGATGCTGTTCAGATGTATGTTCCCCAAAATGTGGGATTCAGGCACTTTTGGAACCTATTTCTTATGAAAGTTTATGGGGAGAAAATTCAGCTGAATGATGATTTCAGAAGACCCTATGTGTGAAACTTGAGCTCTCAGCATGTTCCCATGGCACATGGAAGCTCACCTCCAATCAGCATTGATTGGCGTGCTTGAGGCCTGCGCATGCACCATGGAAGCAGGTATTGAGGTAAGATTAGTGGCAACTTTGAAGGTTTAGCACAACAGGGCATCACACATTGGGATTCACCTACTTGAGTATTTTAGACTCTAGGGCCAGGTGTCATGGAGTTTGGAATGCATTCTCCCCTCCCAGGGCTGCTAGCCCAGCTAAGAAGAAGTGCCTGGCTCAGAAGCTGAATGTCTTTATGCATAGGACCAGTGCTGAAGAACTCTGGACTCTGAAGCCTTGGGGGTTGCAGTCTGCTTAGAGCTGTGGGTTCTGTTGTCTTTTTTACATTTTACAGTTTTTGGTATTGGTCTTGTCTATATTTTGAACTTTGTTTATGTTTTAACCCTTCATTGAAAAATGTATCTCTAATTCAATGTATTCATCCAGTCACCGTCCGTTGCACTGTCACCGGCCAGCCTATGTTTTTCGGGAGTACCAACAGCCGGATACTGGGGACTATCTGGCCTGAGGGTTTCCAAACCAGATTGTTCTCACTCTTGCTTATAACTATGTATGCCTTAAGGTTTTGACCACCTTAATACTCTTAATGTCCCACTTCACCTTGTCTGCGATGGTGTTTAGACACATAAGATGTTGCTATGTTTCCCATTGACCAGTGCCCTCCCAATTAGCCACCCGAACATGTTTCTGACCATATGTCTGGGAAAATCATCATGTGTAGACCAGGGTTCAGAGGCCACAGAGGCCGAGTGGACAGCCTCTGGCGCTGAAGGCTACCAGCTTGCAATAGCCCACATGGGCCATAGGCTCTTCTGCACCCCCCAGCCTTTGGGGGATGCCGGTAATGTGGTAAGGGGTTATGGCAAGTCACCCATTTGCAGGTAGGTGACCTGCCGACCCCTCCTAACCTTTGAACTTATATAGGGATCTCAAGGACCCCTTTCCAGTTTACAAAGGGTTACATGTAAAAAAACACACACCGAGAAAAAAGTAGAAATATAGATTCTGTAAATACTTGGCACTTAAACAATGCTAACACGTAAAATCGATCTGCTTGGCATTTAATGGGTTAAAGCACCCATCTAACACCAATAACTAAAAATGTAATCAAAACCCATCTAACACCCATTTTCCAGCCAATAGGTGCTAGACCGTACTGGGACATGCTTGGGGACACACACAGATTGCTGGAAGATTGCTGGAGCCCCTGGACATAACGCCTTGCAACCCCCATTTTGTTGTGTGGTCCATGTATCAGCCAGTTACCCAAGTCCCTCCGGACCATGTAAGTGCCAGCTCTATGCACTGGGGGGGGGGGTCCAGCAATATGGGTCCCCTCCCAAACCTGTCCTGTTGCAGTCGATCACACAATTGCTTACAAATGGCCATAGGACCACTTTACTTACATTTTCAGTTATTAAGATTAGATGAATACCCAGGCGTGAAAGTCAGGAAGAAATATGGTTGCCTATGTGGTTCAGCTTGTTAATGCTCTGTGCTTGTGCTAGCTGGTAAGTAGCCCAGTTCGAATCCAACCTGGATCAAATAAAATCGTGGACGCGGCACCACCCAGTCGGCCCTATCTTTTTCCCTAATTATTACTGAAACGTTACATATGATTTGGATTTTGTATTGATTCAAAACCAGGAGAAAAGGTGATTTTTGACAACTTCTAAAAGAATAGATGTTGGCGACATCGAAGAAGTCCGCACCCCAACAACCAGCTTTTCCGGGTTGGGGCCGAATGCTGAACTTGAACCCAGACTTTTGGCTGATGTTTGTGTTCGAGTTTGGGAACCCAAACTCGCAAAGTTTGGTACCAACCCAAATTTTGCAGTTCGGTTTTGCCCAACACTATTCCTTCCTGATCCAACAGTGCCATCAAGTGATGATGTATTGCAACCACAGGACAGATCTGAATTATTTCTCCAAAAGACTTCTACAAATGGTTGCTGACTACTTTCCATTTGCCACATCTAGGTTTATTTAAGATCAGGTAATTTTTTTGTTTCACCGGTCTCGACAGAGACTTTAAGGGGTTTATTCATCAAGGGATAGCAGCAGGTAGTGCTTCGTAGCGGCAGACAGCGTCTGGTGCACGCTGGCGCTCTACGCAAAACCACATTTATGAAGGCATTTCTGGTGAGAGACTCTAAAAGTGCAATGTAGCATACAATTCATCTTTATAGGCGGCTCAGCACATAGCGTTGGCGCTCTAGCTTCCAGAGCGACAGGTCTTACCTTTCGCTGCCTGTCGCTCTCCCATACATTTCAATGGACGTTACTTCTAATCTCTTTACTGATCCTATTTTTTTTATTTTTTTATTTTTACTCTCAAATAATTTTTTGACCTCCCCTGGCCTAGAATAAATTATTTTTGAAAACTTTTTTTTTATATTTTTATGCAGTATTGTTATTACAGGTCTGGTATTAAAGTATTAATGTCACAATGTTACAACAATGTCATTCCATGTGTTTTCGCTTTGTTGCTGGTGGATATGTTTTCAAAAACAGAGCGTCGGGTGCTCTATACTATAGCGACCAGATCCAGAGCGCCGACGCTGTATGTGTCTGTTTTTTTGTTGGATATGAGGCTCGATTCAAAATCCCAAATGTCATTATGTTCGTATTTGCAATCGAAAGTTTTGTTGGGTGTTTGTCATTTTTTCCTTTTTTTTTGGCCATTTTCGACTCGCACGAACGTTCGAACATAGACGTATATGTTCGTTCGTCCATCGAAATTCATTTTGTGTTTTTACGCAACTTCGGGACTTTTTTCCTTCGAAATCGAAAATGTTTCGATCGGTCAAATCATTTACGTCATTGCAATGGGCTGGCGATTAATTCAGAGAGCTGATTGGCAAGTATTCCGACGCCCATATAGTCATTTCCTTGTCGAGCGTCTTACGGCACCTTTTTGACCTCGGGACTAGGCAGCCAAGCGTGATGGAGAGTGACTTTGAAGAGCATCAAGGTCTTCTTCTGTTTGGCATTGATGGGATCTTGAGGTCAGAGCCCAGATTGCACCGGCGGCGACGCATGAACATCAATGGCATGCATGACGTTGAGCTGTTCGAGCTGACCAGGCTTAATCGCGCTTCCCTCCATAAATTGTATAGTGAGCTGCGGCCATGGTTAGCCCGCACCACAAGGAAGGGGCATGCAATTTCAGGTATGACCAAGATGCTTGGCTGCCTGCAATTTTTGGCGAACGGCTCGTTCCAGAGGCTGGGTGCCCTCTCCGTGGGGATCTCACAGCCTACGCTGAGCCGCGCACTATCACATTTTTTGGAAGGCATGGCTACCCTAACCCCCAAATATATTTTTTTCCCCGATGATATGGTAGCCAGAAACGCCATTAAGCTTGGTTTTTATAATATCGCCGACATGCCCAACGTCATTGGTGCCATTGACTGTACCCACGTCGCCCTGGTGCCTCCTGCTGCCGACGAGTACATATACAGGTAAGTAATGTTTCTAATTTTTGGTTTCATTTTAGGTTAAGCCTCCTTGTAATGGACCCACCTTGTAATGCTCCCACCTTGTAATGGTCCCACCTTGTAATGCTCCCACCTTGTAATGGTCCCACCTTTTAATGGTCCCACATTGTAATGGTCCCACCTTGTAATGGTCCCTCCTTGTAATGTTTCCACCTTCTAATGGCTCCACCTTGTAATGGACCCACCTTGTAATGCTCCCACCTTGTAATGGTCCCACCTTGTAATGGTCCCACCTTGTAATGCTCCCACCTTGTAATGGTCCCACCTTTTAATGGTCCCACATTGTAATGGTCCCACCTTGTAATGGTCCCTCCTTGTAATGTTTCCACCTTCTAATGGCTCCACCTTGTAATGGACCCACCTTGTAATGGTCCCACCTTGTAATGCTCCCACCTTGTAATGGTCCCACCTTGTAATGGTCCCTCCTTATCGAAATGTGTGTGTTCATTTTTCTAAATGCCTTCCTAATGTTTTCTTGTCTTCCTTTTTTTCCAGGAACCGCAAAATGGGCCACTCCTTTAATGTGCAGGCAGTGGTGGGGCCGGACATGCGGTTCCTTAGCGTCCTCGCCGGCTACCCAGGCTCAGCCCATGATGCGTACATCCTTAGACGATCAGGATTGTACCGACGGTTTGAGTCTGGGGAATTTTCAGGTGCATGGCTCCTTGGTAAGTGAACATAAACCACATAATGTAGTTGTGGATGTTTGTTTTTAATTAGCATTTGGCAGTAATGTCTGCCAAACTTACACCTTAAATAAACTTCTGCCCATGTGAAACCACACTTGAATGTTAGTTATTAACCAACCAAGCGTTTCGCCAAGTTTGGCCTGCATTAGCCACATTCTAAATTATCTGTTGTTCTAATTTAATAATCCCTCTTACACCACCCTTGTGTGGAATCGTGCACTTAACTTGAGCATAGTTTCGGACCCATCTTTGCTAAGCTGGTTTGCACTTCCACACGAGAGTAGAGCGGGATAAAGTGCATGTGGCGTGTTTCTGCTGTTTTGGTCTCACACAAAGCATATAAGGGGTCAGCAAAACCTACATCCTAAGCACACTTTGAAACCCAGAGCTGGGATCCATATGTATGATTGTCCCTCATCCTCACTCTTTGTATGTTGTCCTTTTGTAAACCTCTAGGACAGATGTTTAGTTTGGGACTGGGACAGTGGCAAATGTTGCCTCATGTTGATCACACAATTGACAAATAGCCTCCTATTGATGTTGCTGGTGCCTTGATGGTCTTACATGTTTGTTTTCCTAATCTTATGTATAAGGTGATTCAGGATACCCGCTGCTGCCGTGGCTCTTGACGCCAGTACTCCGGCCCCAGGATGCCTCCCAGGATGCCTACAACTGTGCGCACCGCAAGACCAGGGCTGTGGTAGAGAGGGCCTTTGGTCTTTTGAAGACTAGGTTTCGTTGTTTGGATCATACCGGGGGCGCCCTGCAATATGATCCGAAAAAGGTCATAGACATAATAATGGCCTGTGCTGTTCTTCACAATTTTGCTATTTCACAACGGGTCCCCCGGTATGTAGAATTTGCTCCCTCTCCACCCAGCGAAGACCAGGAGGAGTCATTTCTGGACACACACAGTAGTGTGTCTGGCCAAAGTGTGCGGACTAATTTGATCGCGACCCATTTTGCTTAATGTAACCTGTATTGGCCTTTGTTTAACATTGTGTTGTTGATTAAGTTTTATTTCCCTTTGTGTATGTTTCGTTATGTTTGTGGTGTTCAAATAAGTAATAAAGTAATTACTCACCACAGGCCTAATGCTTTCCAACTCTCTTTTTTGGATGTGTGAACTGTGTGAATGTCCAAGTATATATTTCTCTGTGACACCCAAAAAAGAGACAATAAAATTTATGAGCCACAGGTGTCTTTAACTGTTTATTTGTAAAAAATAAGAGCTCCAACTTGGAGTTGCTGCTCACTCCAATTTGCTCAAAAAATTGAGGTAAACACAAAGGATTAATGGTTAGATCAACCATGGCAATAATGAAAAAAACAAACAATCCTGGTTGGCCACATTTGGCCCTGCCACAGGTGTAAACCTGGTACAGGGGTAGAAGCTTGAGTGGCACGTTCAGTGAGGATTCAGATATGGCCTTGGCTAGTGGCCTACCTCACCACTCTAAGGAGCTCTATGGGCGCAAATCAAAAACACACAACCCAAGGCATACACCAAGGGTATCTTGGTTTGCCTCACCAGACAAGTCAATACAGGGGGGATTAAGAGCAAAGATGTTGTACAGATTCATGTTGTGGAGACATTAATATGGGTGATGGCCATAGTACCCAGGTGGTGGCCCTTGCTGATTGGCCCGAACGTGGGCCTGTGTGGCATTCTGAATCTGCAACTGGTCCAAAATGTTGCGCATGATATTTACCATTTCACCCCTGTAGGCACGGTTGTCATTGTTGGCAGTCTCCATGTGGCTGTTGAGGGTCCTCAATTCGTTCTGCACAGCCTGTAATGTGGTATTTAGGTTCTCGATCCGGCCATGCAGTGCCTCTCGGTTTAGTTGGTTTTGCTGCTGGAAGGTCACCCTCTCGTGGTGCCATGCGTCCAACATTGCCATGCCCCTCCCCTGGTTGCGCCGTAGCGGATTCCGCCTCCCCAATCCCCTGGTTCGGGGTCGTGCCGAGGCTGTTGGTCTGGGCCCCTCAACAGACACAGGCATGCTTTCACTATCCTCAACAGCAGAGACAACACTGGGGACTTGACTGTCAGTCTGTGCATGCTGGCCATCATGTGCAGCCACCATGCTGCCAGATTCCCTCTGCTGCTGCTGAGTTGGTGGTGAAACATTTTGGACCAGTTGCAGATTCTGGGCCAGGGGTAGATCTTCAGAAGGGCACATAAAGGATCCATCCTCCTCCAGCTCCTGGATTTCATCCATGAGTGTGTGGGTCTGTATGGACAGAGACAAATTAGATGTTAGCTTGCCCACTACATATGTCAATCTGTTAGTAGTAACATGCAAAGTAACATGGCTAAACGACATTTGCTCAATAAACTTACCGAATATATCGGTTCCTCCCTCCTAGGCTGCACGGAAGTTGACGGCATGTCCACACTGGCAGTGGATTCCACAGTAGCTGAGCGATGATGGTGGCCTGCATGAGAAGCAAAGACACTATGTAAACACACACCTATGCATTGTTGACGGGTCAAAAGACATATGCCGAATTAGTTAACGGGTCAAAACTGTCATGGGCACTTCAACAACGGGGCCAAATAAGCTTCAATTTCCATGCCATTATGTGGTTAAATTTTTGGCCTACAACTACTTCCACATTGTTCTACTCAACTAAGCCAAACATTCAAGTTCAGCTTGTTATGTGGCTGACCACATCCCTTAGAGGCCATTAAAGCGGACCTTCACTCTGATTAAGAGTCTAGCTTCTATGTTTCCCACACCCTGTACATACAGATTGACCACATTACAAATCTTCCAACCTGCATCTACTGCATGTTATGAGCCTTTAAACATCAAAGATGGCGGCTTATGGAATCCGCCATCTTATCAGGCAGCCTGCAAACAGTAAGTGCCTCCTGACTGTGCTGCTCTGCATTCTTGGACTGCTGACCTTTCCCTGACCCCAGCTCTGCTCTGTCGGAGCAAAGCACAGCTATAACCCGCCCCCCTGTACCTTATCCCACTCTCCTCTCCTCAGTAAGTGTGATGCTTCGGAGTCAAGATGGCGGCGGCCGTATCCTAAATTGCCGAACAGAGTTGCAGCCCAGTGTTGGAAAGTATAATACATTAGTGACTACACATGTAAAATATATTAATTTTAGATGCTGAGGATTTTTTGGATAAGAGTTTGTGCTTTTCATTAAATCATGGTGAAGGTCCGGTTTAATGGGAACCCACAAACTTTTACACTCGGGTTCAATGTACATTCACATCTTGTATGTGGACCAAAAATCAACAGTTAAGTGGCCACACACATGCCACACCCTGGCCCAACACAGAAATCCCCTACAAGCCACAGCCTAGGTGCCTGGCTTCCCAGATGTGTTACTGGCTAATTGTGCATGCTCACTAATTGTAAAGGTCACATACATCTTACTCACCTGCAGGACGGGTCGGGGAATCTGTGTCCCTTAGGGCCGCGTGGCCTTCGACGGCGACTGGATGCATCAATCCATAAATCATCTCCTCAGCCGGGGTCAACTTGAGTTTGGAGGGAAAACCTCCTCCAGTTTTCATGCTGCAAAACAGAGTTAGGGTAATTTAGAACCAGGTGGCCAATACAACATCCAGTCTAATCCTAAAGCTAACATTTTTACCTGTCAATCCGCCTTTGATTTTCTTTCTTCCGTGCAGCATATTTGAGGTCCGATATCTTGCGCTGAATCTGTACAACATCCTTTAACTCTTCCCCCGCTGCATTCACTTGTCTGGTTAGGTCTGCCAAGATGTTGGCTCTGCGCTGTTTGGTGGTGTTTTTTGATCTGCGCCCATATAGCTCATCATAAACTAAGGTCAGGCCACTAGCCAAGGCCATAATTTGTGCCTCACCAAAACGCCCACTTAACTGCCCTCTTCGCAATGTGCGCCCTGTTGTTTTGGGTTGTGGGTCCTCCATGGTGTCATCCAAATGGGGTGACATCCTTGGCTGGGTTTGTGGGGTATAATGCAGGGAATGGTGGCTGCCTGGGGATTGGCCTGGACTGGGCAAGGGACTGGGTGTTCTGGCCTGGCTGGCCACAGAAGTCCCAGGTGTTGATGTGGCATAGTAACCTTGCCTTTCCACCTGTGCCGGTGCCAAATGTGGGCGAGCAGGAGAGCTTCGTTCGGAGCCTGAAGTAGTGCTGCCCTTGGAGGTAGTAGGGCGGACCAAGGGTGAGGGCGATCTTGCAGGGCCGGCCCTCTTCTGTTTTTTTTTTGGGCACACTCGTGGTGGGCTGCGGGACCTGGTTCGGCCTCTTTGTGGGCTGCATGGCCTGCTGCGGCGTCTAGGGGGGCTGCGGGACCTGGTTCGGCCTCTTTGTGGGCTGCGTGGCCTGCTGCGGCGTCTAGGGGGGCTGCGGGACCTGGTTCGGCCTCGAGGGGGGCTGCGGGACCTGGTTCGGCCTCTTTGTGGGCTGCGTGGCCTGCTGCGGCGTCTAGGGGGGCTGCGGGACCTGGTTCGGCCTCTTTGTGGGCTGTGTGGCCTGCTGCGGCGTCTAGGGGGGCTGCGGGACCTGGTTCGGCCTCGAGGGGGGCTGCGTGGCCTGCTGCGGCGTCTAGGGGGGCTGCGGGACCTGGTTCGGCCTCTTTGTGGGCTGCGTGGCCTGCTGCGGCGTCTAGGGGGGCTGCGGGACCTGGTTCGGCCTCGAGGGGGACTGCGGGACCTACTGCAGACTATTGTGGGTGTTGTAGTGGGGCAGGGTGGGGTGGGTCTTCGGACCCTCTTACCCGTTTTTGGCCCAGTAGCCATACTAGTCTTTGTGGCCTGGGTCTTTGGTTTGCCTGGCTGCTCCTTTTTTTGCCCATAGCTGGTAGTTGGCTTGGCCGGCGTTTTGGTACTAGGCCGTAATTTTGCTTTTGGCTGCTGCGACCTGGTTTTGGGCCCTTCGGAAGGCTCCTGCCGTTTGGCTGCCTTCTTCCCCGTTTGCTCCTTTCCAGTTTTGCCCGGAGGTTTTTTGGGTGCCATTTTGATTTTCTCAAATAATCAGCTGGGTGTGCAGGGACCTTTAAGTAAGCAAGCCAGCGTGTGACGTACGTTCGCACGGCCGTGCGGAACCCGCTGAGGCATTGCGTACGTTCGCACGGCCGTGCGGAACGCGCTGGGGCGTTACTTATCTGCTGCCGAGAAAAAGAAGCAAGATGGCACCCACTATCTTCACCCGCCAACAAGAAGAGATCATCATGTTCGTAAGTGTATTCGATGGACTTTTGTTAGATTAGGAAATGCTGCTCTATATGTGAAGGAAGCGCAGGAATAAATGGCTTTGGTTAAAAATGTGATAAACTACATGCACAACCAAACGCACGCAACACACGTGCCAAACAACATTTAGGCCATATTGTGAAATTAATGAACACTAGAAATGTGTGTGTGTTAATGTAATTACCCCAAAAAATGTTTTGCTGACACATATTGATATGTATTGAGAAGTAAAGTCGATGTTTTCTTTCTGTTTTGTAGACCATGCTGGAGCGCAGGTACGACTACCTGCCCAACACATTTGAAAAACGCCACGTCGCCCTGGAGATAATCTCCACCATCCAACAGCAGACCAACACCACCTTCACCCACACGCAGATCATGCAGCATTGGTCGGACCTCAAACGGCTGCACATGCCCCGGGTGCGGAGGTTCTTCGGAATCCATTTTCCAAGTAAGTAGATTGCGATTGCATGCAATATGTAACTAAGACAGAAGGTAGGACTTTACTTAGAATGCCTTTTCTTTTCTAGTGTTGGAAATGGATTACCGAATTCGCCGCACCCGGAGGCGCAGAGGACGACCAGTGCTGCATGATTCTGCAGCTGGGAGTGAAGGTGGTGGATCTCCAGGGCGACGGGCCGACCCCTCCTCTGTGGCCTCCTCAGACCAGCCCCTGGACCTTACCACAGAGGAGGGGCGGCACAGCGTGGGCAGGCAGTCGTACCCTGCCACGCATGCGGGATCCTCGGGTATGTCACTCTTCATGTCTACACCAAAAAAGAGAATTGCTAGCTCCTGATATCACCAAACTGAATCCTTTATTCTGTATTTGTAGATGTTTCGGTTGCGGGTGAAGTAGTGGGTGAGGAGGCAGCAGATAGGAGCCCACAAGACCCTGGAGAAGGTGAGTGATGTGACCCAGACTTAGCTCAAAACATTGGAGGACTGCGGAATCAGACATCCAAACTAACCATTTGGCCCATGTTTCTACAGGCACTTCTTCACAGCAGAGCCAGGAACCAGGACCTCAGGGTGTTGTCCCCAACGAGCCATCTCTCGGCCACCAACCAAGTAAGTAGTCATGTCATTATAGAGATTTCGGTCTAAATTCCCATGAACACAAAAACACATAATGCCCTAGTCAATGCCAATATAAGAGGGACCTGTGGCCACTGAATTAGCTTAATTAGTTGCCCAACTGTCCTGTGGCCACTGAATTAGCTTAATTAGTTGCCCAACTGTCCTGTGGCCACTGAATTAGCTTAATTAGTTGCCCAACTGTCCTGTGGCCACTGAATTAGCTTAATTAGTTGCCCAACTGTCCTGTGGCCACTGAATTAGCTTAATTAGTTGCCCAACTGTCCTGTGGCCACTGAATTAGCTTAATTAGTTGCCCAACTGTCCTGTGGCCACTGAATTAGCTTAATTAGTTGCCCAACTGTCCTGTGGCCACTGAATTAGCTTAATTAGTTGCCCAACTGTCCTGTGGCCACTGAATTAGCTTAATTAGTTGCCCAACTGTCCTGTGGCCACTGAATTAGCTTAATTAGTTGCCCAACTGTCCTGTGGCCACTGAATTAGCTTAATTAGTTGCCCAACTGTCCTGTGGCCACTTACTAACCTTAATTCCTGTGATTAATCATATGTGCATTATACTTAATTTGTTTCTTTAAATACATTAATTACACAGGTGATAAACATGTATTGTTCTCCGAATAATTTGAATTTCTGATTTTTGGGAAGGGACCACAAGACAGCGACTTGCTGATATCAATCGGAGGGTCCTTGAGTTGGTGGCCGATCTGCAGGCGATGCGGGACACGTTGGGGACAACAGAAGAGGAAGACTAGTGTCCTGGTTCCTGGCCCTGTAGATTTGTAAATAGTTGTATTTGTACATAGTTTTCTTGGTTAAACACCAAATTTCTTTGTATATAGTTTTCTGGTTTTTCAAAAGTTTTAAATTGTATATAGTTTTTAAAGTTTTTAACAAAAACTGTGTATATATTTTTAGTAAAGCCAAAACAATTTGTATATAGTTATTATTTTTTTTTGGCCAAAGTTGCCAGAAAAATTTTGCCAACAAATGGCAATTGAGCTATTAAAACCCCCCAAAAAAAAAAAAAACATGTTGTACCATTTATTTGCACACATACATTGAAAAAAAACAAGGGGACAATGACATATTTGAAAATCAAGATTGTGATGTCCGTGAAGTGATTTGGGTAAGTTTTAGGGACCTAAAATGGAAGAAGAACCAAGGCGCTAAGTGATTGGGGTAAGTTTTAGGGAACAAAAATGGAAGAAGAAACAAGGCGCTAAGTGATTTGGGTAAGTTTTAGGGACCTAAAATGGAAGAAGAAACAAGGCGCTAAGTGATTGGGGTAAGTTTTAGGGACCAAAAATGGAAGAAGAACCAAGGCGCTAAGTGATTTGGGTAAGTTTTAGGGACCTAAAATGGAAGAAGAACCAAGGCGCTAAGTGATTTGGGTAAGTTTTAGGGACCTAAAATGGAAGAAGAACCAAGGCGCTAAGTGATTGGGGTAAGTTTTAGGGACCTAAAATGGAAGAAGAAACAAGGCGCTAAGTGATTTGGGTAAGTTTTAGGGACCTAAAATGGAAGAAGAACCAAGGCGCTAAGTGATTTGGGTAAGTTTTAGGGACCTAAAATGGAAGAAGAACCAAGGCGCTAAGTGATTTGGGTAAGTTTTAGGGACCTAAAATGGAAGAAGAAACAAGGCGCTAAGTGATTTGGGTAAGTTTTAGGGACCTAAAATGGAAGAAGAACCAAGGCGCTAAGTGATTGGGGTAAGTTTTAGGGACCAAAAATGGAAGAAGAACCAAGGCGCTAAGTGATTTGGGTAAGTTTTAGGGACCTAAAATGGAAGAAGAACCAAGGCGCTAAGTGATTTGGGTAAGTTTTAGGGACCTAAAATGGAAGAAGAACCAAGGCGCTAAGTGATTTGGGTAAGTTTTAGGGACCAAAAATGGAAGAAGAAACAAGGCGCTAAGTGATTTGGGTAAGTTTTAGGGAACAAAAATGGAAGAAGAACCAAGGCGCTAAGTGATTTGGGTAAGTTTTAGGGACCTAAAATGGAAGAAGAAACAAGGCGCTAAGTGATTTGGGTAAGTTTTAGGGAACAAAAATGGAAGAAGAAACAAGGCGCTAAGTGATTTGGGTAAGTTTTAGGGAACAAAAATGGAAGAAGAAACAAGGCGCTAAGTGATTTGGGTAAGTTTGAGGGTGTGAAAATGGAAGAAGAAACAAGGCGCTAAGTGATTGGGGTAAGTTTTAAGGGAGGTCAAGGGAAAAGGCAGAAGAGCGCTAAGTGGTTAGGGTGAGCTTTAAGGGAGCTCCAGGGAAAAGGCAGGAGAGCGCTAAGTGGTTAGGGTGAGTTTAGTGATGGAAGTGAAATTATGTAGGCGAACACTTTAATGAGAGAAGTTTGTAGTGCGCAGGCGCAATATCGCAAGAATTTCGTCTGGACAGATACTTTAGGAAAAAATGAAGCAGGATGTAGCGGGAAAATGATAGGATTCGTGTGAGGATACGATGGGAAAAGGGCAAAAACGAAAGGCTACGTTGGTAGTTGGGCAAAATAAATCTGAACCTTTTCGATGGAAAATGACATCCTCGTCTGCGTACTCTGGCATACGAGCACACGGACGCGCTACGGAAGGTTTACGAAGCATGCATAGAATCGATCGAACGTTCATGCGAGAGCGGGAAATTTTGAAAATCTTACGACGTCGGCACCAAACCGAAAGTTTGTTTGTGTCTCTCTGAATCGAGCCTATGGTGTTGCATAGAGTCGGTTGCGCTGAGCTGGCACTACCTCTCGCTCCCTGCAGCGCTGTACTGGTGTTAGAGCGCCCAACATACATCTCATTCATCAATGCCGGCCAGGTTACTAGAGCGACTGAGGCGCTCTGTTACAGCGCCCAATAGAAACATAGAAACATAGAAGGTTGACGGCAGAAGGAGACCATACGGTCCATCTAGTCTGCCCTTATGTGTATACTGTATGTACTCTTTATCTTAGGATAGATGTGTGCTTATCCCAGGCATGTTTAAATTCAGTGACTGTTGATGTTTCAACTACCTCTGCTGGAAGTTTGTTCCAAGCACCTACTACTCTTTCTGTAAAATAATATTTTCTAACATTGCTCCTGATCTTCCCCCCGACTAGCTTCAGGTTGTGCCCCTTTGTTCTATCGTTAAGTTTCTTCTTAAAAACACTTCCCTCCTGAACCTTATTCAATCCTTTCACATATTTAAAGGTCTCAATCATGTCCCCCCTCTCCCTTCTTTCCTCCACACTGTACAAATTAAGTTCTTTAAGTCTCTCCTGATAAGTTTTAAGTTTAAGTCCTTCCACCATTTTCGTTGCCCGCCTTTGGACACGTTCTATTTGAATAATGTCTTTTTGCAGGTAAGGTCTCCAGAACTGCACACAGTATTCTAGCTGTGGCCTCACCAGGGCTCTATACAGCGGCATCACAACCTCCCTCTTCCTACTGGTGATGCCTCGGGCTATGCAGCCGAGCATCCTGCTTGCTTTTCCCACTGCCTGGCTACACTGTCCACTCATCTTGAAACTATCAGTAATCAGTACCCCTAAATCTCTCTCCTCCGAGGTCCTGGCTAACACAGTACTGCCCATACGGTACTCAGAGCAGGGATTCCTTCTACCCAAGTGCATGATTTTACATTTAGAGACATTAAACTCTAGTTTCCACAGTTTTGACCATCTATCCAGTAAAGCTAAATCATTTTCCATGTTGCAGACACCTCCAGGAATATCCACCCTATTACTAACCTTTGTATCATCAGCAAACAGACAAACTTTTCCTACCAAGCCTTCTCCTATGTCACTTACAAATATATTAAAAAGAATGGGGCCCAGGACAGAGCCCTGCGGCACACCACTTGTAACTAGCCTTTGTTCAGATTGCACGCCATTTACAACAACGCTCTGGTACCGATCCCTCTGATAGCCGATCACAGCGTATACTAGCGGTCGCTCTAAGCGCCGCTGTACAGACGCTCATCTGCCGATAGCTTGCGTTAGTAGTGAATCAGCCTCTAAGGCCTCGATTCAGTTGAAAAAAATTCTCACGGTAGTAAAAAAGTCAATTCATGGGAAAAAAGCCTGATAATGTCACTGTTACTGAATCACCAGATAAAAGAAAATGAAAGTCAATGGCAGCTTTTACTACAGTTTAGAAAGGAGTAAACAGTTCTATACTTTTCTTAGGAGTAAAAAAGTGCCATTGACTTTCATTGAGTTCCTATCTGGTGATTCACTAACAGTGAAATTCTCAAGCTTTTTTCTCATAAAGTCAGTTTTTTACTACCATGAGATTTTTTTTCAACTCTTATTAAATCGAGGCCTAAGTCTTTTAGTTGATCTCCATCTCTATCCTGGCAGATGAGCTTTTTTTCTAATATGTAGCTAGCTTGTTTCTGCCAGTCTTTTCACCATCTAAATAGACTTTCAGGCTTTTCAGGAAGCTCATTGTTCCTCTAATGTATTATTTGTGGGGAGGGTACAAAGTATTGTAGAAAAACACCTTATCAG
This sequence comes from Gastrophryne carolinensis, assembly GCA_027917425.1. NCBI lineage: Eukaryota > Metazoa > Chordata > Amphibia > Anura > Microhylidae > Gastrophryne > Gastrophryne carolinensis. Next base: position 43,363,704 of record CM051236.1, on the reverse strand, counting down.
CCAATCCCACACAGAATGTTCGTATACTGCAATAAGCTCAAGAATTCTTTGAAGTATTTTATTAATGAATAGTTAGGCAAATTAAAACAAAAAATTGAATTCTAAATTAAATTTGAAAAATAGACTTTTGTTCATATTGTTCATTAAGCTTATTTGTCTTTTCTCTACTTGGTGTATTAAATAAAGAGTATAGAGAGAGTGGTTACAATACACATTTTTATTCAATAATCATCTTTGTGCACACAGCCCTCCTTTCCATTATCCATTTACCTCCATTTCATGCATAAAACAATCTTATGTAAAATGCATTCCAGGAAACATTTAATTAATTCTGAAGATCCAATTTATCACTACATTGGTTAAAGGTAATTAAATTACAATACGGAATGCCTGTTAGCAGAAAATGTTCAAACTTTGTTTGTGTCAAGCTGAAATTAATAAAATCCATGCATTTTTATCAAGCCGGGAGTGTTTATATGACAGGTGAGCGTCAAGCCAATATTTGCCTATATGGTTTTAAATCAGATTCCCCTTTAATATATGGCCACTGGAAAGGAGACATGAAGGCTTCAGTAAGAAGGCGTTACAACCCTCAACCTATTTTAAAAAGGGAAAAATATCCCTGGGAAATCACAAGCCCATAACCCTATCTTGGGATGCCCCAGACAATTCCCTTCTTGGTTGAGTGTCTCCTGTGTGAACAATACAGATCTAGGACCTCCGTGCAGTGATTCTGTGAGACTACGGGGTATGAACGCTGATTGTGGAGACTAAGAACCGGCTCACCTCTCGACCAGGAAGCCTGGACCACCTGTTTTTCACTAGAGCCTCTAAAGATGAGTGTCACGAACAACTCACCTTCTCGCCGATCCCACAGCGTCTGCAGGCGGTGCGGGCTCCGGCGCCTGTCTGGCTCCCTCCCCACTCGGCGGCCGCGTCCCCGAGCGGACACGCCCCCTCTCCGCGTCGCTCCTCACTGACAGTTCGTGTTCGCACGCATGCGCTAGCATGGCTGTCGTATGACCTCCGACGGCGCTGCAGGCAGCGCACCCGCCGGAGGCTGAGTTATGGTGGGCCAAAGAGCCCTGGTTTAAGGTCGACCAATGAGTCCAGGGTGCTCTGGGCTAAAACGCCCTTAGTGTTCAAGCAGGGCAATCAGCCCAGGGTTCTCAAGTTGCACCAATCACCATTCCCCCTCCCCAGCCAATTCAATTAGCTCCCATCAGTTAAAGGTGTTTTCCCACGCTAACTCCTTGCCCGTGATAGCGTGCTGCTGGGTGTGATTATCCATATCTGTACTTCCCGTTTGATCTTGCTGTGTATTGACCATCCCGTGATTGCCGCCTGGACCGACCTTTGCCTGTTTCTGACTACGATTTGCCTGCTCCCTTGTACTGCATACCCGTGACCTTCCGGCTTGACCCTTGGCTCGACTTCTCTTCCGTCTCATCCTTTGGTGTTCCGCTTGTTTGGACTGATCTCCCGTGTATGACCCCTGCTTGCCCGATCTCGCCCAGTCTCGTTCCAGGTTCATCCGCCTTCCTCCCCGTAAGTCCGCATCCTTTGTGCTACGAAGTTCTGGGGGCAGCTGTGCCTGGTGAGGTGTATAAAGCGTCCCGGCAGATGGGGGCTTGTCTTTAGGTGAAGCTAGCAGCGGAGATTGGGGGTTGCTGACTTACTCAGAAGGCGGGTGTCCCACGGGACCTGACATTATCACGGGCCCTACAAGAAAAAAAAAAACTGGAAGAACTTGTGCAACAGGTGCAGGCTATGGCCACCGCCATCAATCAACTAGCCCAACGAGTTGCTACGCAAGAAAGTTGCCAACTATCTGCACCACTGCCACCTGTTTCCTCTGTCGAGCTGAAGGTTCCCCTTCCAGATAATTTTTTTTTTTTCATGTGAAGAATTCATGTGAGCGTGTGACTCCTCTGGGTCTGAGACACAAAGAGTGGGCCTAGTCATTTCGCTCCTTCAAGGGGATCCACAGACCTAAGCCTTTGGACTGGCACCCACCGATGAGGCCTTGCAGTCAGTCTCCGCCTTCTTTTCCGCCATGGAGGTCCTGTATGCGGACCCTGACCCGGCTTCTACGGCAGACTCAAGGTTGCAGAGTCTAAAACAAGGAAAACGGTTGGCTGAAGAATACAGCGCAGAGTTCCGTCTATGGGCCATCAACTCCCAGTGGAATGATCCAGCCCTGTGCAGTCAGTTCAGAATTGGGCTCTCAAAAAGTATCACGGATACTTTAGTTAATTTCCCTCAGCCAAAGAGTCTTGATGAGTACATGCAGCTAGCCATCAGAGTGGATAGACGGCTCAGGGAAAGACGTGTGGAAAAAGTTAAGGACCAGCCGTGGGGTCCTCCTCGTCAATAATTCAACCCTAGGGGTCCCGCTGCCTCGTTCTCTTTGGTACCCGAGGAGCCCATGCAACTTGGCGTGACTCACCTCTCCCAGGCGGAGAAGATAAGATGCAGATCGCAAGGGCTTTGCCTGTACTGCGGAAATCCTGGTCATTTCGCCAAGAATTGCCCTAACAAAGTCCCTGCAGCGGGAAACTACAGCGCCTAGATCCAGTTGAGGGAACTCATCTAGGCAATCAGGTACCCCCCCCCCCTCATATAAATAGATTGCTTTTACCCGCTATAATCTCTTGGGGACTTTCCAGGATGTCTGTCGCCGCCTTCATTGATAATGGGGCGGCTGGCAACTTCATGGATAGGTCTCTCGCATCCACTTTAAATATCCCTTTGATCCCTTTGAGAAAATTCACTTTGTGTCCTGGCTGTCAATAATAAACCAATTGTGGGGGGATTGGTCTCCTATAAAACCCCTTTTGTGAATTTAGTGGTGGGTTCCTCTCATTCTGAGAAGCTAGAATTTTTTTATCTTAGAGAGTCCTGTTTCTCTTATAGTACTTGGATTTCCATGGTTGAAGATCCACAACCCGGTTGTTATTTGGGTTTCTGGAGACTTGGTTAAATGGAGTCCATTTTGTTTAGATCACTTTTTTGTACCGCCCTAAGATCGACTCATGTCTATCTTGAGGGTTTACCTCCGGCCTATGCACATTGGGCGGATGTTTTCTCTGAAAAATCCGCTGACTCTCTTCCTCCACATAGGACCTACGATTGTCCCATCAATCTACTACCAGGTACCATGCACCCTAGGGGTAAAATATACAATCTCACCCGCTCAGAAGAGACAGCCATGAAAGAATACATTGCGGCGAATCTTAAGAAAGGATTCATCTGCCCCTCTACCGCCCCTGCTGGTGCCGGGGTCTTCTTTGTCGAAAAGAAGGATGGTGGTTTACGTCCCTGTATCGATTATCGGGGACTAAACAAGATCACGGTAAAGAATAGATATCCGTTACCTTTAATCGTCAACCTCTTTAACCAAGTTTCTGGGGCACAGATTTTTTCTAAACTTGATCTTAGAGGGGCATATAACCTCATTCGCCTACGCCAGGGAGATGAATGGAAGACAGCCTTTAATGTAAAAGATGGGCACTACGAGTACTTGGTTATGCCTTTTGGTTTGTGCAATGTTCCCGCAGTCTTCCAAGATTTTGTAAACAACATATTTCGTGATTGTTTGGGCCGATTTATGGTGGTCTATTTAGACGATATCCTCATTTTCTCCCATTCGGTGCTGGAACACCGCCAGCACGTAAAGGCAGTGTTACAAAGATTACGGGATAACAGGCTATATGCCAAAATTTCAAAATGTGTATGCGAGGTTTCTGAAATTCGATTTTTGGGGTATCTGATCTCTAAGCATGGGTTGGTTATGGATCCCTCCAAGGTGTCCGCAGTATTGGAGTGGGAGCAACCAAGATCCCTTAAAGCGCTTCAGAGGTTTCTAGGATTCGCCAACTTCTATATGCGGTTTATAAAGGGGTTCTCGTCCATAGTCCATAGTGGGCCCTTTAACAGACCTAAATCGGAAGGGGGCTTTTGTTGAGAATTGGCCCTCCTCAGCAATAAGCGCCTTTCAGACTTTAAAAGAAACTTTTACATCAGCTCCAGTTTTGATCCGCCCCAATATCAATCGCCCGTTTCTTTTGGAAGTTGACGCTTCCGAACTTGGCGTGGGTGATGTCCTATCTTAGTATTCAGGTGATCCTGAGAGATTACATCCGTGTGCCTTCTTTTCACGAAAATTCTCTCCTGCTGAACAAAATTACGATGTTGGGAATAGGGAACTGTTGGGTATTAAACTTTGAAGAATGGCGACATTTGCTGGAAGGCTCTCTGCATCCCATTACTGTATACACCAAACTCAACTCTCGTCAGGCTCGCTGGGCCCTTTTTTTCTCCTGTTTTAATTTCGTTATCACCTTCAAGCCGGTAGCAAAGAATACCAGAGCGGACGCCTTATCACGCAATTTTGGAGAATGTAAGGATCGATTTGATGCCACGGAACCTATTTTACCTTTAGGTTGTGTAGTCAGTGCCCTTCTCCCTGATTTGTCTAGCTCGTTAATAAAGCGTCCCGGCAGATGGGGGCTTGTCTATAGGTGAAGCTAGCAGCGGAGATTGGGGGTTGCGGACTTACTCAGAAGGCGGGTGTCCCACGGGACCTGACAGTGAGGATAGGCTGGGCTGCAGGAAGGCCCCAGGTCAGGCAACCTAAGAGTGGATTTTGCCAAATTCTGGGAACACCAGATCGTGGCTGGTAGAACTGGTTCGAAGTCGTAACAAACCAAGGTCGTGGGCAGGCAGAACTGGATCTAAGATGTAAACAAGCCAAGGTCGTGGGCAGGCAGGACTGGATCAAGGTTGTAAACAAGCCAAGGTGGTGGGCAGGCAGAACTAGATCGAAGTCGTAAACAAGCCGAGGTCATGGGCAGGCAGAACAGAATCAAAGTCGTAAACAAGTCGAGGTCGTGGGCAGGCAGTACAGAATCGAAGTCGTAAACAAGCTGAGATCATGGGAAGGCAGAACAGGATCGAAGTCATAAACAGGCCGAGGTCGTCAGGGGAGCAGGAGCGTAGGAACAAGCGGGGTCGGTACACAGGTATGGAAGACTAGAACTCAGGAACAGGCAGGAGAAATTACCAACTGGCAATGGAACTCTGGGCTCGCAAGTATTTAATGGCCCCTGTGCACACGCAAAAGTGAGCACATTCTTGCGCGTTTGCAGCAGAGGGCGCCAAGGTTCCCTGTGCACTTGCATTTTCGCACTAGACATAGTAGGGCCAGTAAGCACGTGATTATGCGCGCGCATTTGTGCATGGGGAACCTTGGCGTCCTCTCTTGGGGAACAAGAGGAACAGTCCTGGTTCTATGACAGATTCCTTGGCTTTCTTGCAACACCCTCTACACCCCATGGCTTCCCAAAGTGAAGTTTACTGCTTCCCCTAGAGCTGATTTGGTGTGACCTAAACTATTTAAAGGTTTCTATCTCTATCAGGGGCCTATTCCACTGACAGGGCTCTAATGGTTTCTAGTTTTAGTGTTGCCCATGGTTTCCACCCGTCACATATGTAATATATATACCTGTGGCCTGATTTCCAAACCCTATGCTAGTGTCCACCAGCCTAAGCAGCATTTGCTATACAAAAACTGCTCTTGCCACTCTGGTTAGTACAACTTATTAATACAGTCGTGAAACCCGGAACATATGGGCAGACACTGGTGGAGTAGGTTTGTTTCTTCAGCGCAGACAAAACCAATTTTATCTTGGCTCAGGTTTAATCTTGTAAGACCTTACCAGTGGTCCACTGCCTAAAGCTGGGGCCAATACTCTGGGAGAGCTTATCTCCCCTGATATGTATGCCTCACCCATGAGTAAGGGTATTGCGTGTTTGTCCAGATATATATGGGGCCTAAAAGGGGGACTTCACCCTACCATGCTGCAGCACCTGCTATAGGGCCTGGGGGACCAACCCCAAAGGGCATAGTCTTAGGAGGTGAGCTGGAGAAATAGGTATCCCATCTTTACCTATCTTTGCTGCCCTGATTCTACCGGCTTGCAATTCCCTTCTCCTTCTCTTGTTCCCTGTGGTCCAAACCCAAGGAGCTGACCCACCTGCTATATATATATAGGCAGATTGGCCATAGGGAGACCCGGGACAATGCCTGGTGGGTCGCACTGCTTTGGGGCCAGTTGGGCTGCTGCTTTTAAAAACCTAATTCAATCCCTGCCCCTTAGTCTTCCTCCCAGCCCCCTGTATCCAGCCTCAATGTACCCACAAGCCAAGGAACTCCAGTCCCCAGCAGAGAGGGGCTGGTGAAATCCAGAGCTAATTTTTGGCCCCAGTCCGCCACTATCTATTTATATATATTTAGTAACTGGACTTTTTTTTTTAATTTTACAAGATTTTTATATTTTTAGATTTAGTTTACAAATTAGACTGTATCACTCTGCCTTACAAGATGATGAAACCTCTTTTAGGAATGGCTCTCCGGGTCTTCTGCACAGAGCGATATTTCGGTACGCTGGCTGCAGTATCAGGGGATGCGTGTTTTATTACCCCTATTTAATTCTGACTTAAGTGGGTTTATTGAGCAGAGACAGCCTAGGCATACCAAAAACCAGATGGAGATGTGACCGTATCATGCACGTCAAACCATCTTCTGCTGGGGCGAGGATACCTTGGAGACAAAACGGGTCCTTTAACACAGCGGAAAAAATTGCCTGACACACATTCATCCTGACAAGTGTTTTTAAGCTTCAATTACGGCCCAGATTCATTTTCCATTTAATCAAATACTTTAGCTTTTGAACTTCACTTTCTATGACTGTTTGTTATGAGACTACTGACAGCGCGGGTATATTTGGAAATTGCTATTCTGGAGATAAGAAATGGAATTAAGAATAGAGCCGACATGGCTCTTACAGGTGGAATATATAATGAGGCTGCCACAATCCAGGCTCTTTGGGACAAGATGAAGCATTGTACAGACTTTAATCTTTATTTTTATTATTAATATGTATTAAAGGGATAGTAGCATTTTCGGCCATTTTTTTTATTGTCTTCAAAAGTAATTGAATAGCTTTTTCTGATTTTACATACATACATTATCATCCTTTAAGAACAAAACGGGGACTATGACTTTCCCAGGTTTTGTTTTGTTCCCCTGGGGCATCCCTATTGGGGATGTTCTGCTGTATTAAACCCCCCAGTTTGGCCAGTTAAACTTACCAGTCCACTGGCATTGAAAGCCGCTTGCTATCTTTACATCTTTTGGCAAACTGCTCTCACACACAATACAGCATTTATGAAAGCGAATCTGGTGAGTGACTCTAACAGCGCCATGTAGCCTCACATGTATTACAGGCGGCTCAGCTAATTGCGCCGGAGCTCTAGCTTCCAGAGCGCCAGGTATTACCTGTCGCTACCTGTTGCTCTCCCATACATTTCAATGGATATTCCTTTTCTTCTGTTTAAAAAGGGTTTTTTGTTTTTATTTTCCTCTCAAATAATTGTGTGACCTCTCCTGGTCTAGAAAAAGTCACTTTTGAAAACTTTTTTGATTTTTTTATATTTTTATGCAGAGTTGTCATTAGAGGTCTGGCACTAAAGTATTACTGTCACAAATGTTACAACAATGTCATTCCATGTGTTTTCGCTTTGTTACTGGTGGATATGTGGATCAAAAACAGACTTTAATCACACAGCGTCTGGAGCTCTATGCTATAGCGACCAGATCCAGAGCGCCTACACTGTGTGTGTCTGTTCTTTTGTTGAATATGGTGTGAGTCGCTGAGAGTCGGTCCTGCAACGCTGTACTGGTGTACTGGAGCGCCCAACATACATCACATTCATCAATGCCTGCCAGGTTACTGAGGCACTCTGTTATAGCGCCCGATACACGCTTACAGCGTCTACTAGCGGTCGCTCTAAGCGCCGCTATACAGACGCTCATCTGCCGATACCTGCTGCTAGTAATGAATCAGCCTCTATAATGGGACTATATGGCTGGGGTGGGAGCTCTAGGGGGAGCAGGGGCTATTGCAGCACTAGAGGCTGTGTGAGTAAAGTCTGTTTCTGAACATGTATCCACTAGTAACAAAGCGAAAACACATGAAATGACATTGTTGTAACACTGTGACATTAACACTTTAATGCCAGACCTGTAATGACAATTCTGCATAAAAATATAAAAAATCAAAAAATGACTTTTAATAGGCCAGGAAAGGTCATACAATGATTTGACTAAAAGAAATATATAAAAGAAAACCCTGTTTATAGAGAAGAAGAGGAATGTCCATTGAAATTTATGGGAGAGCGACAGGTAGCGACAGGTAATACCAGCAGGTAATACCAACACCGGCAGTATACGCTGAGCAGTCTGTGATGATGTATCGTACACTACATGGCGCTGTTAGAGTCGCTCACCGGAATCGCTTTGATAAATGAGGTATTATGTACAGCGCTGCCAGTCACTTCCTGCAACTATGGCTTGATGAATAACCCCCAATGCCAAATGAGCACAAATTTGATAAATAAGGTGGAGGAGCAACAATGATGGGGTCCTGACTTTCTGGCCTCCAGTGCATGTTTCGACCTAATTTGCAAACCTCTACCCCAACTTCCACCAGTTTTCTTTAATGAAAACTGGTCATACTCAAAATGGTTGCACCATCCAAAAATAGAAAAGCGTGTGCTCACTCACTTACTTCAACTGGAAACAAATGAGAAGGTGAAAATTATTCACCTGCTCCTAAAAATGGGAGCATCACATAGAATAATGTGTATTATAAATACATTTTATTAGGTAAAAACAATCACATGATTAAAAACCACTATTAAATACACAACACAAAAGCACAAAGTTAAAAAATGAGCGTCCCCTATCCCCCCACATTTCATTTCCATGTATAAGTGTTGCATTTGTCACTTTTTAGGGATCTTTTATCTTTTCAGGTGTTTAAAGATTTTTTTCAAAATAAGGTTTTTTTGTGCCGGCACAAAATATTAAAAGGCTTGTTAACCTTATATAGAGATTTTTTGTCCTTGAGGCCTTTTTCGTCCATAAACTTTCCACTTATACATGGATATGAAATGTGGGGGATGGGGAACACTCATTTTTTTTACTTTGTGTTTTTGTGTTGTGTATGTGGTTTGTAATCCTGTGATTGTTTTTGCATAATAAAATTTATTGTTAATGAAAATTGGTCCACCAGGCTGTTTCTCCCCAATCTAGTATAATTTACCAATGCAGTGTGGGAACCTGATGGAGACTGGCAGGGTAGTCTTAGGGGGTTATTTAAGTAAGGATAGCGCCAGGTAGCTCCTTGTAGCGGCAGGCAGCGTCTGCTGAACGCCGGGCGCTGTATGCAATACCACATTTAGGAAAACAAATCTGGTGAGGGCCTCTAACAGCACCATGTAGCGTCACATGTATAAATACAGGCGGCTAGGCGTATAGCGCTGGTGCTCTAGGTTCTAGAGCGCCATGTAGTACCTGTCGCTCTGTAGCGCTCTCCCATACATTTCAATGGGGCTTAATCAGATATGTATAAAAAGCATGTTTGGCGATTTAACTTGTGGCGATTTAACCATGTGTTTTCGCTTTGTTACTGGTGGATATGTGTTCAAAAACACTGTAACAGGTGGACTCTTTAGCAGCTTTGACTAAGGGGGTTATTTAAGAAGGGATAGCGCCAGGTAGAGCCTCGTAGTGTCAGGCAGCGCCTGGTGAATGTCGAGCGCTATACGCAAACCCACATTTATAAAAGCGAATCTAGTGAGTTACTATAATAGCGTCATGTAGCGGCACATGTATTATTACAGGCGGCTCAGCGTATAGCGCCGGCACTCTAGCTTCCAGAGCGCCAGGTATTACCTTTCGCTCAGTGTCGATCTCCCATACATTTCAATGGTCGTTCATTTGCTTGTGTATAAACAGTGTATTTGACATTTTTTATTTATATTTTGCTCAAATCATTGTGTGACCTCTACTGGCTGCAAACAAACATTTTTTATATTTTTATGCAGAAATGTCATTACAGGTCTGGCACTAAAGTGTTAATGTCACAGTGTTAAAACAATGTCATTCCATGTGTTTTTGCTTTGTTACAGGTGGATGTGTTCAAAAATAGAGACGAGCGAACTTTTGAAAAATTTGATTCCGCCGATTCGCCAAATTTTCTGGGAAAAGTTGTTTCGGTCCAAATTTATTCACGGCGAATCGCTATTAAAAACGGCTATTTCTGGGTGTCCGAGAGCCTCCATAGGGTTGCAGAACGTTTTGCTTGGCTGTAACATGCATAGGATGCATGCTGGGTTAGTGAAATACTATTGTAAATAAGTATGACATGCAGATCAGAGGCGTCACTATTAGATTCGCTGTCACAGGGTGGCACTATCACAGAGTCTTGAGGTGGCATCAGCATGATGAGCCCATATATTGCCTGAAAGACACACTCTGGAGTTGGCAGCAGCATAGGGAGCCCATATAATGCCTGAAAGACACACCCAGGAGTTGACAGCAGCATAGGGAGCCCATATATTGCCTAAAAGACACAACCAGGAGTTGGCAGCAGCATTAGGAGCCCATATATTGCCTGAAAGACACACCCAGGAGTTGGCAGCAGCATAGGGAGCCCATATATTGACTGAAAAACACATTGGAGTTGGCGGCAGCATAGGGAGCCCATATATTGCCTGAAAGACACACCCAGGAGTTGGCAGCAGCAGTAGGAGCTCATATATTGCCTGAAAGACACACCCAGGAGTTGGCAGCAGCATAGGGAGCTCATATATCACCTGAAAGACACACCCAGGAGTTGGCAGCAGCATAGGGAGCACATATATTGTCTGAAATACACACCCTGGAGCTGGCAGCAGCATAGGGAGCCCGTATATTGCATGAAAAACACACCCAGGAGTTGGCAGCAGCATTAGGAGCCCATATAATGCCTGAAAAACACATTGGAGTTGGCAGCAGCATAGGGAGCACATATACTGCCTGAAAGATACACCAAGGAGTTGGCAGCAGCAGAAGGAGCTCATATATTGCCTGAAAGACACACCCAGGAGTTGGCAGCAGCAGAAGGAGCCCATATATTGCCTGAAAGACACACCCAGGAGTTGGCAGCAGCATTAGGAGCCCATATATTGCCTGAAAAACACATTGGAGTTGGCAGCAGCATAGGGAGCACATATATTGCCTGAAAGATACACCAAGGAGTTGGCAGCAGCAGAAGGATCTCATATATTGCCTGAAAGACACACCCAGAAGTTGGCAGCAGCAGAAGGAGCCCATATATTGCCTGAAAGACACACCCAGGAGTTGGCAGCAGCATAGTGAGCTCATATATTGCCTGAAAGACACACCCAGGAGTTGGCAGCAGCATAGGGAGCCCATATATTGCCTGAAAAACACACCCTGGAGTTGGCAGCAGCATAGGGAGCCCATATATTGCATGAAAGACACACCCAGAAGTTGGCAGCAGCATTCGGTACCCATATATTGCCTGAAAAACACATTGGAGTTGGCAGCAGCATATGGAGCCCATATATTGCCTGAAAGACACACTCAGGAGTTGGCAGCAGCATTAGGAGCCCATAGGTTGCCGGAAAAACACAATGGAGTTGGCAGCAGCATAGGGAGCCCATATATTGCCTGAAAGACACACTCTGGACTTGGCAGCAGCATAGGGAGCCCATATATTGCCTGAAAGACACACCCAGGAGTTGGCAGCAGCAGCAGCATTAGGAGCCCATATATTGCCTGAAGGACACACTCTGGACTTGGCAGCAGCATAGGGAGCCCATATATTGCCTTAAAAACACACCCTGGAGTTGGCAGCAACATTAGGAGCTCATATATTGCCTGAAAGACACACCCAGGAGTTGGCAGCAGCATAGGGAGCCCATATATTGACTGAAAGAGACACTGGAGTTGGCAGCAGCATTAGGAGCCCATATATTGCCTGAAAGACACACCCTGGAGTTGGCAGCAGCATAGTGAGCCCATATATTGCCTGAAAGACACACCATGGACTTGGCAGCAGCATGGAGAGAACATATGCAGATTTTGGGCACATATATCTTATCCGAAGAATATTAATAGAAATTAAGATTAACGTAAAGCATTTCCTCAATAATTACTTGTGGTCTGATGCGGAGGAATGTCTGTAACTGGAGAGCAGCGCCTTAAATGTGTTTTGCACAATCCATATTTCTTTAGTGTTGGTCTGGCACCATGATCAATCTACTTTGATGCATCAGGCATTGGTGGGTGGAAATCTTGGCTGATCCATGCCCGATTCATTTGCACGCAGGCCAGTCTCTCAAAAAAACATTTTTCAAGGGTACTGGAGCACATTGAATTGCCCTCATCAGAGCATCACATACGCACATCTAAGAGTTTCATCACTTTGTTTGTGTTAAAGTCTTCAGGGCCTAGTTACTACTCAGTAAAAGGCAATAGATAGTTACACACCTGCTGCTGTTATCAGCAAATCCTGTTTTAAGTATAGTGTAGCGTTTTGGCCTCCCCTCATATAAGCACTAAGTATGTAAGGCAGAGAAGTGCCAGGATGGGCACAGAGAAGTTGCAGAGGCCTAAATTCATCAAGCAGAGGTTGCAGCAGACTAGGGGTGAGTGGCAGCAGGAGTCTCAGTGAGAGGCCTGATCTCCCGGTATCAGCTAGCGGTTGTGTCTCGACCAGCAACCCATCTGCCATCATCTATTGGTTAACACAATCATCCACTTCATCACAAGTGACATCTGACACCCCCAGTCAACTGTCGGTTATATCTTATGCTTTGGGTTCAGCTCCGCTTTTCAGTGAGGACGATCTGATAATCAGAAAAATCAGCAGCTACTGCCCAGCCAAGAAGTGGAGGAGACACTCGCCGCTTCTTCCTCTAGACATGCAAGTCGTGAGGAGGAGAGTGGCGTGGGAGGTGGTGTTGCAAGCGTTTTGGCTTCTTAAGCAGACACTGTTGAGAAAGCTGAGGAGGACATCAGTGAGTTTTGAGGGCACATTTAAAGGCTTGGAGTGATGGAGAGTGACAGATTTAGCAGTCAGCATGGTGGCAGAAGGGGAAAGTATGGAGGCAAATGTGCTCGGGGTAGTCCACTTGCTGCGCAGCAGGCTACCTTCCCAGGAGGTAGTGGAAGAGGGTCCCTGGAGTCGGTAGCGGCGGCGGCGGCAGCAGCAGTGAATTAGTGCGGACTGTTGTTAGGAAAATCAGCTATTTGGCAATGTGGCAGTTTTTCATCAAGCATCCGCATGAGGTTAACATGGCTATATGAAAGATGTGTAGGCAGAAGGCGAAGTGTGGCCAGGGTCCCAATGTTGGCCCCACAGCTCTGCGTCAACATTTGCAGCGTCACCATAAAGCGGCCTGGGAGAGTTGGCTCCAAAGTGGTGGTCCAGCCTGCTGCATTACCCAGTGGCACGCCGCTCCCTGTTCCAGCCAGCCAAGGCTCCACCACCTCTTGTGTGTCATACCCATCCTCTGTCGCTCTAGATGCCTCTCCTCCTCTTAATCCGAGTCAGTCATTCCGCCAGCAATCCATTGGCCAAGCCATGTCCAAGAGACAACAGTATGTGCCCACTCATCCAACGTGCAGAAGCTAAATGTGCTCCTGTATAAGTTGCTGGTGCTGCAGTCCCTCCCTTTTGAGGTGGTGGACCTTTCAGAAAACTGATGGCTTGTGCCGAGCCGAGGTAGAGAGTCCCAAACTGTCATTTCTTTGCAAAGAAGGCAGTACCAGCCCTGTACAATTTTGTTGAACAGAATGTGGGCCAGTCCTTTAGCCTGTCAGTGTGTACCAAAGTGCACGGCAGTGCCTACGTCTGAAGCTGTAACTACGGTCAGGGACAATACAGATCCTTTAAGGCCCACTGGGTGATTGTGGTTCCTGCACAGCCACAACAGCAACTTGGACAGGTCCCTCCGCTGTAGCCTCCACGCTCCTAGGCCGTTGTGCCTGTAACAGTGCACTTGCACTTAGCAATGGTGTTACAGAAAAAAGTGCCTAATTGTCAATTACATTGTACAATTGTATATTTTTTTTTTTCATTTTTTTTTTTTTTAATATTTTGTATTTTTTAAAAATATATATATTTTTGTATTTTTTTTTAATATTTTTTTTTCATTGTTTTTTTTTCATTTTTTTGTAAATGTAATTTTTTTTTTTTTTGTATTTTGTTTTTATAATTTTTTTTTCGGTATTTTTATTTGTTTTGTTATTTTTTTCAGTGCCCTTCCAGCCTACCATGTGTGCATGACACGGCAGTTTCACGCTGTTCTTCACATGGTTTGCCTTGAGCCATGGAGTCACACATGGGAGGAACTGCTAAAAATCATAAATCTCCACCAAAACTGCCAATGGGAACCATGGTGACTGACAATGGGAAGAACATCTTGTCTGCGCTGCAACAAGGAAGTCTGAGCCATGCGCCCTGTATGCCACACAAGTGACAACCTAGTTGTCAAGCGTTTTCTGAAGTCTCCCCCCCATCTGCAAGACATCCTAACAACAGGAAGGAAACTCTGCATGTACTTCAGCCACTCCTACACTGCCAAGCACACCCTTCTTGAGCTACAGCGCCAGAACGGTATCCCCCAACATAGTCTGATTTGCGATGTTTCCACCAGTTGGAATTCCACCCTCCATATGTCGACTGTACGAACAGAGAAAAGCCATCACTGATTTCTTGATGATGCAAGCAGATAGGGGGACTCCCCTGTTTAACTTCAATGTAAACCAGTGACAGCTCATACGTGACACCTGTCATTTGCTCAGGCCCTTTGAGGAAGCCAATTATTAGTCAGTCGCCAGGACTACGGGATGAACAATGTGATTCCACTGCTTCATGTACTACAACACATGTTGGAAACCAGGGCTGGTCAGGGCACTGGAGACATGGCGCCTACATTTCACGGCCACATGAAGCCTGTGGGGGCTGAAGTGGAGGAGGAGGAGGGGGTGGGGCACAGCAAAGCACAGTTTAGGTTTGACAAAATGGCCATTTTATCTAGTCACCTGACAGGAGAGGAGGAGCAGGCGCAGCCAGAGGAGCTAGAGGGTTGTGAGGAAAGTGAGACAGAGGACCCAGACACACCATGGCAGTATGCAGTGGAGATGGAGACAGGTAGTCCCTCCGAGTCATTTGCACAAATGGCATGATGCATGCTCACGTGCTTGTGTAGTGACCGCAGAATTGTCTTCATTTGTCAGCGGGATGACTTCTGGCTCTCCACCTTATTGGACCCTCGCTACCGGCACAAAATGGGGGCATTTTTTACACCCACTGAGAGGGAGGACAAACTGACCTACTACAGAGACATTCTACGTAGTCAGTTGGCCGATGCCTTTCTGCGCCATGGTCCATACTGTGATGCCCAGCGGGACACCAGCCTTCTGTAAGCAGGCAACCTCAATCTCCACCGCCGCTTCTGCCTATAGTCAAGCCCCCATTTGCGGGGACACTAGGTATGCCTCACCGGACACGGTTGCCCCCAGGTCTTAATAGGCGCAAAGGATGGCTGCTTTCGGTGAAGGCCGATGAACCACAAGGGTATCCCGAAGCCGAGGTCATTCACAGGTAGTCAATCCGGAGGGTGCATCAGAGTACAGGGATGAGACAGGTGCGTAGTCAGGGGTAGCCAAAGGGTCAAGCCGGGAGGTCAGAGATCGCGGGGTATCCAGAGGGGCAGGCAGGTTCGTGGTCAGACAAAGCAGAGGTCGGTACAGGCAGCAGACAGGAATGGTCGATCAAGCCAGGTCGGAATCAGATAACAACTAACAGAATCACACCCTAATCACAAGCGACTATCACGGGCACTGAGTGCTGGGCTGACTCCGTATTTTTGGAGAATCGACCAATGGCCACCCTGGGGGGGGGGGGAGTGTATGTGCTGATTGGTGCAACTTACAACACTGTGAGTGATTGGACACACTATCCAGGGGCTGGTCAGTCTTGGCTGCAAGGCTGATCAGCCCCTGATTCCCATCAGGTGTGGAAGACTCTGCGCTGCCTGCCACTCACAGCACAGCGCCTCCTAGTGGCGAAATTTACATACTGCGGGGCACGTGCCTGCACAGCTAGAGAGGGGCGAGGGAGGCTGCCAGAGTGACTCGCTGCGCTCCCAGCAGCAGGAGCACCGCGTCGCCCAGCAGACGCTCGCCGCCAGCCCCCTGGCAGAGGTAAGTCCCTTACACATACTCTTGCAGGTCTGACTCGGGGGGACTTCCACTGCCATGGCTGCTGGGGGGGGGGGTTGGCAGGAGCAACAGCAGCAGCTCGATCAGCAGCAGCCTGAGTTTTCAGTCGCTAATGAGTAGCTTTCTGCTTAGTGAGGCTAATCATGAGCAGCAGAAAGACCTGGAGCAGGCCCTGAACCAGCAGGTAGTGTCATACCTTGACATGACCATACCAAAGCACATTGAGGACCCGCTGGACTTCTGGGCAGCCAAACTTGACTTGACTAGTGTGCCATCTGAGTGGGTGTTTAGTGCGGCGGGGCCATAGTCATGCCAAGGAGAACTCGTCTGTCCACAAAAAATGTGGAGAGACTCACCTTTGTGAAGATGAAAGGCATGGTTCAGCCAGGATTTCCAGCCACCAATGGCTGATCCATGGTAGTAGCTGATGCATGGTAGCTCCTTATGCTGCTGCCAACTCCAGGGTGTGTCGTTCAGGTAATATATGGGCTCCCTATGCTGCTGCTGCCAGCTCATATGTGTGTCTTTCAGGCAATATATGGGCTCCTAATGCTGCTGCTGGCAACTCCAATGTGTGCACTCTTAAAAGACACATGCTAGCATATTTGGGATGCCCCCACGATTAAAGGCAATGGCTGCTGGCAATTTGACAACGTGACTTTCTGTACAAAATGCAACTAGATAATAGACAGGTAGTCTTGAAATATTTATGCTAGTGTTTGGGATGCCCCTTCCACACATACAGATGTTGGCTCCTTTGATTGTGGTAAAGTGAATTTGCTTACAAAATGCAACCAGTTATTAGACAGGTCCTCTTGAAATATTAATGCTAGTGTTTGGGATGCCCCCTCCTCACATACAGAGGTGGCCTCCTTTGATTGTGGAAAAGTGACTTTGCTTACAAAATGCAACCAGTTATTAGACAGGTATTCTTGAAATATTTATGCTAGTGTTTGGGATGCCCCCTCCTCACATACAGAGGTGGGCTCCTTTGATTGTGGAAAAGTGACGTTGATTATAAAATGCAAGCAGTTAATAGACAGGTAGTCTTGAAATATTAATGCTAGTGTTTGGGATGCCCCCTCCTCACATACAGAGGTGGGCTCCTTTGATTGTGGAAAAGTGACTTTGCTTACAAAATGCAACCAGTTAGTACACAGGTAGTCTTGAAATATTAATGCTAGTGTTTGAGATGCCCCCTTCTCACATACAGAGGTTGGCTCCTTTGAATGTGGTAAAGTGATGTTGATTACAAAATGCAACCAGTTAGTACACAGGTTGTCTTGAAATATTAATGCTAGCGTTTGAGATGCCCCCTTCTCACATACAGAGGCTCCTTTGATTGTGGTAAAGTGAATTTGCTTACAAAATGCAACCAGTTAGTACACAGGTAGTCTTGAAATATTAATGCTAGTGTGTGGGATGCCCCTTACTCACATACAGAGGTGGGCTCCTTTGATTGTGGAAAAGTGACATTGATTATAAAATGCAAGCAGTTATTAGACAGGTAGTCTGGAAATATTAATTCTAGGGTTTGGGATGCCCCCTGCTCACATACAGAGGTGGCCTCCTTTGATTGTGGAAAAGTGACATTGATTATAAAATGCAAGCAGTTATTAGACAGGTAGTCTTGAAATATTAATGCTAGTGTTTGGGATGCCCCCTCCTCACATACAAAGGTGGGCTCCTTTGATTGTGGAAAAGTGACTTTGCTTACAAAATGCAACCAGTTATTAGACAGGTACTCTTGAAATATTTATGCTAGTGTTTGGGATGCCCCTCCTCACATACAGAGGTGGGCTCCTTTGATTGTGGAAAAGTGACTTTGCTTACAAAATGCAACCAGTTAGTACACAGGTAGTCTTGAAATATTAATGCTAGTGTTTGGGATGCCCCCTCCTCACATACAGAGGTGGGCTCCTTTTATAGAGGTAAAGTGACGTTGATTATAAAATGTAACCAGTTATTAGACAGGTAGTCTTGAACTATTAATGCTAGCACGCTTTTTAAAGAATGACACCAGGTAAAGGAAAAGCTAAATAGGCAGGTGTGTTATTAACACTAAATAGGCTTGGAAGCTAAAGCAAACACTTTAAACTGTCCCTGTCTTTATCTGTCACTATCACAGCCTCTCTCCTTCTCTATCTGTCCCTCGCTTCTTCTGTTCCATCAATCTATCTATCTCTCCCTCGCTGTGTCTATCTATCTATCTATCTATCTATCTATCTATCTATCTATCTATCTATCTATCTGTCCCTCGCTCTCTCCCTGCCTGATCTGCTCTGGCAATACAGTGTCAGAATGAGCTTCCAATCAATGGTCCCGTAATATCGACCTTTGCACTTTTTTTTTATTATGATTGTGGTTGGGTCTAGATTATAGATTAAGCTTAAAGTAGCTGTTTCATCCTCCAAGTTAGATAAATACAGGAGAGCTTTGTTTCAGTGTAAAGTTTCTGGATGAGACATCTGCCATTTATTATTGGTTAGTAGTAATTATTATTAATTAGCTACTTAGTTAAAATAATAACACACAGGATAATGTTGTAGACATTTAGATCATGTAAACTGCTGCATTAAGTGTCCTCTTGAGAAAGAATTACTGGCTGTCCAGCGATCCCTGCTGGTGAACAATCATATGTAAACACTAATGTCCAGTTTCAGTCATTTCTAGGGCACTAATAGCAGACGGGGACAGTTCACTTTAGGATGAGTTAAAGTAAGAGTGTTGGGTATGTTTCTCTAGCTCCAAGTCCAGGCAGCAGCAGCAAGGCTGGGATGCTGGGAAGGGAAGAAGACACCTGGGTGGTTCAAAATGGCCGCAACCAGGAGAACCGGTGGATGTAAGCATTGACAATGATTCAGTATTTTGCATGCAGATGGGGCAAGTTAGTTTTGGGGAGATTTTTTCAACTGTGCAAGATTGTTGGCCTGGTTTAAAGTTACAATTTCCCCATCACACCCCCTTCATAGAACTTTGCCGCAAATTGTTGGTGCTGCTTTAATCTGGCGGTGAATTAGCTCGGCTTGAACCTGGTGATATATTACATTTTGTTAACCCTGTGATGCCCATTTCTAAATTTTGGGGCACTTTGATTTTTTTGACACAATTCAATCTGGGCGTGAATTAGCTTAGCTTGATCCTGATGATATACTTACAGGTTTTTAACCCTGTGATGCCCATTTATTATTTTTTGGTACTTAAGGCTTTACCCCCTCACTGTGTTTCTAAATGCCTGGGGGCACAATTAGGGATAAGATAGTATATTATGTGTATACTCTACATATTGGCATTGTGTATATATAATTTGGCTGTCCTTGCAGTTGTTTTTTTATTCACTAATTTTTAATACCAAGTCGAACAATATAAAGAAGCTGAGTGAGCACAGAAGCAAGTGAGGTCCTTACGTTGAGTTACCCTCTAGCCTTCTTGCTGGTATATATTCAGGGCTTGAATCACAAGAAGGGGTCATGGTCTTTATATATACGATTCTTAGTATCCATACTTTCCTGTAATCAGATGCAAAGCATGAAATCTGAGTCCACAATCCCACTGCCTCAGCAAACACAGCACATCTCTCCTTCTAGACTACACACTTGACAAAACAAAGTGAGAACAAATGTTAGCAAGTAACGAGAGAGTAAATAGAAAATAATTATGAATGTAAATGGAGACATGTTTCACCCCTGACTCATTCATCAGAGGACTCATTGTGCACCCTAATCTGCATTCTAATAAGGAACACTTGGAAAAACATCCATCGTCCCTTCAACAACTTCTAGTGTATTAAAAAAAAACTTTAAGAAACAAGTATAGATTTCCTTGTGGCATAAACCTTACTTATGTCATACACTATGTTAACATTAGGAAGATGTAAAAAATGTAATCGTATCCTTTTAACGGTCTCACAGGCTAAAATAATAATCATGATAGGTGTGTGTCACTCACCATCCATAGTCTGCTTCTACTGGTCATCAAGCATTCAAGACTAGAATTGCTCAAATATATCTCATTCTGGTCTGGTGCAAATTTTTTCCACGAATTATGGGAAAATCCGGAGCAAGGACATTCTAGTTCGGAAGCTCTGCAGGCAGATAGTCTCCAGTATCCGCCATTTTAACGCTCAATGCCAGGTATAATAGCACCAGCCACCACAAAGTTTTAACTGGTATAGGGGTCACTTGGATCAGTTGCATTTTTTTGCCAGCTCACCCTGAAAATCCTGGGAGAAGTATAATCCTGGAGAAGTAGAGAAGTATGGATGGACCTCTGTGAAGTCCAAAATCACGCAGGCCGCGTACATAGTATGGCTGCCAGATCCACAGATAAAGATAAGGATAAAACATAACTTTTACTAGGACTATTAAAAGGTGTCATTCCAATACAATACAAAGGAGAGTCATCAAGACAACGCATTTAAAGGGTTATGAGTCGCCCTTACTCATGTGCATCCTAGTAAAAGTTATGATTTACTCTCATCCGTGGTTCTGCCAGCTGGTCTCCCTATAGGGGTGTTTCAGCACCATGAGAAGATTTTTTTCCCACATTTTTTCGTGAGAATAAAATCTTTATATTTAATTTTTGCCTTAGTGCGATTCAGCTAAAATGGTGCTGAATTGCACAAAGAAAAAAATCATTATAAAACTGATTATACAATGAATCCCTGATGCAGTGTCAGGAAGACCGTGTAACGCCTTGGAGTGCCATTTCCTGGGAACCGCTGGCTTCTGATCATGATCTATACCTGCTGACTGTGTACAGCTTCACTTCAACTTGGGTCTGTACTTTACATTCATTTAGTTTATTTTTTTACTTCTCTGGAGGCACTCTAAGCTGGATTTCCAGAGTAATTTTTCTTTGATTATTATTTATAGCAGGACCTATATGATCCTTGTCTTATAGCAGGCACTTGTATTTTTATATTTTTTCACTATTGCTCTAATGGTATTTGAATATGAACTATTTTAGCTCTGGCACCTGCACTGATACACTGGTGTCGTTTATATCCTGTGGCAGGTTTATTATACACTATCGATCTAGCTACTCTTTTTTGGGCTGGGCTTATTTTTTCTTAGCTCGCAGATCTGAACTTCTAATTCAGAATTTTTCTACTTATATTTGGAACTAGTAGCCAGTGTGTTACCCTGGTATATTGTTTTTTTTTGTCTTGTCTACGTAGTGTCACCCCAGGCTAGCACAACACTCTTCATCATTAATTATTATTCATTATTAGGCTGATGCACCCCTACATTTTTTATTATAACATTTTTGTTCTCACCGAAATGCTGAATCGGCCCTCATTTTTATATATAAAAAATTACTCACCTCTCAGTGTCTTCCTCCTCCTGGTCCCCCACAGCAGGCAGCGTCCTCTCTTCAGGTATGCCGGGTCAGGGGCTACCGCCTGGTCTCCCTGCTTTTATACCACAAAGGGGAATCCCCCCTATGTGACTAATGACTATGGATGAGCGGATCCTTCAATGTTCAACAAATTCATCTGAACTTGCCACTGGACTTGACCCAAACCTGAACCCCATTAAAGTTAATGGGGACCCAAAAATGGCTGCAAAATGGCTGTAAAAAATGGGTGTAGCAAGGAGGTTGCAAATTCAGAGGAACACTTGGGCGATTGACCTGCACAAAAGGGGTAGGGAAAGCACTCAAAACAATAACAGAAAACTAAAAAAAGTTAAATAAATACATACATAAATAACAAAAAATTTAAATGTATATTTTTTTTATGGGTGTTAGAGGCCAAATTGGGGGGAACTCCTGAGCATTTTCCGACTCCCTATTTTTCACATTTGTTCCATCTGTTGTTTTCACCTTCTCTGTGTCTTCCTTTTTTCCACATTCCCTTGTCTTTCTCTATTTTCTCTATTTTCCATCTCACGTCAGCAAAATCAGTATTTTTTTCTTTCTATTTCTGCATTCCTGCATCATTTTTGTTTGAGTTTTCTTGCCCTATCCACCGTCCTGTCTCCCACTTTTCCATGTGCCCCGTGTTTTCTACATCGATCCATTTTCTACATCCCCTCCATCTCTTTCTCTTTGAGGGTTTGTGTGTTTGGGGGGGGGGGGCGCCATCTTGAAATCTTGCATAGGGGAAATTTAACCTAGGGCTGACCCCATGTATGTAGTTAGAGCATTGCTTATTTTTACAGAAGTCCCTTGTACTCTATTTTACCCTGGACACAATGACAGTGAGCCACTGAATCTGTCATTATGTAGAGAGGGCATTAAAGTCCACTTTTGATGGAATTCTTGAAAGTGTATTTGTGACGGGTGGAACGGTGGTCAACACTACACATAGGGAACATTAGAGCAGTGGGTTCAGTGGGGTAGGCCCTGATAGTTATAGAAACTTCAATAATAATAGTTAAATACATAACTTAGGTGCCATTACATCATGAATCCACATGATGGCAGTGTTGCCTAAGGAATGAACATAGATAATATTAATTAGTCTAGCGTACCCCATAAAGTCAGTAAATAGAGACTCAGCCAGGTGGCATTGGCAACATTACCTGCCCTGCCATTGGTTGAGCTTAGTAACACAGCAGTCTTGCAGCTCAGAGAAGTCTCGCAGGATTTTGGGTGGCCCCATTGCATCCCATACTTGGCCACTGCGCAGGCGAGGGGCGTGTCTGATGGGATGCAAGATGGTGCCACCCATCGGAAGGTCGTTCGGAAACCAAGGCACTCCCCCGATGCTCCTCTTTAAGAAAAGAGGAGCAGAAGCTGGAAGCCGTTCGGGTGAATCCCACTGCCCATAAATTTTATTGGGATTTCACCCAAATGCTGAATAGTAGGGAAAATTTGTCTGAACGGCCGCCAAGCTCCTTTGGAAAGTGCTAAAATCTATGCTATGAACTTAAGTTTTCTATAAAGGAGTACTATAATGGATAATGAAGTAAAGCACCAGAGGTTCCCACTCCATTTCTTCAACATTACCCAGTCTGTAAAAGATACCCCATACCAGTGGCGGACTGGGGCCGAAAATCAGACCTGGATTTTACCAGCCCTTGGCTGGCCCAAAAGATTCCTGCTGAGGTCCCCCCAACTATGATGCCAGGGCTATAGCATTGGGGGATGGGGTTCCTTGGCTTGTGGGTACAGTGGGGCTGAGAGGGCGACTAAGGGGGCAGGGATTGAATGTGGATGTTAAAAGCAGCCCAACTGGCCCCAAAGCTGTGCAGGCCACCGGGCATTGTCCCAGGCCTCCCTATGGCCAGTCCGCATCTGCCCACACGACCAGGCTTATACACAATGGCAATATGTGAGCTCTACTTTCCTAATCTGACCATTTATTAAGAGGGACAAATTTGGGACACTTAAATTGTGACAGCTTAACAAATCAACATTGCATGGCGTTTGACCAGTGTTGTCACTATTGAAAATGAAGCTAGAGATTTGTCACAATTTAGGAATTCCTTATTTGTCCCTCTGAAAAAAATGGTCAGCTTAAGAAAGCAGAGCTCACATATTGCCACAGTGTATAAGCGTAAAAACTAAACTAAAAGAACATTTACAAGATCCCTTGTCAGCTTCGTCGTCAGATTGAGGCTGAAAAACATATGTTACATGAGCTATTATTAAGTCATCTTTTACACATTAAAGACGGCTGACAGCAGCAGCAGCAGCTCCATTCTATGGGGAGAAGGTAATGTATGTCTGTTCTATAAGGAACAGAACTGTACACGGCTCTGCTACGTTATTGAATTTATCGCTGAAACTTTAGTATTTACCGTATATACTCGAGTATAAGCCGAGTTTTTCAGCCCACTTTTTGGGCTGAAAAAAGCCGCCTCGGCTTATACTCGAGTCAGGACTCAGCTGTCTTTTTTTTTAAGTACAAGTTCCTAGCGGGCTTCGCGCATGTCACCGTCCAGCGCGCGTGCCCGGCGATCACGCACCCAGCCATCCTTGCTCCCTCCTTGTCTGCATTGTCCGCCCCCGGTCACCGTGTTATGCTGTGGCCACGTCAGTGAATAGGAGAGCGGCCTGGCCAGCTCCGCCCTCCTGCCGTGACATCATCAGAGAAGAAGGCGCGCGGGGGGCTGCCGGCCTGCTCAGTACACCGGCAACCTAGGAGCGCCTGGTAACAGGTAATGGAGGAGCGGGCAGGGATTCGGGGGGAGGGTGGACTGTCACTTGGGGGTTTAAAAAGAAAAATTAGATTATGTTGATGGGGGTTTGTACAGATTGTGTGTTTGTGTGTGCACATTGAATTTAAGATTAGAGGAGCAGGGCAGGGAGCAAGCTCACTAATTCAATGTTTTTTTTAAGTGGAACAAAACCATAAGAGGCCGACCCTGGAATCTAAAAGATTACAGGGCTGGCTGCTGGCCTTCTGCTTGGGCATCCTGATTTGGGATGCCCTTGGGGAAGGCAAGCAGCCAGCCCTGGAATCTTTGAGATTCCAGGGCTGTGAAATCCCCCAGGTCATCCATAATAATTTACCGATAGCTACTGCATTTCCCACCCTAGGCTTATACTCGAGTCAATAACTTTTCCAGTTTTTTTGTGGTAAAATTAGGTGCCTCGGCTTATATTCGGGTCGACCAATACTCGAGTATATACGGTACATATATTTTTGTATTATTGTACAGGATATCGGGTCACCCTGGTCAGCCAAACTGATGGGTAGTGATATGGGGCTGCTAATGTAGCTGAACTGTTTCCCTTATCACTGCACTCTTTTCTTTGAAATTCTGTATCTAAAATTTAGGGTGTAACTATACTGCAGGGGTGCAACTGCCTGTCGCCCAGAAGGTCAGGAGGGGCCATCACTCTTGCGCCTCCATTTCATTTATCATATTTGTGCTCACTTAGCATCATTTAGCGAAAGATAGGGCCATATGTCTCCAGTCTACAGTTGCCTAGCTGCATCCAACTGTCCAAGACAGAATTAAAAATATATGGGGAGGCCGATTCATTAACAGCGCCAGGTAGCGACAGTTGAGCGACTGTAGCGGCATTTTCAGAGTGCCCTCTAGTAGTCGCTGTGCTTGGCCGTTGTTCGGTAGTTGATAGCAACTCAGTCGGTTTGCCGTAATGTTGAATATTGGGTGAGGAGTCGCTATTTGACAGGTTCCGCGCTGTATGGGAGCGCATGATAGCGACTGGTCAGAGCGACCGGCTCCCATATTCATTAACAAATCACGCTCAAAAAATTCTGGCACTGTAAAATGCTTGTTTAAACCCCAGAGCGCTGGCAGCGATGGGTTAACAGTAGTTTTTTAACCCCCAAACAACCATATTTTTGGAAACCAAAAAAAACTAGTTTTTAAAATAATTTTGTAATATGAATACATTAATATCAGACCTGTAATATCAATTCTGTACATTTTATTTTTTTTTTATTTTTTTTACCTTAAAAAAATTATCTAACATGGCAGAAGTGGTCACAGAATTTTTCACATTAAAAAAAAAAAAAAAACATTAATAACAATTAATTATGAATATTTAAAGATTGTTCCATTGAAATGCATTGGAGAGCGCCAGGTAGCGAGAGGTCATACCTGTCGCTGTTCAAGTTCGGACGCTGGCACTGTGGGCTGAGTCTGGAATAATGATGAATGAGTCGCTATATGGCGCTATCTCAGTCGCTAAGCAGGATTGGCTTGATAAATGTGTGATTGTGGTGGGGAGCCGACGTTCTCGTGGCGGGGCCCGTCATTACCGGCCGCTCACCAGTCGCTACCTGTCGCTATCCCTTGTTAAATAAGGGCCTCATTTACTTAAGCCACTGCCAAAAATGTAAATATATGCATATAAACTGCTTATTTGTAATTTGATTCTGTCTTATTCTACTGCATGTGTTGTATTCACACATTTAACTATTACTCTCTCACTCTCTGGATCGGGATGCCCTGGCCTGATCTGGATAGGGGGTTCCTGGAACTGGCAGATACATACTTTGAGGCTGATTCATTACTAACGCCAGGTATCGGCAGATGAGCGTCTGAATAGCGGCGCTTAGAGCGACCGCTAGTAGATGCTGTAGGCGGGTATCGGGCGCTGTAACATAGCGTCTCAGTCGTTGTAGTAACCTGGCTGGCATTGATGAATGTGATGTATGTTGGGAGCGATAAACACCAGTACAGCACTGCAGTGAGCGAAAGGTAGCGTCAGATTAGTGCGTCCGGCACTCGGCGCTCCACACCAAAAAAGGACACGCACACAGCGTCGGCGCTCTAAATCTGCTCGCTGTAGCATAGAGCACCAGACGCTGTGTATATATATATATATATATATATATATATTACTGATAATAAGATATCACTGAAAAAATGACAAAAACAAGACATCATATTAAAGCCCAAACTCTGCTCAAAAAAAAAAAAAAAATATTATTTTTCTGGAAATCCCTGCAAAAATCACAATTAAACACATATAGTGAAAAATACTTGAAAATTGCTTGGCAATATGGGGTGACAACATCTCTAGGTAGGCTGACCCTGAAAGGGTTAAAAGAGTGTTACCGTTCCGTTAATAACCCTATCAGACATCCTTTATTCTTGCCCCCCGGGTTAAAATTTATGGGGTTTATTTAAAAAAACGCTAAGGCTACGTAGTGCCACATAGTGCTAGATGAGTGTCAGGTCCCATTGGAAAAGGTGTATTTATCAAGTCAAAAAGCCAAAGTGCCTGTGTCAGGAAGTGTCCCATCTATCAATAGCACCGGCGATGGGATGAGTGCCGGCGCTGAGTTCCCTACTGTGCCAGATAGGACCAGGCACTCACCCTGCACTATGTGGCCTGATCCCATACATTTCAATAGGCTTGAATGGTTACAATTATTAAGACATTTTTTTTGCTGGTGCATGTGCCACAGGATCCCTGGGCTGGTTGGTATTATTTTTTTATGCATTTTTAGCACTTTTGTGTTGCGCTGCAAACTTGTAATTTGGGCTGTGAGAAAGCTGTGTCATGTTTTTCAAGTGTCCCCAATGCAATTCCCATTTTTTATTTAAAAAAAATTATATTCCAGGACTCTATGCCATGAAATCCCCATTTTTGAGCGCCTCCGGGAGTGATTGTATGTATGTATATTGTTTTCATAAATATTTTCAATTTGCAGCACTCCCTGCCGGCGCTAGGTGTGGCTAGCGCATAGGCATATAAAAGCTCTGCGCTGCGAAGACTGCTTCGAGCGCTACAGCTGACAGCGCCGCCAGCATGAAGCTGATGTTGTGGTGAAGGCACTGCTGAGCGTTTCGGACAAGGCGCTCATGTGGCGCCCGCAATTTTAATAATAAATTAGCCTCCCCGTCTCTGTGTTTTACCATGGTAAAGGGGGATTCACTCTCAAACACTCTAAAGTGGATATCTGATTTTTTTAAATTAGCACACTAAGGGCCTTATTCATGAAGGGATAGCGTCAGGTAGTGGCTGGTTAATGACAGGTAGCGACAAGTGAACGCCGGACAGGGCACGCAATTACACATTTATCAAGCAGAATCTGTTTAGCGACTGGGATAGCGCCATGTAGCGTCTGATTCATCATTTTCACAGCCTCAGCGAACAGCGCCGGCCTTCAGCCTTGCACAGCGCCAGGTTTCACCTCTCGCTACCTGACGCTCTGCCATACATTTCAATGGACGATCCTTTTCTTCTCTATAAACTGTGTTTTTGTTTTTTTTAAATCTCAAATAATTCTGTGACCTCTCCTGGCATTGAATAAGCAGTTTTTTCACATTTATTTTATTTTTTATATATTTCTTCAGAAATGACATTACAGGTCTGCCATTAAAGTGTTCATGTTACAATGTTGCTACAATGTAATTCCATATGTTTTCACTTTGTTACTAGTGGATACATGCTGAAGAACAGACTTTAAACACACCGCCTCCTGCGCTCTGGGCTTCAAACAAGCATTTTTCAGCGCCAGAGATTTGTGAGGCTGTTTTTTTGCTGAATATGGTGTGAGTCGGTCGCTAAGAGCAGTCGCTACCATGCGCTCCCATACAGCGCTGTACTGGTCAAATAGCGACTCCTTACAATGTATTTAACATTACTGGACAGCGACTGAGTCGCTATGAAGTAGCGCCCCACGGCTGAGCACAGTGACTACTAGGGGGCGCTCTGAAAATGCCTGCTACAGACGCTCATCTGTCGCTACCTGGCGTTAGTGATGAATCTGCCTGTAAATTGTTTGATGTTTTGTAATGCACTTTGGGACACTTGCCTACTTGTATCCACAAATTTCCCCATTGACTTGAATAATATTCTGTTATGGGTCCTTCTGAATTCAACGTTTTTTGGAAACACCACCACCACCAGGGGCACCGATAACCCAGAAATACAGTAACTATCCAAGAAGTATCACAGAAGACCGTAAGACCTTATAGCAGATTAAATCCCTCTTTGCTCTTTACAGAAAAAGGTTTTGGCTGGATTTTCACTCTAAAAAAGTGATAATACTTGGGGATAATTATGTCAGCGTTAAATACGATTTTTCCTTTTTCCTTCTGCCATCTTATTCCTTTTATAGAGATGTTAATCATTCTCGTCATAAAATAAAATTGCATCTGGTAGCACACGCAAATTTATGCATTCGAATATGAATCTCTGCGATTTTTGTGTGCCACCCTTTTATGATTAGATTAGAAAGTTTGGCCAAGAAACTTTTAATGAAGACTAGGGCTCAAAATGTAAAAATGGACCATACAGTATGTCAAGCTGGAAAATGTATAATAAAGATGTTAATAACAATATAATTAATGACCACCCAATCCTCCAGGGCTGTGTTGGGATTTAGCAACTAAGAGGCTGATTCATCATTAGCGGCAGGTAGCGACAGATGAGCGTCTGTAGCAGGCATTTTCAGAGCGCCCGCTAGTAGTCGCAGTGCTTGGCTTTGAGTCGCTACTTTATAGTGACTCATGCCCTTATTCATCAAGCGATAGCGCCAGGTAGTGTCTGACGAGCGCCAGGTAGCGGCAGCTAACGGCGACTACCGACTCAAGTACGCCCGGCTGCGGTCACAATGACGCATTTATCAAGCAAAATGAGGCTAGCGCCGGCGAGAGCGACGGCTAGCGCGGCATTCATCATGAAGCCGCCTGGACCGAACAGCGCCGCTGCAAATTCCTTCACAGCGCCAGGTATGAGCTGTCGCTCCCTGGCGATGTCCAATGCATTTCAATGGAGCAATCTATAAATATTCATAATTAATTGGTATTAATTTTTTTTTAAATTTTTTTAATGTCAAAAAATCGGAGAACACTTCTGCAATGTTAGGATTTATTTTTAAGTCAAAAAAAAAATTAAAAAAAATCTGTGCAGAATTGATCTAACAGGTCTGAGATTAATGTATTCATATTACAAAATGATTCTAAAAACATGTATAATGTTACATTCAAAAAATATGGTTGTTTAGGGGTTAAAAACTAGTTAATACACATCGCCGCCAGCGCTCTGGGGTTTAAACAAGGAATGGACAGCGACAGCGCATTCGGAGCGTGATTTGTTGATGAATATGAAGCTAGCCGTTCGCTCTGGCCATTCGTTGTCAGGCGCTCACATACAACGCTGGACCTATGAAACAGCGACCCCCCAGCCCGTATTCAACATTACCGCACACCGACTGAGTCGCTGTCATCAAGCTAACGCCGGCCAAGCACAGCGAATACTAGCTGGCGCTGAAAGAATCACGCTACAGTCGCTCATCTGGCGCTACCTGGCGCTATTAATGAATCGGCCTCCCCGTCGCTGTTCAGTAATGTTGAATACATTGTGAGGAGTCGCTATTTGACCAGTACAGCGCTGTATGGGAGCGCATGTTAGCGACTGCTCATAGCGACCGACTCACACCATATTCAGCAAAAAAACAGCCTCACAAATCTCTGGCGCCGAAAAATATTTGTTTGAAGCCCAGAGCGCAGGAGGCGGTGTGTTTAAAGTGTGTTTTCAAGCATCTATCAACTAGTAACAAAGCGAAAACATATGGAATTACATTGTAGCAACATTGTAACATGAACACTTTTAATGCCAGACCTGTAATGTCATTTCTGAGGAAATATTTAAAAAATTAAAAAATTATGAAAAAACTGCTATTTCAATGCCAGAAGAGGTCACAGAATTATTTGTGATTTAAAAAAAAAAAAAAAAAAAAAAAAAACCCGTTTGAAAACAAGAAAAGGATCGTTCATTGAAATGTATGGGAGAGCGCCAGGTAGCGAGAGGTCATACCTGGGGCTGTGCAAGGCTGAACGCCGGCGCTGTTCGCTGAGGCTGTGAAAATGATGAATCAGACGCTACATGCCGCTATCCCAGTCGCTAAACAGATTCTGCTTGATAAATGTGTAATTGCGTGCCGTGTCCGGCGTTCACCAGTCGCTACCTGTCGCTACCTCTCATTAACCAGCCACTACCTGACGCTATCCCTTCTTAAATAAGGGCCTAAAGTGAAGAGAGTGATGGGGTGATTGAGGGGATATTCTGCACGCTGCCTGTTATGGGGTGATTTGGGGGAGATTCGGCATGATGTCTATTATGATGTGATTAGGACGGGAGGGTTAGCACATCATTTGGTTCTAAATATTTTTTTTCTTATTTTCTTCCTCTAAACCCTTGGTGTGTCTTATGGTCAGGTGTGTTTTTTAGTGCGATAAATACAGTAAGTGGTTCAAGGGGCCACTTTGCACTGCCGTTATTTCAGCATTTTTTTTTTCTACTTGAAATCTGTGTTTTTCCAGTGCTTATCGGCTTTTTTCATTATAAGAAAGAAATTTTTCGTTACAAGAAATTACTTCTGGGAACAAAGGGGACAAACTTTACAGCGCGGTTAGGTTGCGTTATAGTTGTTGGTGTCCAAATTACACATTGTTAAACCAGACCTTCAGCATCATTTAATGAAAGGCCAAAAACCCTTAAAAAACTATTTCCCAGCATCTAAAATTAATATATTTTAAGTTTTTAGTCACTTACTTATTATTATTTTTCCCCCCATCGGGCCACAACTTTGTTCAGGATATGGGCGCTGCCATCTTGACTCAGAAGCATCAGATACTGAGGATAGGAAAGCGGGATAACGTAAAGGGGGCGGGGTTATAGCTGTGCTTTGCACAGACAGAGCAGAGCTGGGGTCAGGGAAAGGACAGCAATCCCACAATGCAGAGCGACACAGTCAGAAGACACTTCCTGTTTGCAGGCTGCCTGATGCTCCATGAGCCGCCATCTTGGATGTTTAAAGGCTCAAAAAATGCAGCAGATGCAGGTAGGATGATTTTTAATGTGGGCAATTTGTATATACAGGGTGTGGGAAACATATAGGATAGACTCTTATTCAGGGTAAAGGTCCGCTTTAAGCAAAATCAATTTTAATTACACCTCAAAAAAAATGTGGCCCATCTAGGTCCTGTGTTTCTATTATTGACAAGTCACAATACAAGGTCTGTACAAAAAATGTGTGTAGTATTAATTATAAGCATTAAACACTTCAATCCAGTTCTGCCCATTGTGCTCTATGGGATCTTGACCTGCAGCACCAGGTTTCATCTGACACTGCTTTGACCAGAGCACCCGGCGCTGCATCATTTTCGGTACTAGTGTTAAACAAGCAGCTTGCCGGCGGCCATTTTATTCTTTCTTAAATCCTGTGCCGCTGATACAAAAAAAGTGACACTTCTTAAATAAGACTCACATATTTTCAAATGTTTGTTTTGTTTTTTTACATTTTTTTTCATGAGACATATGTATAGTGCCAAAATTGAGGGAAGGGAAAAGAGTTTAGAATAAATCTAGAGAAATATATACATATACCATATTTTTCTATTGAAACGGGGAGGCCGATTCATTAACAGCGGCAGGTTGCGTCAGTTGAGCGACTGTAGCGGCATTTTCAGAGCGCCCGCTAGTAGTCGCTGTGCTTGGTCGTTGTTCGGTAGTTGTTCGGTTTGCGGTAATGTTGAATATTGGGTGAGGAGTCGCTATTTGACAGGTTCCGCGCTGTATGGGAGCGCATGATAGCGACTGGTCAGAGCGACCGGCTCCCACCATATTCATTAACAAATCACGCTCAAAAAATTCTCGAGCTGTAAAATGCATGTTTAAACCCCAGAGCGCTGGCGGCGATGGGTTAAAAGTAGTTTTTTAACCCCCAAACAACCATAATTTTGGAAACAAAAAAAAACAAGTTTATAAAATAATTTTGTAATATGAATACATTAATATCAGACCTGTAACCTGTAATTCTGTACATTTTTTTTTTTTAACCTTAAAAAAATTATTTAAAATGGCAGAAGTGGTCACAGAATTTATCCCATTTAAAAAAAAAAAAAAAAATTAATAACAATTAATTATGAATATTTAAAGATTGTTCCATTGAAATGCATTGGAGAGTGCCAGGTAGCGAGAGGTCATACCTGTCGCTGTTCTGTCAAGGCCAGACGCTGGCGCTGTGGGCTGAGGCTGGAATAATGATGAATGAGTCGCTATCTGGCGCTATCTCAGTCGCTAAGCAGGATTGGCTTGATAAATGTGTGATTGTGGTGGGGATCCGGCGTTCTCGTCATTACCGGCCGCTCACCAGTCGCTACCTGTCGCTATTCCTTCATAAATAAGGGCCTAAATCTAGAGAAATATATACATATACCATATTTTTCTATTGAAACTAAAACTTCTCCATCCTTAACCTCGGTAACCCACAACAACATTTGATTGCTCCTAATATTTTGGCAGGGAAATGTCCGTACAAGGGAATCCTTGTCTTCTATTACATTTACAATATTCCGTGTACCATATACTAATTTGACCAACGTCCTGCAGCATATTGCATTCTGTTCGGGGTAACCTGATCTTTTGATAAATGTTCATTGCAGTTCCTGATTGGTTAATTATAGAAGCTAAAACCTGGATTGCGTACAATACTTTCTTCTTTTTCAAGTTTCTCCATTAATACCATAAACTTCTTGTTTTCTGTGCCAATAATATCAAAGGCAATATCACTATTACACAGTACTTTATAGATCGTAATAATGTTGCCTGATTAAACAAACATGTCTGTATGGGTCCAAAGAAATTGGTATTTCTTAATTTTTATGGCTCAAATGAAATGTCGCCTGGTTATTAACAGAGATTTTATGGTTCTGGAAATCTGTTAAAAATTAATGATTCTTTCAGATGTGCAATAAATGTGTTACTTTTCCATATTGTTGTAGACATTTTTCAATAAAGTCAGTCTGGACTTTAAATTATGACCGCATTGAGATATTATATGCGCTTCGGGGAAATGTTGCAGTAGGTCCCGGATGTGCAATATTTATTTAGAAGACATTTGAGAGATGTTTAGCTTGAAGACTAATAACCACCCAGAGAATGCTGGATAAGCAACCTATAGCCAAGGGAACATTAAACCTTTGTTGGGGAGGCCTCCTTGGGACCAACAGAGCTGCTAGCTTCCTTGCCAAACATTAAGCTACAGGGGACACATACCACCCCTTGACTTTCTTTACTTCATCTTCAAAGGCTTCATTGGAAAAGCCCGGCAAGCATAGGCGGACTGACCAGATACTTTGTGCACAGTGGCGTAACTGAATTTGACAGGGCTCTGGTGCGAACATTAAATGGGGCCCTGTCAAGGCTCATACAGTAAACATCTTTTCTGTCTTTTAACTTAGAGGCCGATTTATTAATAGCGCCAGGTAGCGACAGATGAGCGACAGTAGCGTGTTTTCACAGCGCCGGCTAGTATTCGCTGTGCTTGGCCGTTGTTCGGTTGTTGACAGCAACTCAGTCGGTGTGTGGTAATGTTGAATACGGGGTTAGGAGTCGCTGTTTGACAGGTTCCGCGCTGTATGGGAGCGCATGACAACGAATGGCCATAGCGAACGGCTCCCAGCATATTCATTAACAAATCATGCTCAAAAAATTCTCGCGCTGTAAAATGCATGTTTAAACCCCAGTGCGCTGGTGGCGATGTGTTAAAAGTAGTTTTTTAACCCCCAAACAACCTAATTTTTGGAAAAAAATAATAAACAAGTTTTTATAAACATTTAGTAATATGAATACATTAATATCAGACCTGTAATATCAATTCTGCACAATTTTTTTTTTTTTTGCCTTAAAAAAAAGATATAACATTGCAGAAGTGGTCACCGAATTTCTGACATTAAAAAGAAAAAAAAAAACATTAATATCAATTAATTATGAATATTTAAAGATTGCTCCATTGAAATGCATTGGAGAGTGCCAGGTAGCGAGAGCTCATACCTGGCGCTGTGATGGGATTAGCAGCGGCGCTGTTCGCTGAAGTCTGCAACATGATGAATCCCACGCTAGCTGACGCTCTCGCCGGCGCTAGCCTCATTTAGCGTGATAAATGCGTGATTGTGTTCGCAGCCTGGCGTTCTGGAGTCGGTAGCCGCCGATAGCTGGCGCTACCTGGCGCTAGTGAGACACTACCTGGCGCTATCCCTTGATAAATAAGGGCCTTAGTTGGATGTAACTAGACAACTTAACATTTTCTCTTCCTTTCTCTAAATGATGGCAAGTGAACATAAATATAATAAATAAGGTGTTCAAATTAATACGAATTACTCACAGCATGGAAGAAGGGCCTAAAACAAATCATAGAAGATTTGCTTGTCAGTACTGGTGTTGGGCGAACCCCTAGAGGTTTGGGTTTGGCAAGTTCGGACGAACTTTGAACAAAAGTTTGGTTTGGGTACCTGAACTTGACCCGGACCCTGTCCCTATTAAAATCAGTGGGAACCCGGAATTTGGGGTGGGGGGGGGTGATTCTGCCTCTGAGGGCCTTTCTGCACCCCAACACTTCTCACCCACCCAGAAGGAGGGGGGCCCTCCTGTACAAGGGGCCCGTAGAGATAGATTAGTGACCGGGACTGTACAAAAAAAATTGTTGGGGTGGGTGTGGTGGTGCTTTAAGCTTGTCTTCTACCCGGCACTACAGGAAATTGGGGAGAGACACATGGGACAGGCATCAGGTGAGCTGCTTGATGGCTAATTATTGCTGTTGGGTTTAGAGTCCCTGTAAAGCTTAACAAGACACATTTTTTTATTTTGATAGCATAGGAAAGTATTAGTAGACCCAGTGGGGGTATGAATCTACTTAGGAATTAGTAAAAGGAGTTACCTCTGATTTGATTGAGCAAAACTAATGGTGGTACAGAATCTGATGCAGTATCACAGTTTTGGGGGATGGTCGGTTGTTTTAGATGTAACTTAAGAAGTCAGGATACTGGACTTGCATGAAAAAAGGGATCCAGACCCTCATTTAATCAAGCATGCAAAGCAAGATCATTTCCCCAAAAGCAAAACATTTCATGAGCTTTTTTAGTGAAGATTCTTTATCAGGTAAGTATCTTACATACCTGACTAGGTAAGGGACCAGTTCACCCGGTAGAGGAAGTACAGTACATAGATACATGTCATTAACAGTCAATGCAAGAAATCCATGGAGGGTTAAAAGATTTGTAAGAGGGGAGTGATATTCCTGAACCATATCTGCATACCCAGGCAGCTCCACTTGAAGGAGTCCTAGTCCAAGAGGTACTGTAGATATAAGGGTTAGGGTACTGTTCACATGGTGGTGTGGGAGGTTTGGGGAATTGCAGGGAGTGTGGCAAGGTTGTCAGGACAGGGGAACAATAAATAAAACCTCCTGGGAAATCCCTATAAAGCGTACATCCAGTGCACTGCCTAAGCATCTCACTAACCTGCTTAAGTACTAAACTCGAACACTCAAAGACCCGGTTAAGTATGAGACCAGCACTAGAAAGAATCCAAGGCACACGTTGCCTTACACACAAAAGTTTATTAGTATGAAGCACAAAATGACACACATACATATATACCCCGAGTCCCCATACACCAATAAAAGACTACATAGCCTACGCTAAAAATGCGGGGGTCCCCCCATCCATACTGGGTGACATGGCACCCCACACACCCACACACACACTCACTCTCCAGAGCTGGATTCTAATTTACTGCACAAATCCTTATATTACAATAAGGGTCCCCATCAAGTGAAGAACAGTACTAGCGTCCATTAGTCCAGCGAAGCGCTGCTGCACATATAAAGGCACAAGGATCCAGCGTACATGTAGGTCAGCTTGTAGGATGTTCGGCGGGAGCTGTGGTTGTGAGAGTTCACACTGTAGGTAACCACTGGTCAGATGGTGTCCCTGCCATCAGCTCTACCGCCCCAAATACCTTACTTCGTTGTGGGCCCGGTCACAGCTATTTTCGCATGCCTAGCTTACATTCCAATCCTGTCTGGGACCGTCCATTGCAAGCCAGCGAGAGTGGTTAGGGAGGCGAAGGGGGGGTCTACTGAAGCGCATTTAATTCCGCCCATCAGAGTTTCGTCAGGGTCTGTCAGGACAGGGGACAAGCGTAAGAAATAGGGAATGAAGAGGGTGTGGACACATGCAGGGTGTGTACATATCAGACTTGAAACCAGGACTTACACAAGGGGAACTGGCTTCGCTAAGGCTCATACGTGATAATTAAAAGGGAAATTAGGAGGCCCTGGATTCTAAAAGGTCAAAGCTAGAAACAGAGCAGGGATGCGACTGGTTAGCACAGTCAGCTCTCTTCAGCTCTGGCAGCTTAGCCTCTGGCAGAGCCTACGGCCGCTCAGCCAATCAGCGCGTTCAGCTTCGGCCATGCACCTGAAAGGAACAATATTCGAGAGTGAAATTACCAGGCGTTCTTCCTCTTTAAGCCTCCTAGTGACACCGCTGGGTTATCACCTCTGTGACCTGCGATCTGTAGCTCCAGATGTGAGGTGATGCGGGCAGTAGCACGTAGTTGTAGAAACCAGGACCAGGCACCGACAAAGAGCAGGTAAAGGAAGTCCATAAACATAAGCCGATGTACAGGTAGGTATCAAGGGTGTAGAGTCAAAGTCCAAGTAGGTCGAAGACACAACAGCAAAACCAGAGGAACAAAGCATAGTCAGGTCGAGCTGAGGTCACAGCGAAAGTAATCACAGGGACGGATACAGCAACGCCAAACCAAAGAGTAACAGCTGACAGCCAGGCAGGAGTATTTATAGTTCAAAAAAAAGTGAGCAAGTTTTTGCGAATGGGCATATTTTCATGCATGAGAACTTGCATGCATCTTTGCACGCGAGCATGGATATTATGGGGCTTATTTAAGAAACGCTAACGCCACGTAGTGCAACGTAGCGTCAGGTAATCGCTGGGCACAGTATGTGAAAACCATATATATAAAAGTCAATCTAGTGAGCTCCTCTAATACCGTTATGTAGCCTCACATGTATCACTAGCGGTGGCTCAGTGTAAAGCACTGGCGTTATATGTTCAGCAGCGCCATGTAGTACCTGTCGCTCTGTAGCACTCTCCCATACATATCAAGGTTTTAATTGGTTGTGTATAAGTAGCGTTCTAATAAATGAGTTTTCTCAATTTTAGAATCAAATCATTGTGTGTCCTCTCCTGCCCTGTCAACCAAACACTTAGGCCCTTATTCATCAAGCGATAGCGTCAGGTAGTGTCTGACGAGCGCCATGTCCCGCCAGCTAACGTCTGCTACTGACTCAAGTACGCCCGGCGTCGGCCACAATGACGCATTTATCAAGCTAAATGAGGCTAGCGCCGGCGAGAGCGACGGCAAGCGCGGCATTCATCATGAAGCCGACTGCAACTAACAGCGCCGCTGCTAATCCCATCACAGCGACAGGTATGACCTGGCGCTACCTGCCGCTCTCCCATACATTTCAATGGCAGACGCTGCAATGATTGTTTTAAGTGGTTTTTGTGTTCTTTTCTTTGGCACAAAATTCAACACATGTTTATAGTGATATGTTTTATTAATCTGGCTGGTTATTTTTATGTTTTTGATGTTTTTATTAATTTTGACAATGTAATGTTGTGAGTGACATCTAAATTGCATCTCCTCCCACCAAACTCATTGGCATCAAAATCGCTTGTTTTCACCACACACGGGGCTTGTAAAGCTATTTTTTAGCCTGTCATGTTGGGCGGTCACGTTCGCTCTTCGAAATTGTCAGCGCCCAAGCTATTCGGCAGCCCTGTCCTTGATGAATCTGTGGTGGTCAGAGTTTGTGCAGTCGCAGTTTTTATTCGCTATGTTCGCTGCGCTGCGTTGTGCGGCGCTGTGCTGTTCATACATGTGCCCTTCTGCCATTTGCAAGGAATTTACTTCCCGCGACCCCAGTCGTTCTTAATGAATACACTGTAGTTGTGAGCGTGCATGGCCACATATTGCAGGATTAACATTCAGTCGTACAAGCTCATAACAACCCGTTATGCATTCTCATGTGTGCCACATTATCATGTAGTTGTATAGTTTGATTTTGTGATGATTTTAGGAAGGAATAAGATTTGTATATTTATGCACAACTTGGTTTGCTTTTCAAGGACCTATGCATTACAGTATGTAGAACCCCCTGCTAAATCAAGCTAATAATTCGTGGCGCCTTGGGCCCTAGCTTGTTTTAAAGCGTCATTTTATTTTTTCCGCCACTTAGCTTGCACATAGCTGATATTAGCTTGTCCCTGGTGCGCACATCTTTTTTTTTGAATTTTTAATCACAGTTGCTTTCGTCATATCCGGTTCCGGTATCCTCCTTTGCGTTTCAAAGCCACCTAAAGCTAAAAATGTCTAGCGCTTATGCCAATAGCTTGTTTTAAAGCGTCATTTTATTTTTTCCGCCACTTAGCTTGCACATAGCTGATATTAGCGTGTCCCTGTTGCGCGCATCTTTGTTTTTGAATTTTTAATCACAGTTGCTTTCATCATATCCGGTTCCAGTATCCTCCTTTGCGTTTCAAAGCCACCTAAAGCTAAAAATGTCTAGCGCTTATGCCAATAGCTTGTTTTAAAGCGTCATTTTACTTTTTCCGCCACTTAGCTTGCACATAGCTGATAATAGCTTGTTCCTGGTGCGCGGAGCGTTTTTTTTTTTGTTTTTTTTCCCATGTCGCTTTGGTCATTTCCGGTTCCTGTTTCCTCCTTAGCGTTTCCACCATGCTTCCAAGACGCCGAGTCATGCGCCTCCCCAGCATGCAGCCTCCTCCGACTCCGACCCCACCACCCCTCCCCCACCTCCCCCACCTACCTCACCTCCCCCCCCTAGCACCCCTCCCACCCCTTCCCCTCCTGGGCAGGCCAAGAAAAGGCGCTTACGAGTGGATAGCCGCGTTAATGGCCAGGTGGTCAAAGTGAGTATTTGTTTTTGGTATTTTAGGTTTAAAGTTGAACAACACACAGGGGGGATTGGCCCTGAAATATCTAATTTTTCTGGGCCAATTGGATCACTCCCCGTGGGGCATCCCCATTCTGGATGTCCTGCGGGGATGACCCCCCCTGGAGGGCCATAAAAATTACCTCAGCCCCGTCCCATCTGTGCATGTGTGAGCTGCGGATGCCTCTTGCGCTTACCTCTAGCAGGGTGTACCCCTGCGCAAGACATTTGTTAATGTTGTGTGCAGGCGCACTCCCTGTTAGAGTCAAACGCCACATGCGTACTTTGCCGCGCACACCCAGCTGAGCTGGTATGCACGTCCAAACGGCCTTGTATGCGCATACCACAGCGGCGCAGAGTGCTGTGCTCGGCTGGCGCAGTCACGTGGGAGCGTGGTCAGTGGTGTATTTGTGGCCTTCCAAGGGGGTTTCAGACAGCGGACCACCCACAATTGGTGTGGCCCACCAAAGTGCACACAAACCCAGAATAGTGATAATCCTGGGTGTGGGTCCACTTTGATCTGGTCTCTGTATAACTGTTTATGCCATTGTTCTGATGTCATGTATTGATTTGTGTTTGTTTTTCATTTCTCATAGGATTTCTGCGTGAACCAGTACGACTATGCCCGTGGGGGAAAAAAAAGAATTGCCATGGAGTTGAAGGCCACAGTGTCCCGGCGCTTCCACACCGAGCTCTCCATCCGAGCTATACAGCAAAAGTGGTCCGACTTTAAGCGCCGGGACCCTGAAGGCGTGTACCGCCTATATGATGCCTACGCATCAGGTAAGTTAAAGCGTATGCTATGTTTATACTTTTTGGCTAATCATCTGCTAAGCTGTGTCCATTTGTGCTCTTTATATTAATTATTTTCTTTCACCCCCTCAACACAGATAAGCGTCCTCCCCTGGGGAAACGTGGGAAGGGATTCCAGGCAGGCGGACTCGGGGGAGTCATCGGGGGAGGGTCCCTCCCGCGGGTCCTATTTAGAGGACCCAGGGGAGGAAGGGGATGACGCCCCAGAGGAGTGTGCTGCTGGGGGGCTGGCAGGATCAAGCCTCAGCTCCTCACACTCTGAGTCTGAGGAGTCTCACCAGGCAAGGGGCCACTCTCAAGTGGGGAGTCAAAGTGGGGTGGTAGAAATGGACTCTCCCACACTCCCTGAAGGAGCAGGGAGTGAGAGGGAGGAGGGTGGCCCTTTGCCTGGTGGATCTTCCGACCAGAGTGTGAGGAGCCGAGGCTCCCCGCCTCCTCCTCAGAGCCCTCCCTGGGCTTCAAGTGGCGGATCATCCCCTGGTGAGTGTACTTTTTTTCATTGTTAGTCTGTGACAGGTTTCATCTGGCCATTTGTACTTAGCCCTTGCCATTCCTCTCTAATTTGCAGGGCATCATATAGGCGGCACCTCCATGGCCTTTTGGAGAAGCATTCTCCACGGGCATAGTCGTGGTAAAAACATTGTTGATAGTGCTTTGATTCTCGAAGCTTCCCTGAAAAATCACATCCCTCACCCAGGGCACCCCCCAAAAAAAAACACCACAAACTCCTTACTAGTGATGAGCGAGTAGTATTCGACCGAGCCGGTATTCGATCGAATACTACGCTGTTCGTCATACTCGATTTCGATCGAGTACAGCGGCGATGGCGCACTCACAATTCGTTTCCCCTCCCACCTTCCCTGGCGCGTTTTTTACACCAATCACCATGCAGGGGGGGTGGGACAGGTCCTGGGAGGACGCTGGCATCGCGAAAACGGCGTCTACACGCATTGGCTGGAAAAACCATGTGACCTCGAATATACAAAACTCAGCACTTCCTCTTCGTCAGCATTAGCAGCTTGAACTTAGTGAGGGACAGACGCTCACAGCAGGGAAAGACAGGCTGTCGCTGGCAGGGCCCCAGAAGCTCGGAATATCGCTTTTACCACCATCTATACCAGCTACCAGAAGACAAGACAGTCCTTAATAGCCCTTATTAGGGCTGCTACGCTGAACAGTATATAGCTCATTTTCTATTTAGTCAGGCAGGGCCCCAGAAGCTCAGAATATACCTTTTACCACCATATATACCAGCTACCAGAAGACAAGACAGTCCTTAATAGCCCTTATTAGGGCTGCTACGCTGAACAGTATATAGCTCATTTTCTATTTAGTCAGGCAGGGCCCCAGAAGCTCAGAATATACCTTTTACCACCATATATACCAGCTACCAGAAGACAAGACAGTCCTTAATAGCCCTTATTAGGGCTGCTACGCTGAAAAGTATATAGCTCATTTTCTATTTAGTCAGGCAGGGCCCCAGAAGCTCAGAATATACCTTTTACCACCATATATACCAGCTACCAGAAGACAAGACAGTCCTTAAGAGCCCTTATTAGGGCTGCTACGCTGAACAGTATATAGCTCATTTTCTATTTAGTCAGACAGGGCCCCAGAAGCTCAGAATATACCTTTTACCACCATATATACCAGCTACCAGAAGACAAGACAGTCCTTAAGAGCCCTTATTAGGGCTGCTACGCTGAACAGTATATAGCTCATTTTCTATTTAGTCAGGCAGGGCCCCAGAAGCTCAGAATATACCTTTTACCACCATATATACCAGCTACCAGAAGACAAGACAGTCCTTAATAGCCCTTATTAGGGCTGCTACGCTGAACAGTATATAGCTCATTTTCTATTTAGTCAGGCAGGGCCCCAGAAGCTCAGAATATACCTTTTACCACCATATATACCAGCTACCAGAAGACAAGACAGTCCTTAAGAGCCCTTATTAGGGCTGCTACGCTGAACAGTATATAGCTCATTTTCTATTTAGTCAGGCAGGGCCCCAGAAGCTCAGAATATACCTTTTACCACCATATATACCAGCTACCAGAAGACAAGACAGTCCTTAAGAGCCCTTATTAGGGCTGCTACGCTGAACAGTATATAGCTCATTTTCTATTTAGTCAGGCAGGGCCCCAGAAGCTCAGAATATACCTTTTACCACCATATATACCAGCTACCAGAAGACAAGACAGTCCTTAAGAGCCCTTATTAGGGCTGCTACGCTGAACAGTATATAGCTCATTTTCTATTTAGTCAGGCAGGGCCCCAGAAGCTCAGAATATACCTTTTACCACCATATATACCAGCTACCAGAAGACAAGACAGTCCTTAATCCCTTATTAGTGCTGCTATGTTGAACAGTATATAGCTCATATTCTATGTAGTCAGGCAGGGCCCCAGAAGCTCAGAATATACCTTTTACCACCATATATACCAGCTACCAGAAGACAAGACAGTCCTTAAGAGCCCTTATTAGGGCTGCTACGCTGAACAGTATATAGCTCATTTTCTATTTAGTCAGGCAGGGCCCCAGAAGCTCAGAATATACCTTTTACCACCATATATACCAGCTACCAGATAACAAGACAGTCCTTAAGAGCCCTTATTAGGGCTGCTACGCTGAACAGTATATAGCTCATTTTCTATTTAGTCAGGCAGGGCCCCAGAAGCTCAGAATATACCTTTTACCACCATATATACCAGCTATCAGAGAACAAGACAGTCCTTAATAGCCCTTATTAGGGCTGCTACGCTGAACAGTATATAGCTCATTTTCTATTTAGTCAGGCAGGGCCCCAGAAGCTCAGAATATACCTTTTACCACCATATA
This sequence comes from Gastrophryne carolinensis, assembly GCA_027917425.1. Classification (NCBI taxonomy): domain Eukaryota; kingdom Metazoa; phylum Chordata; class Amphibia; order Anura; family Microhylidae; genus Gastrophryne; species Gastrophryne carolinensis. The sequence continues at coordinate 43,320,696 of CM051236.1, read as the reverse complement.
TACCAGCTACCAGAAGACAAGACAGTCCTTAATAGCCCTTATTAGGGCTGCTACGCTGAACAGTATATAGCTCATTTTCTATTTAGTCAGGCAGGGCCCCAGAAGCTCAGAATATACCTTTTACCACCATATATACCAGCTACCAGAAGACAAGACAGTCCTTAATCCCTTATTAGTGCTGCTATGTTGAACAGTATATAGCTCATATTCTATGTAGTCAGGCAGGGCCCCAGAAGCTCAGAATATACCTTTTACCACCATATATACCAGCTACCAGAAGACAAGACAGTCCTTAAGAGCCCTTATTAGGGCTGCTACGCTGAACAGTATATAGCTCATTTTCTATTTAGTCAGGCAGGGCCCCAGAAGCTCAGAATATACCTTTTACCACCATATATACCAGCTACCAGAAGACAAGACAGTCCTTAAGAGCCCTTATTAGGGCTGCTACGCTGAACAGTATATAGCTCATTTTCTATTTAGTCAGGCAGGGCCCCAGAAGCTCAGAATATACCTTTTACCACCATATATACCAGCTACCAGAAGACAAGACAGTCCTTAATAGCCCTTATTAGGGCTCCTACGCTGAACAGTATATAGCTCATTTTCTATTTAGTCAGGCAGGGCCCCAGAAGCTCAGAATATACCTTTTACCACCATATATACCAGCTACCAGAAGACAAGACAGTCCTTAATAGCCCTTATTAGGGCTCCTACGCTGAACAGTATATAGCTCATTTTCTATTTAGTCAGGCAGGGCCCCAGAAGCTCAGAATATACCTTTTACCACCATATATACCAGCTACCAGAAGACAAGACAGTCCTTAATCCCTTATTAGTGCTGCTATGTTGAACAGTATATAGCTCATATTCTATGTAGTCAGGCAGGGCCCCAGAAGCTCAGAATATACCTTTTACCACCATATATACCAGCTACCAGAAGACAAGACAGTCCTTAATCCCTTATTAGTGCTGCTATGTTGAACAGTATATAGCTCATATTCTATGTAGTCAGGCAGGGCCCCAGAAGCTCAGAATATACCTTTTACCACCATATATACCAGCTACCAGAAGACAAGACAGTCCTTAATAGCCCTTATTAGGGCTCCTACGCTGAACAGTATATAGCTCATTTTCTATTTAGTCAGGCAGGGCCCCAGAAGCTCAGAATATACCTTTTACCACCATATATACCAGCTACCAGAAGACAAGAGAGTCATTAAGAGCCCTTATTAGGGCTACTATGCTGAACAGTATATAGCTCATTCTAGCTATATACACACTGCACACAACGGCTGCTTTAGTGAGGGGTAGCTGCTGCTGCTGGAATAGGGACAGAAAGACTTCAGTGGTGTATTAGCACCTATATACAAAACTATACACACTCTGCTCAAAACGGCTGCTTTAGTGAGGGGTAGCTGCTGATGCTGGAATAGGGACAGAAAGACTTCAGTGGTGTATTAGCACCTATATACAAAACTATATTTTGCACTACTGTTTTGTGTCCTCTGTGCCAACAAAACCTTGTTATATACCCGGTGCGTATAGGCACCATTTCACCTTCTGGCAGTATACGGCTGTATAGCCAGGTGTTTTTCTTAAAAATATTTTTATATTTGGCACTACTGTTTTGTGTCCTCTTTACCAACAAAACCTTGTTATATACCCGGTGCGTATATAGGCACCATTTCACCTTCTGGCAGTATACGGCTGTATAGCCAGGTGTTTTTCTTAAAAATATTTTTATATTTGGCACTACTGTTTTGTGTCCTCTTTACCAACAAAACCTTGTTATATACCCGGTGCGTATATAGGCACCATTTCACCTTCTGGCAGTATACGGCTGTATAGCCAGGTGTTTTTCTTAAAAATATTTTTATATTTGGCACTACTGTTTTGTGTCCTCTTTACCAACAAAACCTTGTTATATACCCGGTGCGTATATAGGCACCATTTCACCTTCTGGCAGTATACGGCTGTATAGCCAGGTGTTTTTCTTAAAAATATTTTTATATTTGGCACTACTGTTTTGTGTCCTCTTTACCAACAAAACCTTGTTATATACCCGGTGCGTATATAGGCACCATTTCACCTTCTGGCAGTATACGGCTGTATAGCCAGGTGTTCTTAAAAATATATTTATATTTGGCACTACTGTTTTGTGTCCTCTGTGCCAACAAAACACTGTTTTATACACGGTGCGTATAGGCACCATATCACCTTCTGGCAGTATACGGCTGTATAGCCAGGTGTTCTTCTTAAAAATATTTTTATATTTGGCATAACGCGTGGCCAAAAAAGTAAAACGTCTGAAATGCGGAGGGCTAGCGCAAAGGGACGTGGACGAGGACGGGGGCGCGGAAATGCTGGTGGGGGCACAAACCGCGTTGAAGCCAGTGGGGATACAATGCGTGCTGGTGAGGGGCAGCCAGCATTACGCTCATCCAGCTTCCCTGCCTTTATGGGACAGTTATGCGGGGGGCGGGGTACACCTCTGTTAAGGCCTGAGCAGCGTGAACAGGTGGTGCAATGGATGGCCGATAACGCTTCCAGTCACTTGTCCACCACCCAGTCATCCACACAGTCTCACTCTGACCCTCCTTCCTCCCAACCTGGCCAACAGAGTCAGCCCAACCTTGACCCCTCCCAGGACCTCTTTTCGGGTCCTTTTCCAGATGTGCTGCAAGAATCCCAGGAGCTAGCAGAGGAATTTGTTTGTAGTGATGCCCAAACACTTGAGTATCCGCCATCTGCTAGTGATGTGGACCCGGAACCAGCATCTGCTATCATGAGCGATGATGATGAGACGCAGTTGCCATCAAGGGAGGCTGTTGGAATGTCCAGTGGGCAGGAGGAGGAGCAGAGAGAGGAAGTGGAAGAGGAGGTGGTGGACAACGAAATGACCGCCCCCACTTGGACAGGGGTGATGTCCAGCGGGGAAAGCAGTGGAGATGCGGTCTGCGCATCACCGAATAAGGCAGCAAGAGGCAGAGGACAGTCCAGAGGCAGAGGACAGTCCAGACAGAGAAGGCAGGCCACAGCCAGCAGGGCCGAAGCTCTTCCCGGCAGCAGGCAGTCGCGCAAAGCACCCCCATCGAGGCCTCGTACTTCTGTGGTGTGGAGATTTTTTAACGTTTGCGCGGATGACAAACTGAGCGCGGTTTGCGCAATCTGCCACTCAAAACTGAGTAGGGGCTCTGAGAAGAGCAATCTGACCACCTCAGGCATGCGCCGTCACTTGGAATTCAAGCACTGGGCTGAGTGGGAGAGAGCAAACGCAATACAACCTGCGCCCCGTCTTGCTGCCACTGCCTCTTCCCCTTTGTTGTGTGCTGCCACTGCGGTCCAGACCTCCAGCCAGGACACCTCCACATCTGCCTCTGCCTCGGCTACTTTGGGGCCTTCTCCTTCAGCCCCACCTTCCCCCGCATCTTCGTCTGCACCTTCCATCTCTTCGTCCCATCAACTGTCCATCTCGCAGGCGTTCAACCGCAGGCGGAAGTACGCCTCCAGTCACCCCCAAGCCCAAGCCTTAACCTGCCTCATCTCCAAACTGCTGGCCCTGGAGATGTTGCCGTTTAGGCTTGTGGAGACGCAGGCCTTCCGCGACCTGATGGCGGCTGCCGCACCTCGCTATTCCGTCCCTAGCCGCCACTATTTTTCCCGGTGTGGCGTCCCCGCCCTGCACCAGCACGTGTCGCGTAACATCAGGCGGGCCCTGAGGTACGCAGTCAGCGCAAAGGTCCACTTGACCACCGACTCGTGGACAAGCGCTTGCGGCCAAGGACGCTACATCTCTTTGACGGCACACTGGGTGAATGTTGTGGAAGCGGGGACGGGGTCGCAAACAGGGACGGCCTACATACCACCCCCGCCCAAGATTGCCAGCACGGGTTCTGATAGACCCCCCTCCTCTTCCTCCTCCTCCTCCTCCTCTGCCTTAACATCGCCCTCAGCCCCTAGCTGGAAGCGTTGCAGCACTGGCGCGGGGAGACGTCAGCAGGCGGTGCTTAAGCTCATCAGCTTGGGCGACAGGAAGCACAGCGCCGCAGAGGTGAGGCACGCCATATTGCAGCAGACAGAGATGTGGCTGTCGCCGCTGCAGCTAGGACCAGGCATGGTCGTGTGCGATAACGGCCGTAACCTGGTGGCGACTCTGGAGCTTGCAGAACTCAATCACGTACCATGCCTGGCCCACGTTTTTAATTTGGTAGTACAAAAGTTTCTAAAGACTTACCCCAACCTGGCAGAGCTACTGGTCAAAGTGCGGCGCTTGTGCGCTCACTTTCGGAAGTCAACTGTAGCTGCTGCTAGCTTAAAAAAAATCCAGCAACGCCTCCATTTGCCTCAACATCGGCTGTTGTGCGACCTGCCCACTCGCTGGAATTCCACCTATTGCATGTTGGCCAGGGTGTGTGAGCAGCAGAAAGCATTGATGGAGTACCAGATGATGCATCCACGCGTGCCTCCAACTCAGCTCCCTCAGTTTGCCAACCACGAGTGGCCATGGATGGCAGACATATGCGATGTATTGCGTATCTTTGAGGAGTCCACTAAGAAGGTCAGCAGCGAGGACGCTATAGTGAGCGTAACCATCCCGCTCCTATGCGTCCTTAAAGAATCGCTCATCGCAATAAGGGAGAACGCATTGCACACAGAGGAGACGGGGGTAGGAGGAGACGCAACGCAGGTAGACAGTCAGACCACACTTTTGTCTGCTGCTCGGTGGCAGTTGCAGGAGGAGGAGGATGAGGAGGAGGAGGACAACGTGGAGGTGGCTGTGGAAGAGGATGCTGGCGGCGAGGGTAGCAGTCAGGCTGTGTGCGTCCCATTGGTTCAGCTCGGATGGGGCGGAGAGGAGGAGGAAGAGGAGGAAATGGAAAATGATCCTTCTGGTGGGGGCAGTGAGGTCATGCCTACTCAGAGTCTGGCACACATGGCTGACTTCATGCTGGGCTGCTTTTCCCGGGACATACGTGTTGTCCGGATATTGGAGAACAAACTATACTGGGTCTTCGCACTCCTGGACCCCCGGTATAAAGATAACTTCTCCTCTTTTATTCCGGTAGAGGAGAGGACAAATCGATTACTGGAATACCAGAGGGAACTCTTGCAGAACATGATGCAGATTTTCCCATCCAGCATCGCTGGCGGCAGAGAGGAGAGTGTCTCCCAGAGTCTGACAACATCGATCAGGCCCACAGCCACCAGGGGAACACTCTCCAAGGTGTGGGACACGTTCATGTCACCCCCTCGTGCAACTTCCATCACTGCGGGGCCCGCTATCAGCAGGAGGGACAAGTATCGGCGGATGTTGCGGGACTACCTGGCAGACCACACCCCTGTCCTCCCCGATCCCTCGGCGACCTACACTTACTGGGTCTCCAAGTTGGACACGTGGCTGGAACTGTCCCTGTACGCCTTGGAGGTGCTTGCCTGCCCTGCCGCCAGCGTGCTATCAGAAAGGGTGTTCAGCGCAGCCGGGGGCATTATAACCGATAAGCGCAGCCGCCTGTCAACCGACAGTGCCGACAGCCTGACGCTAATCAAAATGAACAGCAAGTGGATTGACCCGGACTTTGCTTGTACAACAGTGGAAAGCAGCCAAGAGTGAAGTGCCATCTGTATGAAGTGCCATTTCCTCCTCCTCCTCCTCCTCCTCCTTCTCCTCCTTAACCGCCGTAGAATTGCTGTATTAATAAAAAAAAATTATGGCTCACCTCTTGGGCTTAATACAATCAATTTTTAAGAGGTCTCAGCTCGTGGGACTCCACACAATTTTTAAGAGGTCTCAGCTCTTTGGACTCCACACAATGTTTGAGAGGTCTGAGCTCTTGGGCCTCCACACAATTTTTAAAAGGTCTCAGCTCTTGGGCCTCCACACAATTTTTAAAAGGTCTCAGCTCTTGGGCCTCCACACAATTTTTAAAAGGTCTCAGCTCTTGGGCCTCCACACAATTTTTAAAAGGTCTCAGCTCTTGGGCCTCCACACAATTTTTAAAAGGTCTCAGCTCTTGGGCCTCCCCTACTGCTGGGGTGACACACTGTAACAAACCTCCTCCTGTAAGCTTCCCCTACTGCTGGGGTGACACACTGTAACAAACCTCCTCCTGTAAGCTTCCCTGACTGCAGGAGTGCCACACTGTAACAAACCTCCTCCTGTAAGCTTCCCCTACTGCTGGGGTGACACACTGTAACAAACCTCCTCCTGTAAGCTTCCCTGACTGCTGGGGTGACACACTGTAACAAACCTCCTCCTGTAAGCTTCCCTGACTGCTGGGGTGACACACTGTAACAAACCTCCTCCTGTAAGCTTCCCCTACTGCTGGGGTGACACACTGTAACAAACCTCCTCCTGTAAGCTTCCCTGACTGCAGGGGTGCCACACTGTAACAAACCTCCTCCTGTAAGCTTCCCTGACTGCAGGGGTGACACACTGTAACAAACCTCCTCCTGTAAGCTTCCCTGACTGCTGGGGTGCCACACTGTAACAAACCTCCTCCTGTAAGCTTCCCTGACTGCTGGGGTGACACACTGTAACAAACCTCCTCCTGTAAGCTTCCATGACTGCAGGGGTGCCACACTGTAACAAACCTCCTCCTGTAAGCTTCCCCTACTGCTGGGGTGCCACACTGTAACAAACCTCCTCCTGTAAGCTTCCCTGACTGCAGGGGTGCCACACTGTAACAAACCTCCTCCTGTAAGCTTCCCCTACTGCTGGGGTAACACACTGTAACAAACCTCCTCCTGTAAGCTTCCCTTACTGCTGGGGTGCCACACTGTAACAAACCTCCTCCTGTAAGCTTCCCTGACTGCTGGGGTGACACACTGTAACAAACCTCCTTCTGTAAGCTTCCCCTACTGCTGGGGTAACACACTGTAACAAACCTCCTCCTGTAAGCTTCCCTGACTGCTGGGGTGACACACTGTAACAAACCTCCTCCTGTAAGCTTCCCCTACTGCTGGGGTAACACACTGTAACAAACCTCCTCCTGTAAGCTTCCCTGACTGCAGGAGTGCCACACTGTAACAAACCTCCTCCTGTAAGCTTCCCTTACTGCTGGGGTAACACACTGTAACAAACCTCCTCCTGTAAGCTTCCCTGACTGCTGGGGTGACACACTGTAACAAACCTCCTCCTGTAAGCTTCCCCTACTGCTGGGGTAACACACTGTAACAAACCTCCTCCTTTAAGCTTCCCTTACTGCTGGGGTGACACAATGACACAAGAGGACATGTCTGACCACATCTCACACACACACACACACACACAATGACAATTAGGGGTGGGGTCTATTTATTTTCCCCCTTGCCTATGCCATCTGTGGTTGTCATTAGGCAACGTGATTTTAAGGGGTGCAGAATTTTGTTCTTCGTTTTTGTACAGTTTGGCTTGGGGTCCATGGCAATGTAGAGGAAAGAAGGTTTCCTTGTCTTGTCTCACTTTACGTAGAAGTAATATTGTGTTTGGAGTGTATTGTTGAGAGGCTGTGATAGTGGCGTAATAGTGCGACTTGGGCGCGTTATATGCACCCAGACATGCTTCCCCTGCTGTCCCAGTTGCATTCCAGCAGTGTTGGCATCATTTTCTGATGTTTCAGGGTGGACTTGGTGACCTCCAAGTGGTCGAATTGAGATTTCCAAGTGTCGAGCATTTTTTTCCCATAGACTATAATGGGATTCGATATTCGGTCGAGTAGTCGAGTAACGCGGTCTATTCGAATCGAAATTCGAAATTTCGAATATTTCACTACTCGCTCATCTCTACTCCTTACCTCTTTGGGGGTTGCAGAAGCCACCGTCCCAGCCTCCTGTGTGCCACTCTAGATGTGTGTGCACCTGCGCTCTGTTTCCTAATGGGTTGCGCGTGCGCACACACTGGAGGAGTGATGTGCGGAAGGCAGCGGCGGCGGCGGACGTTGTCTCACTCAAATTGTGGTGCTCTGCCAAAGCGGACCAAAACACAGAATAGTTGCAATCCTGTGTCTTGGCCCACTTTTAACAGACACATGTTTCCTGGTCCATTGTCACAGCTGGTTTGATAATGTACCTTAACCTCACAAACCCCACTACAGTGCTAGCCAACTGGCAACCACCCCTATGTTTCTGCCCACACCATGATGGGTGTTATCATTTTTTTTCTTGGGTTAAGTTGTTCCCGCTAACACATGTTGCACACTAGTAACATTAGCCAATCAACTGCTAATGAGTCCTTTACATTGCACTGTCCATGTTATTTGCACATTATCTTTAGGGATACATGTTGCAACCCTAACTAATTTACATTAACTCATGGACCAGGAAATATGCTAATTTTGGGCAACCTGTATGTAACCATGCAAGCCTTTGATTTTTCAGACTCCATAACCAGATGGATGTCAAATAGTCAGGTGTCATTGGCCCACTAATTGTGTTTTTGTCTTTTGCTTTCTGTTGACAGATGTTGCTACGCAGACGGAGCCAGAAAACCTCCTCCCCACCCCAGCTCCAGGGACGGCCAGCAGCATGGGCCCCCGCCACAGCTGCGATGGTGAGTACATCCCACTTCATATGCCTAAAGACTTGTGAAACCTATGTCTTCTAGTCACATCTGCAGACATTTAAAATGTACCTATGTGTTAATTTCACACACATCTAGATTCCATGTGTTTGTACAATAATCCAACATGCCTGTCTGCATGCTTGATTGTTGCCTCACATTCTTCATTTGGCCACATAGAGACTATTTGTGCCTTAGACACAACCAAATGGGCCGTATTAGGTCTTGACCTCTAACATTATAGGGCAAACTAGTTTACTCGTTAGGACTTAGGCCCTGATGTTTGGCTGTGACTAAACACATAAATGGACACACTGGGACTTATACCTTCTTTGCTTCCCAAGAGTTAAAGTGGAACAACAACCAGGATTTTGACTTTCCTGGGTCTTGGTCCACTATGGTGGGGCACCCCTGATCGTCACCGCTGTGTGACAACCCCCTGAACTCACTTTTCCTCCAGCCGACGTACAAGCCGCAGCAAAGCGGCTCCTCCTCCTCCGCCTCCCGCGCGTCCCTTTTTACGCGCGCGTGCCCGCGCCGGCCATTCACAGACGGCCGGCGCAGGCACACACACGTCTAGAGGGGCGCGAGGGAGGGGCCGGCGGCCGTGCCCCACCGAAACTGAGGTAGGGAGTTTGGGGTGTTGGGGGGGTTTCACCCCGCGGGACATCCCGATCTCGGATGTCCCGCGAGGAGGGAGATGATCGGGCAGGGAATCTGATAGATTCCAGGGCCGATCACCGGTGGGTGTTGGTACACTTTAAGAGTAAATGTATGCTTGGGATGTGTTGTCCAAATTCCTGCCAGTCAATAGTACTCATATAATGTTAACAAATAAGCGCACAGTGGCCAACAATGTTAATGTGAGTGTCAGCTAATTGGACACACTGACATTACATTGCTACATCTGTGTCTGTTGAGGTCACATTCAATTTATTAATAAATTGTTGTTTATACATCTCTACAGCTTGTGAAAACCAGCATCGCAGACTGTGGCGGGAGATCAGGCTCCTGAAGCTGATGCTGCTGGCCAAGAAGAGGCGCCGGCGGCGTCGTTAGGGTGGGGGGATGGCTGGCCTGTTGACGCCCTTTGTTGGGCAATGCTGGCCCTGTTGGCCACCTTTGACAATAAAACTTTTGTATTTACATCATTACAGTGTGGTGCCTTGCAAAGCATAGTTTAACTGTCTCTAAACCCATTTGTGTGTAAATTTAGCCATACCTTTGGAGCCATTTCATGTGTTAACCATAGTAAGCTATGGTCTCAAATGTGTGGCCTAAATTTACAAATACATTGACATATCTAGATCAAGATACTCATCCCTGACTGTGTTATTAGCTATGTCTTAGGAAAAACACAATTTAGAGGTGGGTTAAGCAAATATATTTACAGAAACAAAAACAAACAAAATTAATATTCTTGGCTGGGTGGCCAGGGAAGTTGGGAGTCATTGCTAGGGGCGGTGTTGGAGGACAACAGTGCAGTAAAAAATATAGACTGCTGTTGTATGAGCTGTTGTATCAACAACAAAGTTTGGTCCTGCCGCTGTATTGCTTCTTGCTGCTGCTGGATAGATTGTTCCATTGCATTGGCCAGCCGACCAAGTTCCTGGTTTTGTTGAAGGTTATGCATCAACAGGTCGATCTGGCGCTGCTGGGCCTCATGTTGTTGCTGACACATCAGCACCTGCTGTTCCAACGCCGCAATGCGCTCATTAGTTCCATCACGCGGCTGTTGGCGACTGTAGTCCTCCAGCATCCGGACCCCTAGCTGGTAAAAATCGGCACTGGTTGGTGCAACACCTCCTCTTGCTGGGGTTTGAGGCTAACAAAATAGAAAACAACATTTTAGACAAACAGAAACAATGCATGTATGCCCCTCAAAATCATTTGCCAAAACAGTCACTATACAACTTACCCTTGTCTGAGCCTCGGAAGCTTGGCCACATGGGACTTGGGAAGAGGTCCCAGGTTGGGGTTCTGGTTCCGCCTCCTGCCAGAACGACAAAGAAAGGAAATGTGACATGTTGCTTCATCCACTACCCACGAACATGGCAATGTGGTTATAGGTCCTCTAAATCAGCCATGTTACCTCCGTGTCGTCCGCCACAGGTAGGAGCGAGGTATCGCTGCCAGAGAGGGGCAATTCAACATCAGAGATGTCCGGCAAGTTGGCATATGCTAAACAGGAAAGTCAGGTTAGTAGGTCAGTGGACCAAACTCAAATGTAACATGGCTAGGCTATCGAGGCCATACCTCCACAAAGTGCAAAATTACACACTAGACCAAAGGTATCTGTTGAACTCAGATTGTTAACATGTATGTTAGAGGACTAAGAGGCAATAATTTTGGCAAATAAGATCAGACACATTGCTTAAATTACACATACCCGCAATCTCCCAGATGTCTGGAGTGGGGCCCTCACTCGAGCTTGGACCTTTAAAATACATGTGGACACACAGGTTGCCAGAAGCAAGTGCCACAAAAGTAGAGCCAAAATACAGACTAGAGCAAGGCAAAACAACTTACCCTCATCTCTGGCAGCCTGAACTTGAGGGGCCCTTTCTGGACAGCCACTTCCGATATTCTGGTCAACTAAAAAACACAAGTAATGGCTCTAAATATTCATCAAACTACTACGGTGAATGTTTGTCCAAAAATATGTCCTACAAAATGCATTGCTATCACTCCAAGAACTATTAGACTGACCCTGGGGAGGGAATAAGCACTCCCAAGAGGCATCTTCAAGTTGACAGAGCAAACATGTAGATTATTAGACTAACCAAATCGAACCAGTGTAACAGAAACAGCATAAAGGATACATTATGTATTGCTATACACACCAACAGGGTCCTGTTGACCTGCAACATCGGAAGTGGGGTCCAAAGATGAACCAGTCACTTGGCCTACCAATAAAAAAGAGGAATGAGACACATGCACTTGGGTTAAAGTGGATAAAGCAAGGTTGACACATGCACTTACCGACATCCAAAGAGTAGCTTGGCTCCTGAGGAGATGCTGGGGCCAATGGCGGGGGAGCTAGGCAAAAATCAAGCAAACATTGAGCCATTGTTAATGTGCGTGCAAAAATACAACATGCATTAAGGTGTGTGTGAGCAGCTCATTCACTAATATTCACTAATCAAGGCCAGTGTGGCTTCCACATTTATATGCAGATATATGGCCACACATCTCTGCCTTCCAACATAGCTACACATGTTAGGGCCTTGTTAGTTAGTTGCTGTGAGTGTTAAAGTGGGCGTGAAATTAGGCCGCAGGTCCATATTATTAATACTCAACAGTGCCCCACTCGATTGTTGGAGCTGCTCCCACACCCATTTGTTCCCCAAACAACCAGCACCGAAATTAGTGGTAAATACCTTCAATGGCAGACTGGGTTAGGCTTGAGGTTGGTTCAAGGGCAGGAGTTTGTGTGTCCTGAGGCACATCCTGGACAGCAGCATGTGCACCTATGCAGAAAGCAACAGACAGGAAAGTAAAAAAGGTATGAGGTCTAATGTACTACTTCACAGGTCCTACTGTTAGTTGGGCAGAAAGAGAAAATGCTAATCACATACATTAACAGTAGCTTTTATAAAAAGGCAGAAAATATGTACCTTCAGTCCAACCTGTGGTGTCATCCCCAGGATCCACACCCTGCAGCCGAGCCAGTGGAATTTTGGCCTTCAGCATCTCCTCATACGGCCTGTAGGTACTCTTTGGAGCCTGGATGGCCCCACTGTCCACATCAAGATCGTGATTCATCTTTTTCATAAGGGCCCCTCTCAAAGTGTAGAAGCGTTTCCTGCAGGATGGGCCACTACGTGGGTGTTGAGCAGTGCTACTAAGCTCCACACCAATGGCATCCCACAGTTTGCTTCTTTCTTGTTTGCCTATGGACTTGCTTTGGGAGCCAAAGAGTAGCTCCCATTTAGCAAGTGTAAGGCGCACAAGATGATTATTCTCCGCCAAATTAAATTCAGGCTCCCTCTTGGCACCTGGGCGCTTAGCCTGGGGTGCTGCCCCACCTTCAGGCTGGGCCCTTTTCCGTAAGGGAGGTCTGCGCACAGCACCCACCAAACTCCTACTTGGGCCTGCTGTGGCCGGCAGATGTCCTGAATTTGGCTTCATCCTGTAGCTGCACACACACACAAATACACACCCAACAAGCACGCATGCAGACTACAGAATGGCATCGCACTCTCTTTGGGTTGGGCAGGTTTTATGTGCTCTAACAGCCAATCACAAACCAGCCCACTCAATTGATTCACACATACAGCCCAGTTCCTTCTAGCCACACCTCCACTGCACTGACTGAAGCATGTGTGTTAGGCTATTATCTAATTACAGACCTCATTAACCAAACAACACACACCCAAATACAACAATGGACTGATGTATCTGAAACCCTTGTGACATGTGGCTAGCCTAACGGCTATTTAAATAAACAGCAGCTTATCTTTCATTGGCCCACCACTGAATTTTTGCCCATGTCCGTTAATGCACGCAAGTTTCGGCTCACGTACGCTAGTAGCGCTACTAGCGTGCGCGTGCGCACTCCGTTTTACGCACACCTGGGTCGGCTAATTGGCGCCCGGAAATAGCAGAGCAACGCAAAAGGCGGCAAAGCGGACCTGTCCTTTTTCAAAGTGAAGTATAAATGGAAGGAATTTGCAAGCTTCTGGTATTCTTACACTGTGGCAAAGGCTGTGGTGTGGTGCGGTGCTTGCTTCCCTTAGCTCATTTGAGTCTCTGTCTGGGTTCTGTCCTCACTCTCTGTGGCTTGTTGGGTGATTTCTGACATCAGTGCTGTTTCTTTAGGAGATTGTTTTTGGTGGCATATGCAAATATTGTGGAGCATACAGCAAGTGAGGCTTGATTTTGGGGCCTTTTGTGGGCTGTGCAGCAACTCCCCTCTTGGTTGTGCCTAACTTAGAAAGCTGTTTTTCAGCAGCCTGGTGGTTTGGACCACTATAGTTCTGGTTTTGTGGTGAGCTGCATTGTAGCGGGTGTGTGAGGAGTGTGATTGTTTGTGTGTGTGTGGTGTGTTTGTGGTTTTTGTTTTTGTTTTTTTGATTTTGTATATCTGTTGAGTGTGTGTGATGGATAAGAGGGTGATGTGTGGTGTCTGGGTGGATGGATGTATGTGTATGCTGAAAGAGCAGGAGGAAAGGGAGTGGGGTGTTGTGAGGCTTAGGGCACCCCGCTCCTTTGCAATCCGCCTTTCAGTATGGGACAATAAGTGACGAGCAGATCAGGAGCCGCTTCCGTCTGAATCGTGCTGCACTACAGTCCCTATATGATCAGATTAAGCACAAAATCGAGCCATCCACCAAACGCACTCAATCCATTCCAGGCATAGTACGCCTGTGTGCCACGCTGAATATTTTGGCACGAGGGACCTTCCAGACAACCTCCGCCCTCCTCAGCGGGATAAGCCAGGCTACTATGAGCCGCATACTAATCCAGGTAGTTCTGGCGATTTGTGATTTAATCCCAATTTACATCAAGTTTCCTGAGGATGAGGAAGGTTGAGGAAGGATGAGGAGGTTGCCAAAATAAAACATGCTTTCTATCTCATGGGAGGGATCCCGAATGTGCTAGGGTGCGTTGATGGTACACATATCCCTTTCCGCCCTCCCCGTGCACAGATGCTGTATTACAGAAACAGAAAGCAATTCCATTCGCTAAACATCATGCTTGTCTGTGACCCAGACATGAGGCTGCGGGCGGTGAAATCGGGGTTCCCCGGCTCATGCCACGATTCTTACGTCTTGCAGCGGACAGTCCTGTGTCGGAAGTTTGAGAACAACGAAATGCCAGCTGGCTGGCTACTGGGTAAATAATTAACCATGTCAAAGTATTTTGACTCAAATATGTGGCCTAGTAAGCCAAATTAGAAAAAAAGATAAACAAAACATGTACTAGTACTAATTGCTGTCTCTCTCCTTGTGTTTTTTCTACAGCGGATAAGGGATATGGGCAGAGAACGTGGGTCATGACTCCGGTCAGGAGCCCACGGACCTCTGCCCATGAACGCTACAATGCAGCACATCGCAAGACCAGAAGCATTGTGGAAAGAACCATCGGCCTGCTGAAAGCACGCTTTCTCTGTTTGGCACGGCCAGGAGGAGAGATGCTCTACAGCCCACAGAAGGTCTCCAAGATCATCCTCGCCTGCTGCGTGCTCCATAATATTTGTATATGCCACCGAATTCAATCCCCCGAAGAGACAGCACTGGTGCCAGAAATCCCCAACTTGCCCGCAGGAAGAAGTGAGGACACCCAGACTGGCGATGAGCTAAGGGAAAGGATGATCACTTCCTTTTTTGCGGTAAGCTAACTACCCTTCACTCTAATCCAAGTACTGCACTACTGGGTAAATGTATTTGACCTCCCATCAAAATTAGAAAAAAAACACTCTAAGGGGGGGTGTAAGATGACCCAAACCACTCTAAGGGGGGGTGTAAGATGACCCAAACCACTCTAAGGGGGGGTGTAAGATGACCCAAACCACTCTAAGGGGGGGTGTAAGATGACCCAAACCACTCTAAGGGGGGGTGTAAGATGACCCAAACCACTCTAAGGGGGGGTGTAAGATGACCCAAACCACTCTAAGGGGGATGTAAGATGACCCAAACCACTCTAAGGGGGGTGTAAGATGACCCAAACCACTCTAAGGGGGGATGTAAGATGACCCAAACCACTCTAAGGGGGGTGTAAGATGACCCAAACCACTCTAAGGGGGGTGTAAGATGACCCAAACCACTCTAAGGGGGGTGTAAGATGACCCAAACCACTCTAAGGGGGGATGTAAGATGACCCAAACCACTCTAAGGGGGGTGTAAGATGACCCAAACCACTCTAAGGGGGGTGTAAGACGCAAATGTTGGTTAACAATGAATGCAATATTTTTTTACAGCGAAAACACAAATTTAAAGATATATACTAACTGCACTTTTTTAAATTTTTCAGGCACCCCGTGATCCCAATTTTCATTTGCTAGAACATTTCTGAACTTTCCTTTCAATTCTAATTTCTGTTTGATTTTTCATTTTCATTTTCATTTCTGTTTTAATTTTAGTTCCTTTTTAGTCCAAAAATAAAAAAAAAACTAAATATACATGTGGCTATGTGTTTAATTCTGTTGTAATTTTCCTTTTCATTCTAATTCCTGTTTTAATTGTCCTTTTCATTCTCATTTCTGTTTTAATTTTCCTTTTCTTTCTCATTTCTGTTTTAATTTTCCTTTTCTTTCTCATTTCTGGTTTAATTTTCCTTTTCATTCTCATTTCTGGTTTAATTTTCCTTTTCTTTCTCATTTCTGTTTTTATTTTCCTTTTCATTCTCATTTCTGGTTTAATTTTCCTTTTCTTTCTCATTTCTGGTTTAATTTTCCTTTTCATTCTCATTGGTGGTTTAATTGTAGTTCCTTTTTCTTAAAAAAATAAAAAACAAATAAAATACATGTGGCTATGTGTTTAATTCTGTTTAAATTTTCCTTTTCATTCTAATATCTGTTTTAATTTTATTTCCTTTTCAACACAAAATAAAAACAAAAATAATTAAAGAAACATGTTGCAATGTGTTTTATTCTGAAGGTACTTGATTCCCAGCCCACAGCAAAGCAAAGCGCAGGCGCTGTGTTGAATAGCGTGGTCAAACTGACTGACAGCGCCTACAAAGCTGAGCTCCAACATCATATTCAGCAATGTAGGCGTTGTTCCCAACAACGCCAGGTAGCGACTGAGGAGGCCTGCTATAGCGAATCGCTACCGCCCGCGGCATACGCTAGCGGCGCTCATAGCGCCATACTTCAGTCGCTCATCTGTCGCTACCTGGCGCTATTGATGAATCGGCCTCTTATAGTTTTTTTTTAGTTTTTTTTATGCAGAATTGCATGTGCAGGTCTGGCATTGCAGTGTCATTGTCACAGTGTTAAAACAATGTCATTCCATATGTTTTCGCTCTGGTGCTGGTGTATATGTGTCTAGAAACAGACTTTTTGCACATAGCGTCACGCTTGACGCATAGCGTCGCTTGACGCTAGAGCGCCCAGTTTTAGAGCGCCAACGCTGGTTGTGTGTAGTTTTTTAAAATATGGGCTTCAGCGCCGAGTGCCAGACACATTTAATTGATGCTACCTATCGTTCACTGGATTGTTGTCCTATTGTTAGATGTAGCGTTGTCTTGGGCACTTTGACCTCGGGACACCACCTAGCTTTCTTGATTGGCTCTGCATTGAATCAGGGAGAAGGCTTCTACAGCGCCCTCCAGACATCACATTTATCACTGCTGGACAGGATAGTACAGCATCACTTGTCCTAGGTTATAGCGCCCGACATTCGCTTGCAGTGGACGCTCTAAGCGCCGCTACATAGACACTCAAATGGCAATACGTGGCGCTAGTCTTAAATTAGCCTCTAAATCTCAAAATCTTGGAAAAATTCCTGCACATGTGTGCGTCTTAGGAGTATGACATCAAAATAAGCTGGACGCATTTACAATATTTAGGCTCATGTTTAAACACCTTCTCTTCAACTATTCCAAATGTCCCTTTCAAGAAGCCCATCATAGGCTGCAATGGATCAAATGTGATGCTACAAAGGAAAACTTTGAACTAACTTTTAATAAAGTGAGCGATGGAATCAATTCCTCCTCTAGGCGGCACGGCTCCCGCTCATCATCTCTGCGCGCTAATCTGATGTGATGTTAATTACATATCTGTCACATTCACCTTCTAATATTAGAAAGTTGCAGAGTTCCAGATCCAACCCACTCCTGCAGCTCTTCCCCTGTGTCACTGCAGTCTGCCGCTACTTTCTAATTAAGCCAATACAGATAACATTTACATAATGAAGACACTGACATGATTACAGCATGTTCAAATCCACATACATGTCCACGTGACAGCCTCATCACGTTAATTGTAACCTTTAATGTACAGTGCTGAGCAAACTTCACTGACACGACCGGATACAATTTTATACAATGTTATACTTTTAAAATTCCGAGCCTTAATAAACAAGTATTGGAAATTACTGATAGATAAAAGTTAAAGCCATTGTCCAGGCTGTTAAATAAAAAAAAGCTATACTCACCTTCTATCACCTGCAGACAATCGCTTCTAGTCTGGCGCTCTGAAACTGATCTGATCGGCATATCCAAATCCCAAGCTTCCTGGCTCGGCTTTGGGAAGGCAGGTAATTGGGGAGCAGGGTGTTAATGGCAAACCACCCTCTAGCCGCAGGTGACTTGCCAGCCCCCATCCTTGTGAACTGGTATAGTGGTCTCAAGGATCCCTTACCAGTACACAAAGGGTTAACAGTAAAAAAATGTCTTTATTAAAAAAAAAAAAAAATGTCTTTACTCACCACTGATCGTCAGCTCCTGTGTCCCTCGTCGATCGAATGACAGATGCGGTGATCACTAGCTAGAGGAGGGGGGAGGCAGGGGATCAGAGGATCCCTTGCACCCCTCCTCCTCTGGCCAGCGATCATCGCATCTGACAGCTGAACCGCCAGGAGAAGGGATGACTCCCGCATGGTGACGTCATCTGTCCCCCCAAAGGGGCGGGGCTACTAGTCAAATGACAGCACCTGTCAGAAAAGCAGGGCCTGCCGGGCTCTCTCCTAAAGCTGGATGACCCGGGGGCCCCCTGTTGAAGAGGAGACCCGACGCGAGCAATTGGGCACGTAGCTGAGTAAATGTCATATGTATTATTTTTTCTTTTTACATGTAGTGCCAGCGGCTGCTGAAGTGGGGGGGGGGGTATTGTTTGCCCCCTCCTGAAGCCAGAAGAGCCCCAGGGGGGTAATCAGATACACCCAGGGTGAAGAGAACTGGCCAGTTCGAACAAGGGGTCAGGTGAGTTATTTTTTCACATTATTTTTTACACTAGCAGGGGGGAAAGCCAGGCCTGTAGGTACTATGGGCTTGGTACCTAATGCCCAGGGAAGCAAACCCATAGGTTCTACAGACTTGGCACTTAACAGGTTAAACTTTGTTGCATTTTTTAAATGAAAAATTATTTTTTTTCCCAGAAAACAATATTGCTTATGAAAGATTCATTTTTTAAAAAATGGTGTGGGGGTCCCCCTTGCTCTGGCTGGCAGATGAACTGCTATAGGGGTCTCGTGGACCTCTTACCAGTTCACATACGGTTAAATGTAAAAGAACACACAAGTTTTTTTTTATGTTTTTCTCCACTTACCTCCAATCCAATGCTGATCTTGATATCCTGCGCCACGCCGATCACTGTCCCGTACCACCAATGATAGCTGGTAGTGATCGACTTAAGCCAGGTGCAGAGCAGAGGATCGAACACCCCTACCCTGGCTTCCACTTCTCCCGATCACCACCGGCTTCTGACCGCTCTCATGCTGCCAGAATCTGCCTTTTTTACCTGCTGAGGTCATCTCACTCCTGATATAAAAGACCCCTCCCTGCAGCGGCTGCTAGAAGCCGGCATGTGGGGCAGAGAACGGGGGGCATTTTCTGCCCCGTTGAAGACCCCGAAGGTGGGGGATCGGATGCCCCCAGGCAAAGAGGAGGTTCCAGCGCCTGATCTAGTCTAGGTGAGGGCAGAGGTGAGCATTTTTTTCTTTAACTTCTGTTTGCAAACTGGGGGAAACACCAGCTTATAGTTCCTACATAGCTGGCACTAAATGGGTTAAAAGAGCCAGATGTTGTTTTCTGTCACAATAAACAAAGAATGTGTGACTAGCATCACCCCTCTTAAAAATGTTTGATAGATGGTAGTGCAAGTTTAGCTTACAGGATAGGCACTGCAGCAAAGACCATTTAAAGTGGACCAAAACCCAACGTGATCGGCTGAGGAATCTATAAGATTCCCATGCTGATCGATTCCCTCCCCCCGGGGCATCCGGAATCGGGATGCCCCGCTGTGTGAAACCCCCCCCCCCCAGGTCGCCCTGTACACTTACCTTGCTTCCCAATCCAACAGCGCATGCACATGCGCAAGCCGTGGCCGAATCCCCGCTATCCCTCTAGCAGGGCGCATGCCCGCACCAGGCATTTGTGAATGGCTGGCGCAGCCAAGCTCCCTGTTAGAGGGAAGAGGGGGATGAGGCCCCAGCGCACTTAGAGACGCTGACCTTAGACGGGACGAGCAGCCGTGCATGTGCCATAGGACCAGGAAGAGGTGAGTGGCGCTTAGCGTCAGCGATCTGGGGTTTCACACAGCAGACACCCCCTAATCGGGGTGCCCCGGGGGAAAGGACCAAAACCCAGGATAGTCAAAATCCTGGATTTTGGTCCACTTTAAGGCCTTAGATTTCGTCCTTGTTTTATGGGGAGAGCTTAGCCACCAAGCACTTGCCCTCTTTTTCTGATTGGTTTCTGGCTCTATAAAATTGATTCAGATGGTCTGTGAGACAGACAGACAGGGAAACTGTTCTGAGCTGTGGGTAAGATAGAGGAAGCTGGAGGCCAGTACTGGGCTAGCGACTGGTAAATGCTTTCTTGGGGGTGTTGTAGATACACACCCGAGACTGCTCACCTGGTGACCCCACCTAGAGTTCAGGTCAGCAGCAGAGAGGTAAGAGGTCTGAGGGGTCTGCGGCCCTGGGGCAAAAACTGTGCAGCGATGACTCCTGGAGGGGGGATCAGTTGGGGAAGAAGCCCAGTACAAGGTGAGAATGGGACCCTATGTGTCAGGGGCCCTAAATGGATGTCCAACTGTCTATGTCTATATTCAACTAATAGAAAAGCCTGCCTATTTCTTTCAAGAGGACCTAAATTAGCCAGGGGTCCTATGAGAGTATACATCCTTGGAACTGAGCGAATACCACAACTACCCTGATACCAGGCTCTGGAAGAATCTCAACCCCAACTTTCCTCCTTCTATACTTTCCCACTCAAGCACACTTGAACTGAACTAACAGCCTGGCACAGTTGAAAAAAACTCACTTGCCTGAACTGCATGCATGATACTGAATCATTGTCAGCACTTTTTTTTCCTCCTGCATCAAATCAAAGCTCAAACACCGCCTTGCCGCTTTTCTCCTGGTCGCCGCTATTTAGGAGCTTTCTTTCTCCAGTATCCCATCTGTGCTGCTGCCTGGATTCAACTGACATAACCCACAACGCACAGCAGCCGGAAACCCAGCAGCACTTCCTCTTTGCAGGCGGCCTGCAGCTTCATGGGACGCCATTTTGGTTGTAAAATTGACCAAAGCAGGAGTTACAAAAAGGTAAATTCTATGAGGTATATATTGGTTTAGATGCCACAGGTTGCCAATCCTGCAGTTAAAGGCTTTATCACTATATGGGTGTAAGTTGGCTTCAAATCCTAAACAATCCTGCTGCACATGCATTCCTAGAAGCAGAAAATGTCACAGGAACTATGATCATACAATTATACCATCTGAGCCTGGGGTGTTTGTCTAATTGATTAATAATGATATTTATCATAATCCAAGGTCGTACTTTTGTAAACCCCTAATTATATCTTTCAGGATTTATGAAGAAAGCATTTTAACCATAAAATGATAGAGTGTGCAATGCAGAATGGTAATGCTGTCAGTGCTGTTCTATTAGACTCGCTGCAGTGCGTATTACAGTATTTCAGTTGGACAGAGCAAAATACTCCAATTCTGAGCCTCAGCGTGGGATATTATAGTAATATTATAATTACTGTGGGAATAATAGCTGTGTCATTTGTGTTATCAATACTTCACTCTAACATGTCATTTCTGCATTAAAGTGGAATGTTAAGTTTATAATGCAGCAAAGAAAATTCAAGCACCAAGCACAAATTTCTATCAGGCGCTTCTACCTCCGCCAAGTCCTTGCTTAGACACCCCATCCTCCCCCCTGATTGCACCCAGAATATTGGTGTGCATCAACACTTTAAAGTGGACCAAAACTCAGGATTTTGACTATCCTGGGCTTTGGTCCTTGCCCCCCGGGCACCCCGATGAGTGTGAAACCCCCAGGTCATCCGAACACACTCAAACTTCCTCTGCCCTCTTGTTCAATCAGCGCGCTCGGATACGTTCACGCCGCATCCCCCACTACCCTCTAACGGGGAGCAAGTCTGCAAATTCACAAATGCGTGGTGTAGGCATACGTCCTGCTAGAGGGGTAGCGGGGATGCGGGCACTGTTTGCACATGCGGCGTTGGACTGGAAAAGAAGGTGAGTTTATCGGCCACCTGGGGGGGTTTCACACAACGCGGCCACTCGTCCAATCAGCAAGCTCAGAGCCGCTGACGTCACGTCGTCTAAGGCTTCAATTTAAGGCCAGCGGCTTCAAGAAGCGGGGGTGCGCATGTGCCATAGGACCAGTAAAGAAGGTGAGTTTAAGGCTGATCTAGGGGGTTTCACACAGTGGGGCATCCCGATTTTGGATGCCCTGTGAGGGAGGTAATTGGCCAACCTCCTGGGGTTTACATAGAAACATAGAAAACATAGAAGGTTGACGGCAGAAGGAGACCATACGGTCCATCTAGTCTGCCCTTATGTGTATACTGTATGTACTCTTTATCTTAGGTTAGATGTGTGCTTATCCCAGGCATGTTTACATTTAGTGACTGTTGATTTTTCAACTACCTCTGCTGGAAGTTTGTTCCAAGCATTTACTACTCTTTCTGTAAAATAATATTTTCTAAAATTGCTCCTGATCTTCCCCCCGACTAGCTTCAGGTTGTGCCCCCTTGTTCTATCATTAAGCTTCTTCTTAAAAACACTTCCCTCCTGAACCTTATTCAATCCTTTCACATATATAAAGGTCTCCATCATGTCCCCCCTCTCCCTTCTTTCCTCCAGACTGTACAAATTAAGTTCTTTAAGTCTCTCCTGATAAGTTTTAAGTTTAAGTCCTTCCACCATTTTTGTTGCCTGCCTTTGGACACGTTCTATTTGAATAATGTCTTTTTGCAGGTAAGGGCTCCAGAACTGCACACAGTATTCTAGCTGTGGCCACACCTGGGCTCTATACAGCGGCATCACAACCTCCCTCTTCCTACTGGTGATGCCTCGAGCTATGCAGCCGAGCATCCTGCTTGCTTTTCCCACTGCCTGGCTACACTGTCCCCTCATCTTGCAGCTATCAGTAATCAGTATCCCTAAATCTCTCTCCTCAGAGGTCCTGGCTAACACAGTGCTGCCCATACGGTACTCAGAGCAGGGATTCCTTCTACCCAAGTGCATGATTTTACATTTAGAGACATTAAACTCTAGTTTCCACAGTTTTGACCATCTATCCAGTAAAGCTAAATCATTTTCCATGTTGCAGACGCCTCCAGGAATATCCACCATATTACTAACCTTTGTATCATCAGCAAACAGACAAACTTTTTCTACCAAGCCTTCTCCTATGTCACTTACAAATATATTAAAAAGAATGGGGCCCAGGACAGAGCCTTGCGGCACACCACTTGTAACTCGCCTTTGTTCAGATTGCACACCATTTACAACAACGCTGTGATACCGATCCCTCAGCCAACTGGAAATCCACTGAACTATCCAGAGATTGAGTCCTACCTTCAATAACTTATCTATGAGCTCCTTATGTGGTACAGTGTCAAAGGCTTTGCTAAAATCCAGATAGGCGATATCCACAGCACCACCTTCATCTAACACTTTAGTGACATTGTCAAAGAAATCAATAAGATTGGTCTGCCATGATCTGCCCTCAGTAAAGCCGTCGCTGTTTTGGGTCCAATAGGTCATTAATTTTTAGATGGGAAATTATCTAATTTTAATTTAATTTGACCACTATAGATGTTAAACTAACTGGCCTGTAATTACTGGCTTCTTCTCTACTCCCCTTTTTATGGATTGGTATGACATTGGCCATTCTCCAATCATCTGGAACCTCACCAGTTGAAAGGGAATGGTTAAGTAAATCAGTCAGAGGGGCTGCAATCACAAACCTAAGTTCCCTTAGAACTCTGGGGTGGATTCCATCTGGACCCATCGCCTTACTTACCTTTAGATGTGCCAGCTCGGCTAAGACATCAGCCTCCAGAAACTCCGGAGCTGTGCCCTCCCAGCTGGATGCTGTGCTATGGCAGTGCCTGCTACTATCTGAAAATATCGAACAAAAGTAGCTATTCAGATGGTCAGCCACAGCCTTATCACCGTCAATATATTTATTTTCTCTATTTCTAATTTTTGAGACTGTTCTCTTAAAGTTTGGGTCCAATTTAAGAGAACACATATGATAAACCGTCCAGTGCAATACGTATAAATGAAGAGACCAATAAAACAAGGACCTGATTTATTAATCTATGCTAGGCTGCTCCGGTCTGGCATAGGTCGGCACAGTTCGGCACAGCAGACACAGTGGGGATCATGCTACTTATTTGATGAATCCAGTGTGACTTGCATTGTGCATTGTGATGTGGATTGCAACCTGCATCTTGGTGAGCTTTTCAGAATTTAGAAAAAAGTACCAAAAAAATGCAGAAAAAATGGCATAGCTCATAGGGTGCTGTTATTTCCAAATTTTAAAAATAATATCTTTACCTTATTGGATATATAATGTACCCCACTGGTAAAACTGCCCCATCAGTGCAGGTGAAAAAGTAGGACAAACATTTTTTTGCACTTTTTTGTGTGTTAATGTTAAAAATCTCAATGAGATGCAGGTTGCAATCTACACGGCAATGCACACCAGAAGTCACAATAGCTTAGCATGACCCCCAGTAGTATCACTGTGTAATGCCCCCAGGGAAAGGATAAGTAGCTTTAGAGAAATAGTCATCTTCTCCCATGCTGCAATACATGCCATGGATTGCAGGGACAAAAGCCTTAGACATTTTAGCCTGACATGTTCTGATCCATCCCACACTTCAATCATTAAGAACAATTTTGAATCAAGATATTTTTGTGATTCTAGGTTTCTTGATGCCACTAGTCTTGAACCTGAACTTTCAGAATGCTAACTTGCAGAACTTTTTATACAACCTACTGAGAGGCCAGTGGTACCGCACCACTTGTAATCAAGATAAACTTCACTGTACTATTCGCTATTGGTCACATTTGCAAATTAGAAATGTTTGTCCTATCTTCTAGGACATCAATGAACTATTTTTCTCACCTGATGAATTTTGAGAATCTGCACTCGATGTCTGAATCTTAAATGCATCTTGTCTCGCAAACATGCTTGCAGATAGTAAGCCTGGTGTCTTGGGACACAAGAAAACAAAAAGGCAGATGAATTTACCATTTTCTAATGAGGAATAGTTTAATATTTGTATGCTAGCTCACGGGCGGCTGATTCATCACTAACGCCAGGTAGCGACAGATGAGCGTCTGTAGCAGGCATTTTCAGAGCGCCCGCTAGTAGTCACTGTGCTCATCTGTGGGTCGCTACTTCATAGCGATTCAGTCACTGTCCAGTAATGATGAATACATTGTGAGGAGTCGCTATTTGACCAGTACAGCGCTGTATGGGAGCGCATGGTAGCGACTGCTCATAGCGACCAACTCACACCATATTCAGCAAAAAAAACAGCCTCACAAATCTCTGGCACTGAAAAATGCTTGTTTGAAGCCCAGAGCGTAGGAGGCTGCGTGTTTAAAGTCTGTTTTTCAGCATCTTTCCACTAGTAACAAACCGAGAACATATGGAATTACATTGTAACAACATTGTAACATGAACACTTTAATGGCAGACCTGTAATGTCATTTCTGAAGAAATATATAAAAAATAAAAAAAAGGGAAAAAACTGCTTATTCAATGCCAGGAGAGGTCACAGAATTATTTGAGATTTAAAAAAAACAAAAAAAAAAACAAAAACACAGTTTAAAGAGAAGGAAAGGATCGTCCATTGAAATGTATGGCAGAGCATCAGGTAGCGAGAAGTCATACCTGGCGCTGTGCAAGGCTGAACGCCGGCATTGTTCGCTGAGGCTGGGAAAATGAGGAATCAGACGCTACATGGCGTTATCCCAGTCGCTAAACAGATTCTGCTTGATAAATGTGTAATTGCGTGCCGTGTCCGGCGTTCACCAGTCGCTACCTGTCGCTATCCCTTCATGAATAGGCACCTACTAGGGGTGATGCTCTTTTAGATATGGTAATATCAAATGATGATGACCTGATAGGGACAGTAACAGTCCGTGAAAATCTTGGTAACAGTGACCACAATATAGTTGCATTTAACATGAACTGTACGAAAAAATTTTCTGTCTGGAAGGGCAAAAACACTGAATTTTAGGAAGGCCAATTTCCCCAGGCTCAGAGCTGTTCAGGAACAAGGATACAGATGCCAAATGGGAGTGCTTTAAATCAATTGTAAGCACCAACGCTGCAACATGTATTCCTATGGGTAACAAATATAAGCGGCTAAAATTAAACCCCTCATGGCTAACACCTGTAGTTAAAAGGGCAATAAACAACAAGAAAAGGGCATTTAAACATTACAAGGCTGAGCTCTCAGTTATAACTCTCGAAAAGTATAAATTAGTAAATAAAGCTTGTAAGAAGGAAATAAGGTTGGCGAAAGTACAAAATAAAAGACATCTGGACAAAGAAAGCAAAACAAACCCCCAAATTTTTTTTAAAATATATAAACTCAAAGAAAACTAAATCAGAATAGATAGGTGCCCTAATTGACGATAATGGGGAAATGGTCACTGGGGATGAAGAGAAGGTGGAGCTGTTGAATGTATACTTTAGCTCTGTGTACACAAGAGATGAGCAAGGAGCCAACACAGGAGTTGATCCTCATAGCAATAGCCCAAGTATAATACTTAACAAGCTAAACATGGATATCATCCAAGAAAGACTAAATAATTTAAATGTGAAAAAGGGTGCAGGACCAGATGGACTTCACCCAAGAGTTCTTAAAGAACTCAGCTCAGTTATCTCATCACTCCTGTTCTTGATCTTTAAAGTGGACCAACACCCAGGATTTTGACTATCCTGGGTCTTGGTCCACTTCGGTGGGGCACCCCCGATCGGGGTGCCCCGCTGTGTGAAACCCCCCCGAACCCCCCGAACTCACCTCTCCCTGCGCCGACGGACAAGCCGCGGACAAGCGGCTCCTCCGCCGCCGCCTCCCGCGCGTCCCTCTTGACGCGCGCGTGCCCGCGCCGGCCATTCACAGACGGCCGGCGCGGGCGCGCGCACGTCTAGAGGGGCGCGAGGGAGGCGGAGGAGCCGCTTGTCCGCGGCTTGTCCGTCGGCGTAGGGAGAGGTGAGTTCGGGGGGTTCGGGGGGGTTTCACACAGCGGGGCACCCCGATCGGGGGTGCCCCACCGAAGTGGACCAAGACCCAGGATAGTCAAAATCCTGGGTGTTGGTCCACTTTAAAGATCAAGAACAGGAGTGATGAGATAACTGAGCTGAGTTCTTTAAGAACTCTTGGGTGAAGTCCATCTGGTCCTGCACCCTTTTTCACATTTAAATTATTTAGTCTTTCTTGGATGATATCCATGTTTAGCTTGTTAAGTTCTCCGGGCAATTACAGACTGGTAAGTTTAACATCCATTGTGGGAAAATTGCTTGAGAAGCTATTAAGGGACTATATAAACAAATATGTAACTATCCATAAAATTATAAGTGACAACCAGTACGGTTTTACTAAGGACAGAAGCTGCCAGACTAACCTGACTGGCTTCTATGAGGAGGTGAGTAGAAGCCTGGTAAGAGGGGTGGCTGTAGATATTGTTTTTTGGGATTTTGCAAAAGCATTTGACACTGCCCCCCATAGATGCTTATTGGGGAAATTTACATCTTCAGGATTAGAAAATACAGTTTGTAACTGGATTGAAAACTCATTTTTTATTTTTTCTACATATTTCACCCCATAAATATTGACAAAGCACTCAAAAGAATTACACAAGAAGCCATTTCATGTTTAAGCCCAAACTGATTTGTGGGATATTGCCCCCATAAATAATTGATCTGTTTTTGTCTAAAAGTAATTATTAAACTACTTAAACTACTTAAAATAAACAAGTTTCACTCATGGTCACTTGTAAGGCTATATTTTGCAGAGGGCTTGCTGTGCCAGTGAGTGAAACCAGGTGTTTTGGGGGTTCCAGTAATCTAGATTCCCCCCAAGCATGTGCTAATATGGTCCAACACCTATTCTGTGTCTGTCTGGGGGAGGTCACAAGGGAATTATATGCTGAAAGAACCAGGAACTTGCATGCTGCCTCATGCCTTCCTGTGGTGGCCCTGCATCAAGACCTAACATTTCACGGCAGCTGACATACATTTTATCTGCTCATTCAGATTGTACTGTAACTTCCCACTTGTATTTGCCCTTTTGGCCTGTATATGTAACTATCTATTGTATCAGTATAATTAGTATAGTGGACTATTAAATTGATTAAATATTTAACTTAATTTTGGGCTGCTCTTTTATCTTGGTCCCAAACTCGTCCTTGCTTCTTGTTTATAGTATACACTACCAAGCCTCGATATAATCTCGTTACCGGACTGGGGTTATATCCAACAGAGCTGGTAGCATTCCTATGTGACTGTCAGGGCTCTCTTCACTTTGTCTGTCTGGGGTAGGTCACAAGGAAATTTAGTGCTGAAAGAACCAGGAACTTGCATGCTGCCTCATGCCTTCCTGTGGTGGCCCTGCATCAAGACATAACTTTTCATGGTAACTGACATACATTTCATCTGCTCATCCAGATTGCACTGTAACTCCCCACTTGTATTGGCCCTTCTGACCTGTATATGTATCTATCTCTTGCATGAGTATAGTTAGCATAGTGGGCTATTAAATTGATTAAATATTGAACTTAATCTTGGGCTGCTCTTCTATCTTGGTCCCAAACTCGTCCTTGCTTTTCATTTATACACTAGCGGGCCTCGATATAATCCCGTTACCGAACCAGGCTTATATCCAACAGAGCTAGTAGCATTCCTATGTGGCTGGCAGGGCTCTGTTCACTAGTGGTATTAAAAAGGCTCCATGATCTTGTCAAGGTCTTGAATGGCCTGTATCAAGGAACCATACCACGTAATCTTGGTTTTGGCGTGACGCACACAGGACCACAATGTACGATTCCTCACAACCTGGATAAATATTAACCTTCAATGATTTTGGCCCGCCTTACTACTTTCATGATAGAATCGTCTTTGCTGCGTGTATAATCGAGAATCCTAGGAATAAAAAGTTCATCTGCCATTTCTCAGAATCTACACAAAGGTTTCTATAGAGCTTTTTAGTATAAAATAGCATTATCATATGCTTCTTGTGAATGTATAATTGAATCTATTTTCCAAAACAGTGGCCTATGTACAGTTAATAGCTATAATGAGGATGTCGTTTCCTAGCAATGAAGAAATGCAAGTTGTATTATATACTATTCCATTTTGACATTTAAAGATTCGCATCCCAGAAAGCTTTTAGAGCCCACACTGACTCAGACCTGTGGAGCGGCTCTGTCTCATTAATTAGCTGTATGTGGTTTGTTTTGCGGTTTTAGCACTATTTTACATTGTGTAATGGTTTCCTGCCATTTCGTCTTGGTTGTAATAACGGTATATTGCCATTGGGCTAAATTGGGCTTCTCAAGGTATGATTGTGTGTTTTGTAACTAATGACCAGGTGGGTCTACAAGTCTCCACTATAGTACCACTCCACTGTAGTGCCTAGGCAGGAAGTCCTTCTATATCTCCCCAACATGATCAACACAAATATGGAGGGTTATCCAAATGATCCAAGATATTTAGTAATAGAGGCTAAGTTTTAAGAGCTTTTGATAGAAATAAAATGTCTACCACAAAGTATATACTGTACCTGACCAGGGCCAGCTCCAGTTTTATGTGGCCCTCTTGGCGACAGACTGTCAGTGCCCCCCTTGCTTTGTGCCATGACTCTCTACATATGGCAGTAAAGCTGTCTGGTGTATACTGGCAAAGCATTCCCCTACTTACTCCATCCCACCCTGGCTCCTGGCCCTCTGGCACTAGTTGCAGGAAGCTTAGGGGAAGAATGGAAAAAGAACTAAGACATAAAACAGGAAGAAAAAATTTAAATAAATAGAAGGGAAGAAAGAAAGGATGGCAGAAAAAATTAATAGACGGAATGACAGGAAGTAAGAAGGAATGAACCAAAAGAAAGAATGGCAGAAAAAACAGAAGGAATAAAAGAAAGAAAGAATAGCATGAATGAGAGAAAGAAAGAAAGAAAGAAAGAAAGAAAGAAAGAAAGAAAGAAAGAAAGAAAGAAAGAAAAAAGAACAAAACAACAGCATGAATGAAAGAAAGAAAGAATAGAATTAAAGAAAGTAATCTACCAGAAAAAAGAATAGAAGGAAAGACAGGAAGTAAGAAGGAAAAGAACAATAGATAGAACAACAAAACGAACAGAAGGAATAATAGTATGAATGTCAGAAAGAAAGAATATAAGGAATAAAAGAAATAAATAAATAATAGCATTAATGACAAAAAGAAAGCCAGAAAGAAAGAATAGAATGGAAAAAAGTACACAATAGCAGAGGCAACAAAGTTTCATAAAGAAAGGAATGCAAGAAAGAAAGTCAAGAAGAATAGAATTAATGAAAGATAGAACGAATATAATGAAATAAATAATACAAATAAAGAATATAATGAATAAGAGACAGAAAGAAAGGAATCGATCTACCAATCTGCCCTTGACTGGCCGTGTCCAGTCCTGGTTACTGCGAGACCCTGCGCCCTGCATAGGGGCCGCCTAGAATGGAGGGAATTGTTGCAGAGTATGAGTGCTGGGTGTAGCGGAGTCAAATCCAAATAAACATTTGTGGTGTAACAGGAACTGGCTTTATTGGAACACGAGTGCAGTAAAAGAAGGTCACCTTACATATTGGATAACATAGACAGGAAATATAAGTCATAAGAGATCACCTCAATGTACAGGCAAAACAAAATGCAGAGGATGTACAACAAAGACTACACATATATATGTGACTGCGCCATCTACTGTCATAAAACATAGAAACATAGAAACATAGAAGGTTGACGGCAGAAGGAGACCATACGGTCCATCTAGTCTGCCCTTATGTGTATACTGTATGTTCTCTTTATCTTAGGATAGATGTGTGCTTATCCCAGGCATGTTTAAATTCAGTGACTGTTGATTTTTCAACTACCTCTGCTGGAAGTTTGTTCCAAGCATCTACTACTCTTTCTGTAAAATAATATTTTCTAACATTGCTCCTGATCTTCCCCCCGACTAGCTTCAGGTTGGGCCCCTTGTTCTATCATTAAGTTTCTTCTTAAAAACTCTTCCCTCCTGAACCTTATTCAATCCCTTCACATATTTAAAGGTCTCAATCATGTCCCCCCCTCTCCCTTCTTTCCTCCAGACTGTACAAATTAAGTTCTTTAAGTCTCTCCTGATAAGTTTTAAGTTTAAGTCCTTCCACCATTTTCGTTGCCCGCCTTTGGACACGTTCTATTTGAATAATGTCTTTTTGCAGGTAAGGTCTCCAGAACTGCACACAGTATTCTAACAGTATTCATCTATAAATGTAAACTGCATTAGCCTAGCAAT
This sequence comes from Gastrophryne carolinensis, assembly GCA_027917425.1. Taxonomy (NCBI): domain Eukaryota; kingdom Metazoa; phylum Chordata; class Amphibia; order Anura; family Microhylidae; genus Gastrophryne; species Gastrophryne carolinensis. Next base: position 43,289,680 of record CM051236.1, on the reverse strand, counting down.
ATATCTGATACAAGATCACAAGCTATAAGCTGTTGCTCAGTATCTCCAACAGCTGAGGCTTAGTTTGTTAAACCCATCTTCTTTGTAAGCCTCAAGTGCGTTTCAGTGGTCAGGGGCTTGGTAAGGATTTCTGCTGCCATGTCCTCAGTGGGACAATAAAGTAACTCAAGAAGTCCCTGCTCTTGAAGATCCTCTGTCTCAAAGTGCTGACCTAGGGTTTATAGTATTTCTCTTACATCCCCTGCTTGTTCAAAACAAATCAGGATATCATTCACATAAATGAGCACATAGATCTATCGATTTATTTGTGTATAAGCAGGGGTCTGCTTTACTGCTCTGAAAGTCCTCATGTGTAAGCATTTCATTTATTTTCACATTCCATGCTCTAGCGGCTTGCTTTATACCGTATATACTCCTCTGAAGTTTGCATAATAGATCTGGCCTTAGTTCATCTTTGAACCCTGGTGGTTGTTTCATGTAGATGTCTTCTTTTAGTTTACCATGTAGAAATGCAGTTTTCACATCAAAGTGTTTAACTTGCATTTTCCCTGTAGTGGCTACTGTCAGCAAATTCCTTATTGTAGCATTTTTGACTACTGGACCAAAATTCTCATCATAGTACTCTCCATATTTTTGAGAATATCCCTTGGCTATCAATCTTGCTCTGTATCGCTCCACTGTACCATCTGCATTGTACTTCACTTTAAAAGTTCATTTACAGCCTATAGCTTTCTTTCCCGGTGGTAGTTCTGTGAGTGTCCATGTTTTGGTTTCATGCATGGATTTTATCTCTTCCTTTGCAGCATTTATCTATTTAAGGGCTCCCCCTTCTAAAAGCTGAGATATGTCTTTCCAATTTGCAGGTTCATTATTACTGGCAGTGCTTGCTTTGATGTTTGGTTTACCTTTGTTTTCTCTTGTTAAGTGTCTTGGTTCCATGTCTGAGCCTGCTTGTGTCTGCTTTTCAGTACTGGTATGTTCTGCACTCACTTTAACTATTTGTTCAGAAGTTACAGATGATGGCTGATCACTGTCAGTTTTCTTTTCTGTTCTTACTTCCTCTGTTGTCATCACAATGTCTCTCAGATCATCAACAAAATTCTAAACCCTTAACATTGTCACTGTATCCAACAAAAATTCCTTCAAATGCTCTGTTTTGGAGTTTGGCATGCTTTTCCTCTGGAATGTAGATGAATGGTTTGCATCCAAAAACTCTTTTGTGTTTTACACTTGGCTTCTCATTGGGCCACAGTTCATATGGTTTTCTCCACTGTTCTGCAATTAAATGTCTGTCATTGCTGTCTCACCCCAGGATTTTTGTTGTAGTCCAAAGCACACTACAGTGTTGTGTACAAAGCACACTACAGTGTTCTCCTGATGAAGCCTAGGGCAAAATGGGTTGAGGCTAATGCCCTCTCGTACTGGGAAATACCCAATTGTGATCTCCACAACCACCTCTCTTCTGCTACTTTATGCTGTTTATGCAGTTTACCGTCTTGAAATGTATAATATTGTATGTGATTGCTATATACAAATCATTTTATACCTACATTCCTCTGATATCAATGTAAGTACCTTGTTCAAATGCAGATCTGGCTCATTATCAAATGAATCATTGAGCACAACAACCCCCATTGAAGGGCAAGTATGACCCCAACTATCTTCCTGCCCCCCAAAGCAAATAACAATTTTCACAATGTCCAAGCCTCAAAGTGCTGTTACCTTGATGTCCCTGTTTTGAGACTTGCTTATTGTCTATGCTTATTAACCCTATTAAAAAACTTGTCTTGAACATAAAGGAACTATTTTCTCCTCATTTATTTATAAATGCAATTCTGGAAATGTGCCTACATTCCACTAACTTGCCACCTCTTCCCAGACAAGATGAAAGAGCTCTTCAATGTATTTGATTTGATTAAATAAATCATTATTAAATTAAGGATCAAGGATTGTGCAAGAAGAGATAATTGAAGTTTCAGGGCCGAGTCTGAGGACACACAAGTAAAAGGCGCTCTAGTCTTAATGCAATAAAGGTATAATAGTTCTTCTAATGGCAGAGTTAACCTTTCAAGCTTAGCTATTGGTGTTTTTCCTCCTCTTCTGTATAACAGAAATCCATATATGGCCTGGAGTCTATTATTGAACGCAGTAAATTATCAAGAAAATTAATTGAATATTTAATGAAAAGCATTGAGTGTTTGTGTGGTGCCGAAAAAGTACATTTCAAAGACACGCATTTAGAATGCTAAAAACACCGGAAGTTGATACCCAATAGTTTAAAAGTTAATTAGAACCATCTGATCTGCTAAATATTGTAATAGTGTAATAATTATAAACTGTACACAACATCTAAAGAGCATTGTATTGGGGTAATCCCACAATTATTGGCAATAATGGGCAAGAAAAGCTGCATGCAATAAACCAGAAGCAGGTGCCTGTGGGTCAGAGCTGATTCGACCCGAATGTCAGGACAACCAGATGTGAATAATACTATTATTCATGAGAAATGTACTGGGCTTCTCAAAAACCCTTACACAACCTATTAGCAGCCAGGAAGTCAGTGACAATAGGTAAGGGTAAGGCAGCAGCCCATCACCAGACATCCAGCTCCACCCTTGGAGAAGGTGCTGTGTCTCACAGAAATTATTCCAAACAGTAGCAAGATAGTTGGCCTTATCCTTCTTTTAGAGTTTGGAGTCTGAGCCAAAAGACGGTGCTGAGTCTCATAGAATGGATTCCAAGAGGTAGCAAGATGATAAGCCACAGGAACTTAAAGTTACCCTAAGGAAAATATAGCATAGAAGGCAAAGTGATATAGGGTGTATTGTTTCCTGCAGTCATCATAGCATAGGGGAAGCAGAGCATAGAGGACAGTGTAGTGCAGTGTTCCTGTTTTGTGAACCTCCACATTGCTGGCTCTATAGTTCTGTCTGAGAACAAATTACTTCACCTGTGCTACTGCATGGAGAGATCTAGAAAACCTGATCTGTTGATGGCTCTCGAGAAGTGAAATAGGGTACTGGTGTAGTGAAACATGTTACTTCTTGCAATGGCATGCCACCTGGAAAGCACAGAATAGAGAGCAGTATGCTGTAGTGTAGCTTAGTGCACTGCTTCCTGAGGTCATCCTTGCATAGGTGAAAAAGAGAATAGAATAAAGCATAGTAAGACGAAGGAATGCTGATATGCGGCCACCTTGCCGCAGTTCACCAGCTTGGATATGTGTAGCAATATATATTCCTTTTTTAACAAAGGTTATCTCCATGGGCTGATATACCAGGAAGCACTTTTTCCTCGCAACCCTGTTTTTTGTCAGACCCCCCCCCCCCCCGAAAAAAAACCCAAGAAGAGTATGGAAGAACTGAAATGGAAGTGGCTGGAATGAGAGTCCTCTAGATGGTTCACCTAGATATCCCATTCTGCCCCTTCATGATCAACGTAAAGGAGATGTAGGTGAAGACTTGGAATATACAATTAGGCAGCAGTGGAGCTGCGAGTGCCCCAAAGTAAAGGTGCCATGTCAAAGAAAATAGATGCCGGCAGTAGCATGCGGGACTAAGAAATCAAGGTGCTCCAAGGCACTGGTGAAGTGACTTGAGTGGATCCCACCCCCCTATGCTGCCTTTCCTCACACAATATTTTTTCAATCCACGTGTCCTATTCTGACCATTCATCTTTTAAAGAGATTCAGGAGGCACTGTCCCATTTCTACCTAGTAAAGTCCTAAAGCTTTATGAAGAGTGGGCGTAGCCATGCAGAGCAGGAGGAATGTAATGCAGTGCTTGTGCACAAGCTGAAAGGGAGCTTGGAAGGGTGGCCACAGGGCTCAACACCCCTGCAGGCACGGATGTTGGCACCGCAGGGGAGGGCATCCAGAATGCTTCACATAACCCCCACACATAACTCCCCCCAAAACACCCAATATTCCTACTTTAGCCATGATCCTCGCAGGGAATACAGTGCCACAAATGGCCACCTGGGGCTTACATGGGTAGTGGACGCATCCATTGTTTCTCTCACCAGAAAGCCCCGCCCATATGAGCACCGAGGGCCAATTGCGGTGCTGTATTCCCACTGAGGATCATTGCTAAGGTAAGAATTTAGGCTGTTTCTGGGGGGTTATGTGCAAGGGGCTCCAGCATTCTGAATGTCCCCTCAGCCTGTTTTATTGGGGCAGTGCCAATACCCACATCTGCTCGGTTGTTGCATTGCTTTATAAGTAGTGAGGAGGCTGTGGATTGTAATAACTCCTTTCATGGACAGTCCCTTTAATTCCACATGTCCCATTATGATGTCCTAATCCTTTGCGCCTGGCTGGCTCTGTGCAGGTGCGATCAGCATGTGCAATTGCTCTGACAGGTTTCCAACTTCCATGTCAGCTGATGCATCTGCTATGTCAGCTGACAATACAATCCACCTGCCATGTCAGCTGATTCATCTGCCATGTCAGCTGAGGATAACATCCAATCACTGCACACCTAGGCCTTTATATGGAAATCCTAGACAGCAAGATGGCACCAGGAAATTCTCTCCAGTATTGACTGCGCCACTTTTGTATCTCTGATCTCAGATTTCCTTTGGATTTCCCGGTTCGACCTTGACCTTGCTTCTCGTTTATACCTTTGGATTAATCCTTTGAACTTTGTTTTGGAATCCTGTTTGCTTTGCGACCATCGCATTTGGATAAACCCAGGGACTGTTCTTTTCGTGTATGACCGTGGCTCTGTTTACCACTGCACCTCTGCCTGATACCCCAAACTTTTGGCTCCAACTTGGACATTGCTTCTGTGACCCCCGATCTCGGATAATCCTGACCACGATCATCACCATCTCCGCTCAGACTACCACTGCCTCCCAGCTCAGGACGACCTGGGGCCTCTCAAGCAGCCAAGTCTAACCACCCTTGCTGGAGGCTCTAGTGAAACCGGGCAAGGTCTTAAATTCCAGGACTCAACAATGTCTTGGGTCCTGAGGAGTAGGTTCCAGGGCTTCATCTAAGGCAGTGTAGATGCAGGGGATCTCCGCACATCGGTACCACCATATTCCCCTCCTCACCACATTTACTCTGGAAGCTCTGTGTGACAGAGGCCGCGGCGGCTCTTGTCTCGGCCAGCGCGCCTGCGCACTGTGCCTGCTCTCCGGCGGCGCTGCTCTCAGCGCGGCTGCTGGAGGGGAGTTGTAAAGGGCCAAGGAGCCCTAAAGTTCTGGGACTGGGCCAATGAGCCCGGGTAGGGAGATTCTGGGCTATACGCCCCATCTGTTCTGGCCCAATCCATACTGGAGTTTATGCAGCACCAATCATGTCCCCGTTTCCCTTTCCCCAATCTTGTCTGTCTCTATAAAGCTCTAGTCCAGCATTGATAGCGCCTTGTACCCAGTTTTGTCGTGTGATATTACCTTGATTGATCCTCGTTGCCGATCCTTGCTTGAACCGACCATTCTCTATCTGATCTCAGTTGCTGACCCCTGCCTGAATCGACCAATCTCTGATCTCTGTTGCCGACCTCTGCTTTTTACCCCGACCTCGAGCTGCCTCATCCTCCTGTACCGCTGCTATCTCTACTTCCCAGTGTCGACCCTTGGCCTGTCTCTGGACTTCCGCTAACTCGCTCTTGCCATTGGTTCTTCAGACCTCCGACCAGTAAGCTCTCATCCTTTGAGCCATTGAAGTCCTGAGGCAACCGATCCCGGGCAGGCGTACTCTGCGTCCCGGCAAGCAGGGGCTCCTACAGGTGAAGCTAGCTGCGGAGATTGGGGGTTGAGGGCTTACCTGGAGGGCTGGAGTTACAAGAGCGTGACAGATACTCCCGGGAAATTTGGCACAGGATTTACTATTGGCCTCCCACCCAATCAGCTATCAACATCCCACGGTGAGGTGGGAAAATAAAATCTATTGGGAAACAAAACAAAAGTTAGAGTTGAGAGATGGACAGAAGATCTACTTAAACAATCGGCCTCCTACCCGTGCAGGAGTTCCATTCCATTCCAAGGTCCTCCCTTCTTCCCTTTCCCTCAGCCATTTCTAGTTTGGCATCCAAGCAGTGCACACCTGCTGCTCCCTTCTGCAGCTACAGTCTTTCTACCTACTGATGTTGTATGGGTTTCATCACAAGTTTCCTGCTGTATTGAACGTACATGTCAAGATTTCTGCTGTAGAAAGTTTTACTGCAAGATTCTGTACTGAAATAAAGCTTTTGAAACTTAACCTACGTGATCCATGAGCAGTTGAGTAAGCTATCTACCAAGCCTTATGGAGTAAAGAAACATCCAACACAGACACACACAGGGAACATAGTGCTGTCTACAGGATTCTTATTACTGCCATCTGGTGAGTCAGAATAAGACATCAGGTGGAAAGTCTCAGTTTCTGATCTATCGAGGACAATATTTTCTTGAACACTTTGTAGAGATGTTTATTAGGTTTAGCTCAGTTCAGTAAGTTCAGTTCTTACACAAAACTCCTGTGGAAACTTGACACCTTCATTATCTAATTGATCATGTGTGCATAAAATTTAAACAAGGGTCATTGACTACTCAGAAATAATCATGGACCTGCCATTTCCTTCCTCCATTTCAGGAGAGTCAGAAAGCATGCGGAAAATATAAAAATGGATGCATCCTACCCTGGTCACTCCCTTTTCTGGCTTCTTGCATCAAGACGTAGATTCCATGTCTCGTACAACCAAACTACAAGGTACAAGTACAGACTTTTTTTTTTCCGCAGACAATATCCTTACTTAGCAGTCTAATTCATGTTCACTATGAAGGCTAAATGCTAATTATGCAAATCCATGCAGATAAAGTATGCACTAGTACTATTATTACTATTATTACTTTTATTATTACTATTGTTCATTTATAAACCCCATCATCTTTCATGGCGCTGTTCATGATGTGATTATATTAGTATTATTTTGTCAAAGATTTGTAGGGGCTTCTAAAAATTCCTAGATGCTCACTTAAAATATACTGTGCACAACTGCTGCAAATGTGCCCCCAGACCTGTGATTTACTTAGCAGAAACACATTGTTGCTAGGGAAAACAGTTTTCTTTTATAACAAATAATTGCAAAAAAATAGAAAAGAAAAAAAATAACAGATACACGCAACACATGATCGCGTCATTTTAGCACACAATAATGGAAATTTTGGAAATGGTAAAACATGTAATCGAAAGTGGAATTACCCTTTAAAGAGCACAGAGGCTACAGACTACAGCTTCACAATCTCCAAATCGTCCAGCAACAAAAGCGTTACAAGTTGAGGACAATACTTTTTGAAACAGCATGCCCATAATTCTCCTTCAAAGTTAATTTGGACATTAAAGAAAATTATTTCAGCAGAACTGTGTGAATTAATTAGGTTTCTGGTTCACAGTAAGTTCAGACAGCCGATAGACATGGGAACAATTAACAGCACCCAACACACTGTGCTGCCTCACAGGTTCACAGGCAGCTCAAGCCAACACATAGGCTTCAGGAAGGGAAAAAAAGGCAGGTTTGTCTTCAGAACACAATGAAGAGCAAATTAGATGAACTTGAAAACTTTTTAGAAGAGAAATGTTCAAAGTTCCAGAGAATGACGTCACATAATATATGTGGGGTCTATTGAAGAAATTGCTGCTTTTTTATTGTAATGTATGTCTAGAATTGTGGGGTTTTGCATATGAGGGGCACAAATCACTAGCAAAATATCTTTTTTTTTCGACTAACTTCTTTCTCTCTGTCACGTCTGTCGGAAGTAAAAAAAATACTGTTTTCAACACGGCTGCATAATGCTGCGTTGTCGCACAAGGCAGGGAACAGTCCTCTGTAGAAGTCAATTGGCGAAACAGTTTAGCAGGAATTCAAATGCATATAATGTGTTCCTCAGGGGATTTTTCCCCAAGTTTATGGGCAGTATTAAAAAGTGAAACAAACTACTCGTCTTTTGTCAAAGTGATTAAATACCTAATCGAGATAGTAAGCGCTCACAAGGGCAGAGCTCTCTCTCCTAATGTACTCCTGCATCTATAGGGTCGATTCATGACCATGTGCAATTTTCCTTTTCTATGCGCAAACCGTGCACCCACTCCTTCTCATTATTAGTCCTTTCAGGGACTCTTGATCCTTTTTCCAACCCTAGCATGGGGCAGACAGTTAACAAACTGTTTTTGACTACGTGCAAGATATGGGGTTGTCACTCAGGGGGTCAAAAAAAGCCCCCCCCCAAAAGCCAACCACCCTGAGTACCAGAAAGGGATGGTCCGTGGGCACCCTTGGAAGAACCCCATGTGCATAGCAAAGGGCACCGGGCTCTTCCGCACCCCCAGCATGCCAAATGGGGTTGCGGGTAATAGGGCAGGTTACTGGCATGTCAACTAGCAATGGCAGCAGGTGACATGCCAGCTCCCTAAATTGTTGGTCTACCTGTTCACTCCAAGTAAGTTTAAAAAAAGGACACTGCACAAAAATATTTAATATTCTAAATGCCCCGTCCTCCCCATCCTCTTTCTTCTTTCCCCAATTGTGCAGTCTTCCTCAGGTCTGGCGGGTCTTCATGTGTTCTGTCCCGGGTTTTGTTTGCTCTTCAGGTAGCCAGTCATTGAACGAAGAAACACAAGTCCCCCCCCCCCTTTTTCAACCTGGCTGCCCAGCCAGAGACTGCATGTGAGGGGGCAGGAAAACCCCCGCCATGCCCTGCGATGTGTAGTTCATGTGGGGGAGATGTGGGGGCCTCTTAATATAAAAGGCTGCTCTCTGCGGCTCATTATGGATTCCCCCGGGAGGAAAGGAGGGGAAGCTGTGTTACTCTCACAGCTTCCCCTTCTAAGCAAATGCTGCTTATTCCACCTTACCTCAAGTGATCAGGTACCCTCAGAATAGGAGACTTCTTCCTGCTGCAGAAACCCTGTTCCCACTCTTGAGACTGCATTATCATCATTGCCCATGCAGAAATTTCCTCAGGTTATGAAAGTAAAACTTATCACTGGGCTGTAGGGTGGATGGTTAAGTTCCATGAAGCTGCATTCCCTGATAGCAGCTTGTGATTTGCAAGTCTTGTGAGTTGGCGCATTGAAACCTGCACCTGCCGACATGTTTCCACAGCGTTTATTTATGCCAGCTCACCTAATGGAATAAAGGGGATGGGAGTAGCTCCATCACTATTATTTATACAAAATTATTATTATTCAGGGCCTGGAAACCGCCCAGTTTAACCCCCTCATCATCTAAGTATTAAGCACCAAACATGTCTAGCTATGTGGAAAGACATAGATTTGGTTGTATATATCTCCAGATACATGTGGAAGCCACACTGCCCCGACAAGGCACTGTGTGTTTAGTGTGGTCCCTGTCTAGTTTAGTGTGGACTCTTGTCTGAGGATTATGGTGGAGGACCCATGTCTCTTCACCTGTAACAATTAAAGTGGACCAACACCCAGGATTTTGACTATCCTGGGTCTTGGTCCACTTCGGTGGGGCACCCCCGATCGGGGTGCCCCGCTGTGTGAAACCCCTCCGATCACCCGGAAAACTCACCTCTCCCCGCTCCCAGCGCGGACGGACAAGCGATCTGACAGCAACGGACAAGCGGCTCCTCCGCCGCCGCCTCCCGCGCGTCACTCTTGATGCGCGCGCACCCGCGTCGGCCATTCTCAGACGGCCGGCGCGGGCATGCGCACGTCTAGAGGGGCGCGAGGGAGGCGGCGGCGACCGGCAAGGTAAGGGGATTTGGGGTGTTTGGGGGGGTTTCACCCCGCGGGACATCCCGATCTCGGATGTCCCGCGGTGAGGGAGGTGATCGGCCCGGGAATCTTATAGATTCCCGGGCCGATCACGGGAGGGTGATGGTCCACATTAAAGAGTAGAAGTCTTTTCGATTATCTCTAAGAATGTCTAAATTCTCTTATCCAATTTTTTTTTTTGCTCAGGTATTAACAATTGTGAAAACAACCAGGAACTGATCTTTGACATCATCAGAACATCATGAATGATACTGGAAGATGCTAACTGAAATGGCTAATTCATAGGTTCTGACACTGATTCTTAACTGAAAATCTTCCAAAGTCATGGCCTCCACTTTACCGTACATTTCGTCTGAAGATGTGTCAACAAGTCACCCTGAACAGGGGTTATTTTCAGTTGCTTCCCTAACTGCTTGGCTTATTGGTCACATCTCGTAGCTTGGTATTCTTGGTCTGTACATGCCAAGTAAGTACTTTATTTTTTATCTTTTTACCTTTTGGATTAAGTGTAGATACAAAATGGAAAACTGAAAGACAAGTGGAAGTTAAAACTTTACATCGCATCTTTCCCCTGACCGTAAATGTCACTGATTTGGTGAGAATAACTGGTCGTCAAAATCAGTCGTTTTCATTTTCTTTAAAAAAAATGCAGACAAGTTCTTTCTTTAATGTCATGTTTAAGTTATGGGAATTTGAAATGAAGATTAGATGTTATTCAAAACTTTCTGCTGTCCTTACTGGGCTCCCAGCGGTCCGCCGCTAGGTTTTAGCTGTAGAGTAAAGTAACGTTAAATCAACTAGTTCTTGATTGTATGGCTGCCAATAATGTGACTTGACCCATCAAGTTTGCTGAGTGGGCTTTCTCTTTAGAGATGGAATTGCAAACACAGTGAAAAATTGGATCTCAGAGGTGCGACACCATGTTTTTGATAGGTACGGGCCACAGTGCGTAAATGTCCACTGTTTATAGGAGTTCTTATGGGACAACCTCATCACCTTAGGTATAATTGAATCTATTATTTCTAGCTGCTTTGGCATGTACTTGGGGACTCATAAGCAGTGTAAGCAGCTGGCAAATCCTCAAGGAAGCAATTTTTTGTGCTGCAAGCGCGTAGGTTTTCTGCATGGTGCGGGTAAGTATGTACATAAATTTGTGATGTTTTTCAGCTCCTTTACATATTATTCTCCAGCAATCATTCTCATATATTAGATTATATTGTCCCTTATGAATTTGGCTAGGTTTTTTTTGAGTATTTTTTTTCATAATTTCTCCCTGCCCAAATGAATTCATAGCAATAGCATTGCATGTGTATATTATAATTGCTCCTGGTATGGTCAGTTTTGTATGTTTGTTTAAAGTGTTTTCTGTTTTATTATCAAAGCATCTAAACAGTGTACTCACAGTGAGGAAGCCCCTGTGGGCTGGGTTAACACCATACCTTGAATGATGGGAACAGGTAAGTATTTGTCCAAAGGTCACAAGCACAGATGTAGGTAATCAGAGCAATGGTCATTAGGAGTGGCAAGGGTTAAATCCAGGGATTGACAGTCCAAGAGAACAGCAAATTTTCTAGTGGCTGCCACACTCTTACTCATATGTATCCCATGTTGGGTGGGTGCGCGGTCCGCGGAGACACCGCAAAAGTCCAAGAATTTTGTAAAGAACCAGCATTCCAATGTGAAGGTAAAATAGCTTATATTGTAATCAAAACACCATAAATCGTGCAAAACAAGAATTGGTTTCTGGTCGATGTTTAGGGTGCCCTGTGGCCCCCTTCCTCAGGACCAACCACATACAACCAGAACAGGCAGTGAACAGCCAATATATGCAAAAAGGGGCCCACTGGCCCATAACAATTCAAAAATTTGTGCCTGCCGTCATCGATGACGTCACCGGCACTCAGAAATTAGCATATCAATAGATATGTAAAGTAATGCTATAAATGACAAGAGGGGGGCCCCTAAAGGTCCCGACTTACCTCCGCTGGGCGTCCCTGCCGATGGAATCTGCAGGGCACCGCCGCTACTGTCAGCAGGGGGTTGCCAGGCAACTCCATGCTGTCCCCCAATCAGGGAAGGTCGGGCGTGATGTCACAGGTCCTGGGAAATCTACCCAGTAACCGATGACGCTACCCAGGAGCCAAATGATTGGCTCTCGGGTGTAGCAGAGCTAGCACTCTATCTCCAGCAAATGCTTTGCTTGTTCAAGTGCTTGATTCTTGTTCAAGTGCTGGTATCACTGGCACTAGTGTCTACGTTAAAGAATTGTTTCAACTTTAGGCGTCTCTCATACTTAAACAAGTCTATGTCAAACTGGAATAGATCGTCTGGTGTTCAATGCTGGATGACGGGATGATGCCGCCGGCCGCCCCTCCTGGGTAGTCTGATCCGGGGGCTGTCCAAAAAAGGGATGGATCCAGAGAGTCTCGAGTTTTGGTCCTTACCCCCTTCGGGTACTCAGATGACCAGTTCTCAGTGGGTATTTCACTGTCTGTTGAGGTTTCTTCCTGGGGCTGTCTACCCCTAGGTTTATAAGTGAACCGCCGGGGGCGCCTCCTGGTTGTTGATTCCTCTTTCCCAGTAAGCCAGAGATATACATGGCCTTCCTTGTAGTCCTCACAGACCTGCTTAAATTTCTCTTGCTTGTATTTCTTTAGATGCTTTGTGTATGAAGTAACGTCCTTTTCCAATTTCTCAGTCCTCAGAGAAATATCCTTGATACGCAATTCCAAGCTATTAATTCCTCTGTTAAGTTGGCATAATTATGTCCTCACCTCCTCTATGACCAGTAACATATAATTGAAAGAGTTTTGGTTAGATACCTCGCACCAGAATTCTGGTTTATTACGTCCGATGGTTGGTTGATTACGGATCCTGAAGCCTCTGGGGATCTTTTTGGCTCTATAGTATTAAGACAGAGTGAGTCCATGTAATTTCAGTTCCGTCCTCCCTTTCTTCAGTTTCCTTAGTTCCCGCACCAGATCTACTGGTGTGTCCTTTCCAAACGCTGCAGCAGGGTCAGTGGGAAAGAGTATAGCATCAATCTCCTCCTGGTTGAATGTCCTTGTTTTGGTACATATATCTGGGTTGCCATCAATACCATGTAAAAATACCATAGGGGAGCAATAGTTGTCCAAAAATCCACAGATATGGTAGGTGCAGATAGTCAGTGTCACCAATCACAGCAAATCTTCTGTTGGCTGCCGCACTCTTACTCATATGTATCCCATGTCGGGTGGGTGTGCGGTCCGCGGAGACACTGCAAAAGTCCAAGAATTTTGTAAAGAACCAGCACTCCAAGTCCAAGAGAACATACATGGTCAATCCGAAGGGCAAAGGAATGGTTAAGGAAGATGGGTCAAAGCACAGGAGACCATAGAAAGACAGGAATACAGGATGGCTGGGAATCACGGGATGCCAGTTCAAAAAGGAATCTAGGAATCACTGAAAATCAAGCCACACTGTGATGATGTCAGCTGGCTTATTTTAAACATCAGTGCATGTGTGAGATCTAATGGAAGCCGACTAGAATGGGATTATTATTATTTTTTTATTATAAAGCGCCATCATCTTCCATAGCGCAATACAATGCAGTAATTACAGACAGGATAGAAACATACATTACATAGACACAAATTACAGTCCAGGCTTCCACATGGATGCTTGCATATGAGAAGTTCTGGAAGCAGGCTGCCTTCCATGAATGGGATATAGGGTTCCACATGGATATGTGCACATGAGAAGCCCTGGAAGCAGGCTGCCAGCTGAAATGGGATACTGGCTGACATGCATGCATGCATGAGCAAGAACTTGGAAACTAGGGAGGTTTACAAGTAGCTTCAATACACATCCTCTTGTTATCATAATGGAGGTAAGGTGTAGATTGCAGATTGCATTTGCCTGACTGAACCTATTAGGTGTTATTGAGTTGCCTTGGAAGAGGTTTTTAGACGGCATTGTAAAGGCTCATGAACGAGCCTGAACATTGTGGTTGCATGATTCAGGAGTTCTGCACCCCTCTGGCATAAAAGCATTATACTGCGACCCAAATTAACAATGCCTTTTACAGCAGCATAAAGACAATTAGCCTCCTTTTCTGAGGTAAGTCCCCATGTCAAAGCAACTACGCCAACAGTGTGTAGGGACAGGTCCTGCAGTGATGACTGTAATGGCGGAGGCTTTGCCAGTGAGAGAAAGCCACAGCACGGGTACTCAGCAAAGGCAACAGCCCACAGCTGAGAAACAAAAAATGAGGCTTCAATGCTAGCAATTTCCAGAGCTTTAGCTGTTTTTTCACTTAGTTGGTCATAGGCGATGATTCTTCCCACTTCATTAAAGCAGAAAATAAAAAAACAATATAAAGCCCTTATATAACATATATCACTACTGCTGGACAAAAAGCTTATAACGGCTCATGATAAACTGACTGCTAATTTGAAAAAAACATTTGAGAATATAGGGCAACAAATGTATACTACAGAAAGAAAGGTGGAGGAAACTGTAACTAGAATAAATCAACATTAGCAGATTAAGAGATCAATGCAGCATCAAATAAAACAATCTCAATCTAAAATGGAAGATCAAGAAAATAGGTCTAGAAGATAAAGTTATCAGGCGCAAGACCTTCCTAAATTCATCAAAATCAAGATTCAGCCTTAAAAGAACTGATGAGCTATTTTACCTCAGGGCGATGAAGGTCAGTTGCTACTCAATAGGGTGCATAGGGCACTCACAGCACGTAGACAAGATGGAGCATCAAGAGATATAATAGTAAAACCACATTACTACCAAATTAAGGAACAATTTATGGCAGTTGTAAGAGGACACCCTAATATATTGTTAAGAGATAATCGAATCCACATTTTTGCTGATCTTGCTCCATTAACAATTAAAAGAAGAAGAGAAATGAAACTGCTCTTGTCTAAGTTGATTTAGAAGAACATCAAATACAGATGAGCTTTCCCCTTTCATTTGAACTTTACTTGATATTATTCTTTGCCTCCCCCAGAAAATTTTGGCAAAAAATTATCAAATATTTCTGGGGGAGAAGATGGGATAGTTAACACATTTGCACTGCATTGCGCAACACATTAAAAAGCATTGTAGACACATTTTTCAGTGCAATATTGTAACAACGCAGGTCAGTGGGGGTCTGTGGCAGCATGGGCACAGCGCATGAATAACACAGTGTACCTAAAGTACACTTTTTTGTCTCAGGCTCTTAATACTTTTTCTAGCATTGAGCATATTTTATTAGATCTAGATTATCTTCTAATGTATTGTCTTGTTCTATAAAGGAAATCTCTTGGGCTGATAGTTCCCCAGTGGTTGTGAACTTTAATGATATATGGGTCCACCACTCCTCCACTGGGACCCCCCTGCCCAAGCAGATGGGCTCTGCTGTTGACTAGGTCTTAAAAGACAATCAGGCTTTTCCTCAGCCGAAGCCACACCCCATGGCACTTTTGACAGAGCACATTTTCTCTCTCAAAAGTGCCACTGTTACGAGGGTGCAGCATTCCTGGCATGCTGTTTGGGCATGCACACCCAGGTATTCAGAAAGGCTGGATGCAGGAGCGTGCGGGACCTCAGGGAAGACAGGCATATGGCCAGTGGCTGAGTTGCGGACCAAGAGATTCTTAGTTTAAAACAATCCATTAATCTCATTAGAAAAACTGATAGTATTAAGTATCTTGGGATCCAACTAACCCCTCAGTTTATTTTATTATATAAAAAGAATTACAATTCATTATTTCATAAAAGGTGGCATTGACTCCTGGTCTGGTTTGAGGATGTCTTGGTTGGAGGCACATTAGGGCAATTAAAATTAAGTTGTTAGCTGGACTGCTATATTTGTTCAGAACACTTATTATTCCAGCACGAACACAGATTTTTGGAAATTTCGATCTAACGTGTTGAGATTTATTTGGTCAGGCAAAAGTAGAAAAATAAACCAGAGAAATGTTTATATAGCAAAACATAAGGGGGCTTTGGTGTCCAAAATTTTTATAGTTATTATGTTGCTGCTCAATTAGCTCAACTTACACAGATTTTTATTAGTGGAGAAAAGCCAAGCTGGGTACTGATAAAACATTGATTATCTCATGTGGCTAGCTAAGGAAAAAAGGTGTGCTCCACTGGCGGCACCCCCCGCTGCTCATTAGGGTATGCGAGGGTATGCAGTCATGGCGCACCCATGCACAGTGGTATTGAAGGAATGGCTTTATAGAGGAGCAACCACCGGCCTAGACTATAAGACTCTAGGGCTGGTGGTCTCCCTCTTTGTGAGGCATTCATACTTAAGATTTCCCTATTTGTGAAACCTCCTGGACCTAAAGTCCAGGTATGACTTGCCCCCTATCTCCTATGTGTCTCACCTTTGCTCAGCCCAATTTAAAACATATAATAGCAAGAATAACCTCACAAGGTTCATGCGTTTTACCCTTTCTATGGCAGGAGTGGGGCACTGTGTCTTGAGCTTCTGTGGTTGCCACTTCCTGGGGATTGTGAGTGAAGGTCTTGCAACGCAATAACTGCTGTAGCAGTTGGTGCCTGTGCTCCTGTTTCCAGTCTGCATCCCTATTCCAATCTGCACTCCCGCTCTCAGCCTTTGGTGTTAAAATTAGATAGCTCATCCAGATGCAGGTTGCCATTTAAACCACAAGACAAACCAAGTGCATTGAATTCACCCAAAAATTACACAACCCTCAATATCTACCTAGGGGTTCAGCACCAGGTGTGATGCAACAGCCTTATTTTTTTTCACTTAAAATGCACTTTTTACGAAACTCGTTCACCCCCCAAGTATGATCTAATGTGGGGGCTGGGGATAATATGTCTTTTTTCTCATACACAACTTTGAATGCCTTAATAAGTATGGCTTAGCTGTTTCTTATTTTAACTCTGCTTTTGTAACTAAAATTAGAAGATTAAAAAAAAACATATAAAATAAAGAAGTACAACTAAAAAGTAACTCAGTAACAGAAAGGAGGCGTCTCGAAAGTTGCAGAGAGTAAGCCTTCCTAGCAAGTCCCCTGTAAATAAATCTACTTTATAAAATCTCCTGCCGTGCGATCAAATGGGCAGAACGGCTTAGAAAACATCTAGGAAATAGACCTCCTGCCCTGAAATCCATTTTCCTCTTTCCGAAATGCACAATGTCCCGCCACTTTTTCAAAGCAAGCTCATTTCTCCGAGCGGAGGGTTGTTTTGTGTACAGCACGGGAGGCTGCTTAATTTGTTGAATAAAATGTTCTATAAACAGGGGAAGAAAAGAGTTGGCTGCCTCCTGATTCTGTTTACAAGGCTACAGAATTCTGAAAATAGATCCAAACAGTTCTTTTGGTAGGAAGGTATCATTTTTTACATTTTACCCTTATATATTTGTTTTATATTAGTGCCAGAATGTATATTTCCAGAGGCACATGTTGCACATACAATATTTGCCTAATGGGTGTCACCAGGGCTTCATGGGCCTTGCTTTGTCCTGTGGGTTCTAGTGTGGGTTAGGGATCTGACAGTTAACCTCAGCAAGAGCACCAGTCCTTTTATTTTTTAAACTATTTATTTGTCATTGGCAAGAACATACAAATACAGATTAGAGATGTCCAGATATAGACACCCCAGCTACCTTGTTAATCACAGGGATAATTGCATTCCAAAAATCTTTTATTCCAGAACACTTCCAGAAAATATGCAGGAAAGAACCCTCCTCGCCACATCTCCAGCAGTTGCGGGGAGGGGGTATTGTGAACACATGGGGAGGCTGATTCATTACTAGCGCCAGGTATCGGCTGATGAGCGTCTGTATAGCAGCGCTTAGAGCGACCGCTAGTAGATGCTGTGATCGGCTATCAGGTGCTGTAACATAGAGCCTCAGTCGCTGTAGTAACCCGGCGTTCTAACACCAGTACAGCGCTGCAAGGAGCGAGAGGTAGCGCCAGCTCAGTGCGACCGACTCTCAGCGCCTCACACCATATTCAACAAAAAAACACACACAGCGTCGGCGCTCTGGATCTGGTCGCTATAGCATAGAGCGGCAGACACTGTGTGATTAAAGTCTGTTTTTGAACACATATCCACCAAACAAAGCGAAAACACATGGAATGACATTGTTGTAGCATTGTGACATTAACACTTTAATGCCAGACCTGTAATGACAATTCTGCATAAAAATATAAAATATCACAACAGTTTTCAATGACTTTTTCTAGGCCAGGAGAGGTCACACAATTATTTGAGAGAAAAAAAATGAAAATAAAAACAAAAAACCCTGTTCAAACAAAAGAGAAGGAATGTCCATTGAAATGTATGGGAAAGCGACAGGAGGCGACAGGTAATACCTGGCACTCTGGAAGCTAGAGCGCCGGCGCTATACGCTGAATCACCTGTAATGATGAATCGTGCGCTACATGGGGCTGTTAGAGTGGCTCACCAGAATCGCCTTCATAAATGTGGTATTCCGTACAGCGCTCAGCGTTCACTAGAAGCTGCCTGCCGCTATGAGGCACTACCTGGCGCTATCCCTTCTTAAATAACCAGCCAATGGCCATCCTAATGTAACCAATTAATACCAATATCTCATTGCCTGACTCCTAAATTCTGGAGTCCTCAAGTTTTACCCATTTTTTATTTCTCTCTCTCTGTGTCTAATCCACTATGACTTGCAGCATTGCCGTCCTCCAGTAGGACAGTAGGTTCAGCACCACTAATCTCCCCATGGCCTTTGGTTTTTGCAATGTGGAGACGCGTTTTGTTGTAAGGCTTCCTCAGTGTGCAGACACATTCAAAATGCTTGCCCAAGTGCTTACTGGTAAAGGTGGGGCTATTTCCCAGTTTCAGGTGGGATTCTGTATATAGGGGCCCATTGTGTGGTTTATTGCCACTTGCCTTTTTGCATAGTAATTTGCAGTGAAATACAATTAACTGGAGTGGTGACCGATCGCCGTTCGACACCCTCTGTCTGGAGAATTGGAGGGTGGTGCTTTTTAACTGGGAAATGGCCCACCTCTACCAGTAAGCACTTGGGCAAGCATTTTGAATGTGTCCACACACTGAGGAAGCCTTATGGCGAAACGTGTCTGTGACGTGACCTCACACTTGCTACAAAAAAAAAATGAAGGGTATCAGCTTGCTACAAAAAGAACAGAAACCCAAACTTGCAACAGACAGAGGGTAACACTCTGCTACAAACTGTGGGTATCCCATCTTTGCATATACAAATTGGAACCACACTAGTCAGCTGTCCACAACAACAAGGACTTAAATGTACAAACCACTTCACCTTATCACTAATGTCAATAACCTTTCTTGTATATCACATGATACTTGTGCTTATTGTTTGTATCATGTGACACTTCTGTATATTGATTGTGTATATAAATAAATGTTTGTTTTCAGCAACACTTAGCAGTGAGTGATAACAAGGTACTAAAGGATCCAGCCACTCCCCCCCGGGGACACATTGAGACCCGTGGGAGTCTGAATGGACCCCACCCCCCTCTCTACTTATTTGATTGGTTTACCTGTGCAGTTCAAACAAACAAAATATGGATCAATGCACACCAACAACAGATATAAGTCTTGCAAATAAAAGGGGATTTTACACAATATGGCACAAAACAGGTACTATACAACCAATTCATGAAAAAGGATATGACATGTACTATGCAACCAATTCATGAAAAAGGATATGAAATGTACTATACAACCAATTGTATTTATATTGTTGCCAATTGGGAATGGCAAAAGAAGGGGCGGCACTGACTCAATACATGCAGGAGTATATCATTATATAGGTGCACTGCTCCGTGGGATAGGTCCCAATTAGTGAACCAAACAAAGTGGAGTGGTCCCCAACCACCCCCAAATCTCTACCCCCAGAGACTGACACTTGCACTCAAAATATCAAAATGTTGTCAATTTATTGTAATTAATCCATTAAAAACATAGTTTAAAAACAAATATGCTGTGCCATAGCTTTGTTACGCCACCAGGGGGAGCGCCAACTCTAACTCTATCTACACACTGGAACCATTTCTAAACCTATCTACTCCATATCAAATTATATATATATTATCAAAGTGTCAGTGCTTTTAAAGTGCATCCATCTCAACAGAACTGTAACCTACATGCCTTAATAAGTGCAGAGTAATACAAACCCAATCAGAATGATGAGTGCAATAACGCAAATACAACAAATGAGAGAAAAAGTGCTTACATACACAGAATGTAGAATGGCCCCCCCGGGGCTGCAACCAACGCGTTTCGAGTCCTATCAACTCTTGCTCACGGCCAGTCATTAATACTTCCTCTCGGCTCATATACTATACTATATTTTATATCCTTTTTCATGAATTGATTGTATAGTACATTTCATATCCTTTTTCATGCATTGGTTGTATAGTACATTATATATCCTTTTTCATGCATTGGTTGTATAGTACATTTCATATCCTTTTTCATGCATTGGTTGTATAGTACATTTCATATCCTTTTTCATGCATTGGTTGTATAGTACATTTCATATCCTTTTTCATGAATTGATTGTATAGTACATTTCATATCCTTTTTCATGCATTGGCTGTATAGTACATTTCATATCCTTTTTCATGCATTGGCTGTATAGTACATTTCATATCCTTTTTCATGCATTGGTTGTATAGTACATTTCATATCCTTTTTTATGCATTAGTTATATAGTACATTTCATATCCTTTTTCATGCATTGGTTGTATAGTACATTTCATATCCTTTTTCATGAATTGATTGTATAGTACATTTCATATCCTTTTTCATGCATTGGTTGTATAGTACATTTCATATCCTTTTTCATGCATTGGTTGTATAGTACATTTCATATCCTTTTTCATGCATTGGTTGTATAGTACATTTCATATCCTTTTTCATGCATTGGTTGTATAGTACAGTGGTCCCCAACCCCCGGGCCGCGGACCGCTACCGGTCCGTGGCTCAAATGGTACCGGGCCCTGAGGCTACCCGCTCAGAGGTTCGCTACCATCGGGTGCAGGAGGAGGAGGACACGATCACCGTGCGGCTCTACAGGTGGGTGACCATATATAGCAGGGGTACTCAACCCGCAGACCGCAGTCCTCTAGGTTTCCGGACCCCGCGGCCAGGCGGGTAGTCGGGCAGAATGAAAGAAAACGGGGCGGACAGGCAGGTGGGAGTAAAGACAGAGGGCGGGACTGAGGGAATGACAGCTTGTAAAGAAAGCGGGCGGGGCGGGAGGGAGGAATGAAAGCAGGCGGGACGGAGGAAAGGCAGTGGGCGGGACAGGAGGGCTCAAAGACAGCGGACGGAGCGGGCAGGCAGGAGGAATGAAAGCGCGTGGGTGAGCGGAAAAATAGGGGGCGGGGCGGCCGTGCGTGAAGAAAGAGCGCGTGCATAAGGTAAAAGCTGGCTGCCAATGTCAATGATTGGGGGGAGGCGAAAACTGAATGTTTAGTTAATTTGGGGGAAGATTGCAGGGGTTTGGGATGCCCAGGAATACCTTTAAAGTGGCTGGCCTGGAATCTAAAAGATTCCAGGGCTGGCCGCATGCTTTTCCTTGAGGCATCCTGATTCGGGATGCCCCCGCTGTGTGAACCCCCCTTCTCCAGGGCACCTGTAAAAACTCACCTTTCCCCGCTCCCATCTCTCTATTCCCAGCTCTGTCCCATCCCAGCTCTGTCCCACCCCATCTCTCTTTTCCCAGCTCTGTCCCATCCCATCTCTCTTTTCCCAGCTCTGTCCCAACCCTCTATTCCCATCCCAGCTCTGTCCCATCTCTCTATTCCCAGCTCTGTCCCAACCCTCTATTCCCAGCTCTGTCCCATCTCTCTATTCCCAGCTCTGTCCCATCTCTCTATTCCCAGCTCTGTCCCATCTCTCTATTCCCAGCTCTGTCCCATCTCTCTATTCCCAGCTCTGTCCCATCTCTCTATTCCCAGCTCTGTCCCATCTCTCTATTCCCAGCTCTGTCCCATCCCATCTCTCTTTTCACAGCTCTGCCCCATCCCATCTCTCTATTCCCAGCTCTGTCCCATCCCATCTCTCTATTCCCAGCTCTGTCCCATCCCACCTCTCTATTCCCAGCTCTGTCCCATCCCATCTCTCTGTTCCCAGCTCTGTCCCATCCAATCTCTCTGTTCCCAGCTCTGTCCCATCCCATCTCTCTATTCCCAGCTCTGCCCCATCCCATCTCTCTATTCCCAGCTCTGTCCCTTTCCCATCTCTCTATTCCCAGCTCTGTCCCCTCCCATCTCTCTATTCCCAGCTCTGTCCCATCCCATCTCTCTGTTCCCAGCTCTGTCCCATCCCATCTCTCTGTTCCCAGCTCTGTCCCATCCAATCTCTCTGTTCCCAGCTCTGTCCCATCCCATCTCTCTATTCCCAGCTCTGTGCCATCCCATCTCTCTATTCCCAGCTCTGTCCCCTCCCATCTCTCTATTCCCAGCTCTGTCCCTTCCCATCTCTCTTTTCCCAGCTCTGTCCCATCCCATCTCTCTATTTCCCCAGCTCTGTCCCATCCCATCTCTCTGTTCCCAGCTCTGTCCCATCCCATCTCTCTGTTCCCAGCTCTGTCCCATCCAATCTCTCTGTTCCCAGCTCTGTCCCATCCCATCTCTCTATTCCCAGCTCTGTGCCATCCCATCTCTCTATTCCCAGCTCTGTCCCTTCCCATCTCTCTTTTCCCAGCTCTGTCCCATCCCATCTCTCTATTCCCAGCTCTGTCCCATCCCATCTCTCTATTCCCAGCTCTGTCCCATCCCATCTCTCTATTCCCAGCTCTGTCCCATCCCATCTCTCTTTTCCCAGCTCTGTCCCATCCCATCTCTCTATTCCCAGCTCTGTCCCATCCCATCTCTCTTTTCCCAGCTCTGTCCCATCCCATCTCTCTATTCCCAGCTCTGTCCCTTCCCATCTCTCTATTCCCAGCTCTGTCCCATCCCATCTCTCTATTCCCAGCTCAAAACAATATTAACAATCAATGCCGCCGCACCGCCCCCAGCCACACCCCCAGCCCCACCGGGCCACGGTAAAATTTCCAAATCCTAAACCGGTCCACGGTGAAAAAAAGGTTGGGGACCACTGGTATAGCACATTTCATATCCTTTTTCATGCATTGGTTGTATAGTACATTTCATATCCTTTTTCATGCATTGGTTGTATAGTACATTTCATATCCTTTTTCATGCATTGGTTGTATAGTACATTTCATATCCTTTTTCATGAATTGATTGTATAGTACATTTCATATCCTTTTTCATGCATTGGTTGTATAGTACATTTCATATCCTTTTTCATGAATTGGTTGTATAGTACATTTCATATCCTTTTTCATGCATTGGTTGTATAGTACATTTCATATCCTTTTTCATGCATTGGTTGTATAGTACATTTCATATCCTTTTTCATGCATTGGTTGTATAGTATGGTACCTGTTTTTTGCCATATTAGCTTTGATTCACTAAGAGTTGAAAAAAATTCTCATGGTAGTAAAAACTTCAATTCATGAGAAAATAGCCTGAGAATGTCACTGTTAGTGAATCACCCGATAAGAAGACAATTAAAGTCAGTGGCACTTTTTTTACTCCTGAAAAAAGAACTTGTTACCCCTTTTTACCTGTAGTAAAATATTCCATTGACTTTCATTGTCTTCCTATCTGGTGATTCACTAACAGTGACATTCTCATGTCTTTTTTTCTCATTAATTTTTTGCTACCATGAGAGTTTTTTTCAACTCTTTGAGAACCGAGGCCATTGTGTGAAAATATACTTTTATTTGCAAGACTAATCTGTGTTGTTGGTGTGCATTGATCCACATTTCGTTTGTTTGGTCTGATCTAATGAGGTGTGTGGAGGGGAGGCACCTCAGATCGGTTGCACTACTTTTCATCTATTTTTTCAACCTGTGTGCCGATACCTGCTCCTATTTACCTGTTTACCTGTGCAGTTCAGTGTTTAGATTGGAGTCCAGCTCTCTGGTAGAGTACTCTTGAAAGAAGAATAAGGAATTGCCATACGTTGTTATCAAGAAGTGGCGTTTCTGTCTCTGACTTGGTGCAATAAACTGTAATTGGGGCCAATGCCACAATTATATCACCTAACCCACCCACACCGAGCTATCAAGAATGCCTGCTCCTCAACACACCACTACTGACCTGGTATGCGTGGCCTACACTTGTACCAGGCACAGGAGCCCTGTGTATTCTATCTTTTCCTTGATGATTAGACCAATAAAAAGAATGCAAATACTGATGGAATCTACACTTCATTCTCTAATTCTAAGACCAAGCTCCAATTCACAGTCTGTTCCCTTAGTTTCCCATGAGCACCCAGCATTCCCACAAGCCTTGGTATGACAACAGACATCTGCAATTTTTATAACCCTTTTCTCAAAAATCAGAATCAGAACATCCGATATGTTCAGACAGTGACAGAAAGCATGATCCAAATCATTTTCTTTCTCTTGGAGATAAAAGTCTGGGCCAGAATACAAGAATTATTTGGGGTATGCAGACGATCTGTTTCCAATCATTGAATCTGTCATTAAAGTTAAGTTAATGCTGTGCATAATATCCAAAATAAAGAATATGAAGATAACACATGAACAAAAAACTTTCCCACACAAAATACTATACATAAATTGACAGAAAGCCAATAAAGGAGCCTGATGATAAAGGACATTGATTGATGATGATGATGATGATGATTATGATGGAATAAACATCATTAAAATGCCAAATATTTGACATTGATAGGTGCGGAATTCTTGATGAATACAGGACTTAAAGTCAGAAAGAATATGTTGGAAAAACTGTACAACAGACTTACAGCTTAGTCTATGCTAGAATGACTTTTACTAGGTTTTTTTGTAGTTTGCAGCTATTGCAGGTTATGACACTAGATGGAATCCAACAGTTAAATATCCAGCTTGTAGGTAAATTAAAATGTAACTTTTAATCCAAATTTCGTTAAAAGAGCACAAATCCACATAAGTTAGCAGCAATAGTTAAAGTCCAGCATGCATCTTCCAAACCAGCATATAAGCCGCCCCACTACAAGGACCTGTAACACGTTTCGGGCTGAACGCAGCCCTTAATCATACATCATGACACTAGATGGTGCTGTTACCAATGTGCAACTGTATTTTTCTGTTGTATTGTTATCTCCTGAGGATCAAGCTGTAATCTATCACTGCAAGTTCTTCTCTTCCTGCCTTTGTTTCATTGTTATTAAGCCACCATGTAAGGTAACATTCTCTTACTGCATTGATGCTCGAGTAAAGCCAGTTCCCGTTATACCACTAATGTCTATCTGGATTACAACACTGCTGCACCCAGCACCCAGCACTCACACTCTGCAAGATAATAGCTGAGTTAGGTTGTGTAGTCTAATGCAGGGGTTCCCAAACAGCAGTAAGTGTACTACTGGTGGTACTCAGGTGATATTAGGTGAGGCTGCAGACCAACCTTTACTCCAACCTGATCTGCTACCAATGCCATCTATACTTACCCAAGCCTGATTTGCTAAATTAATACAAAACTGTAGTACAAAAGTGCTACTGGATAAAGAAATGTTGGGAAACTGTGGCCAAGAGTAGGGATGAGCGAACTGGTTCATCAGGACCCAAGTTCGTCCCGAATTTCAGAAAAAATTTGATTTGGGACAAAACTTTTTGGGGGGTTTGTGCTGACTGAATTTTCCCTGAAATTCACTGGCTCCGGTGTTAAAGAAAAACAAAAAAAAACCTACCACCACCCTCGTTCCAGTGCCATGCTTGGATCCAGTGTGCGCGATGGAAGCAGACTTGCACAGCTGACAGTGCAGCCGACGTCAGAGCACAGGGCTGCATCCCCTTTATACCTCTATGTGAGGAGCATAACCACACCAGGTATTGCTGAATGGCTGGATCAGAAGCAGGGGGTTGGGCCAGCGGTGCATTCTCCATTCAGCTTTGCTTGCCGCTTAGAGTGCCCCCTAGTGATTGGCCACATATGCCCTGTGATCACAGTGAGCTTAAAGGCAACCTTGGAGTTTCCCAAACTTTGTTCCACTTTAAGTGACTTTTTCCTTCATTCTGCTCCCTCAGTTAGTTTCTGTTTCCAGTCATTTCATTCCAGACACTGTCTTGATTTTAATTATGGAGCTTACAGCATCCTCCACTTTATTTGTTTTATTGACTCCTTCTAGTCACCAGTTACTGGCATAAATTGTCTGCTTATATGTTTGTGTCTGATGGATAATATGATTGTGTAAATTACAACTGACAGGGTTTTCTGTTTATTTAAAGTAGGGCAGGCCACTCATTTTCCCCTGGCTGATAAGGCCTCTGAAGATTTATTTATCTGGAAAGCCGTTGGATGAATTAAGGTAGGAGATCTAATCACAAACAGTGACAATTTACTTGCCGTAGCTCTTTTATGCATTACTGCTCCCAGGTGGCCTACAAATACATTTGAGACAATGTTCCACTGTTACAGTGTAAGCAGACAACTTGCACCGCTCTGATTTTACATTGTAACAGTGGCCAGTTAGCTCCGTACTCTGCAATGCGCCCTCTTCTGAGGGCTTAGCTAAGGCATTGCCCTATCAGTTTCTTCTGCCTTATCCAAGCTAGTGCTTAGTACCATTTGGAGGCCCGGACCTGACTGGGGCACAGCTGACATCTTCAGTGAAGTCCCTGCCAGTGTCCTCTTGGTGCCTCATCTAGGTTGGGTCCCCATGGATCTTTGAGTCTACTGGGTCTTTGCTTATTAATTATTGGGTCTATGGTGGGCCTACTCATGCTCTCCTTTTTAATTAATTTTAATTGGGTCTGGAGAGTCCACTCATCCTTTGCATATTAATTATTGGGTCTGGGAAAGGACCAGTTGCAGCCTCTGACAGTGGAAATACGGGGGGGGAGGGTGTTCATTTAGGGGGAGGGGTGACTACCAGCAGAGAAGACCATCTGGATGCGCCCAACTGCTGGTAAGTCTACTGTGTGGTCTGCACTGACTGGTATGTTTGTAGTAGAGATGTCTTGGGGTGTCTGCTCACTTCTGCTCACCACTTACCTCACCTAATCTCAGTTTTGCTCATGCCACCTTTGATTACCACTGCCTACATCAACTCACCCTCCACTGCTTACCTCAAAGATTCCTGTCCCACCTGCCCATCCCACCTTGGCCCGTCACCTTTTCCCATCTCATCTTTCCTCCTCCCACATCTTTTTCCTCCACCCACCTCTGTTCCTCCCACCACTTCTTACCCCGCCAGCCTCTGTTCACCCCACCTCTGCTAATCTCTGCCCATCTCTGTTCACCCCACCTCTTCTTAATTCCACCCATCTCTGTACATCCAACCTCCCATTTCTTCTTACCCCACCCACCTCTGTTTATCCAACCTTTTCTTAACCCATCAACCTCTGTTCATCTCACCTCTGTTTACCTCCACCCACCTCTCTTCATCCCACATCTTCTTACCCCACACACCTCTGTTTTCCCACCTGTTCTTTCCCTGCCAACCTCTAATCATCCCACCTCTGCTTACCTTGCCTATCTCTGTTCATCCCACCTCTGCTAACATCCGCCCACCTCTGTTCATCCCACCTCTTCTTAACCCGCCAACTTCTTTTCATACCACCTATGCTTACCTCCGGTCACCTCTTTATACCTCGCCCATCTCTATTCATCCTTCCTCCCCTTACCCCACCAACCTCCTCCGCTCACCTCCATTTACCTCTGTTCATCCCGCCTCTTTATACCCCACCTATCCATCCCACCTCTGCTTACCTATGCCCACCTCTGTCCATCCCACCTCTGCATATCTATAGTTAAATTCCAAATTTACAGCATCTCAACCCCAATCAATTCAAGATAATCCGATGTAGCTAGCATGGTATAGAGTCTAGCGGTTCGAACAATGAGCAGAATGAAGTCTGTTCATCCCACCTCTTCTTACCCTGGCAACCTTAGTTCATCTCACCTCTGCTTACCTTTGTCCACCTCTGTTCATCCCTCCTCTTCTTACCTTCATCCACCTCTGTTCATCCCACCTCGGCTTACCCCACTTCTCTTCATCCCACATCTTCTTACCCCACCAACCTTTGTTTATTCTACCTCTTCTTACCTCGCTAACCTATGTTCCTCTCACCTTTCCTTACCTCCATCCACTTCTTTTCATCCCACATCTTCTTACCCCACCCACCTTTGTTCATCCCAACTCTTCTTTCCCCGCCAACCTCTGTTCATCTCACCTGTGTTTACCTCCATCCACTACTGTTCATCCCACCTCTTCTTTCCCTGTCTATCTCTGTTCATTGGTGGGGGGGTGGAGTCGTGCTGTTGCCACCTCAGGGGTATAGCTCACTGTGTTAGTGTGTGTCGGCTAATTATTAAACTGAATCTTAAATTAATTAAACTAATCTTAAACTGAAGGAGAGCATACCGTACAGCAGGGGCGTAGCTATAGGGGTCGCAGGGGTCGCCATTGCGACCGGGCCCCTAAGCCAGGGGGGCCCGCAGGGCCCCCCCTGCCCACTGTAACTGTCTGTTCCCCCTGCCCACTGTTCCCTGACAGCGCCGCCGCCACCACACCACTGCTACCTTCCTCATAGCAATACACCCCTCAACTCTGCCTGACGTCATGTCCGGCGGACACAGCAAAGAGCCCGCCTGTACCGAGCTGCTATTGGCCGCTTAGCTGACTGGCTTTGTGAGCTGATTGGCTGCAAGCTCTGGTCGGCAGGCGCTTTCCTTTTTGCCAGACACCGGTATGGCGGCTATCGGTGTACACTTGGGCGGCACGTGTGCCTGTGTGGCTGTCTATAAGGTACAGTGATCCCAGGGTGGGCGGACTATGAGGGGTGTATGGGTGCTGCATGACAGCTAGGGGAGGGTGGACGGAATGAATGACTCTCATGCCATTGTAGAGCCCTCACTGCCGACTCATGTTCTCTATGTGAAGAACACTGCATCAGATTCACAGAGACCCTATTGTAACCTACCCCCTCCCTTCATCAGTCAGCCAGGCCTTCCCTTTACCCATCTGCTGATGGGGGACAGGAAACTGCTGCGGCATCTGTACTGCCTCCAATAGGAGACATTCTGCCAGGCATTGCTCTGTTATTTCCTGTCTGTCTCCATCATACAGCATTCCTTGACTGATTTTGGCTTCCTGTGGATCTTTAAAGCAGACTATAACCATAGTAATCCAGCTCTAGAGTCTTAAAGTGGCTCGAAACCCCCCATGCCCCAATGGCCCTGGAATCTTATAGATGAATTCCCTCTCCTGGGGCATCTAGAATTGGGATGTCCCGCTGTGTGAAACCCCCTAAGTTGCCCGGAAACTCGCCTTCTTTCCTGGTCCAATGGCACGTGCGCGAGATGTGGCTGCATCCCCGCTATTCCTTTAGCAGGGCATATGCCCGCATCAGGCATTTGTGAATGGCCGTTGTGGGCACGCTCCCTGTTAGAGGGTAGCAGGGGATGTGGCTGCCAGCGTGCTCGTACCCAAGTGTGCAGATTAGACGAGAGGGCTGTTCATGCGATGTAGGACCGGGGAATTTCTTTTACAATAGGAACATTGAGAGAAGAGCAAGGGGCAGGGTCCCACCTTTCTGTACAGAGACACTCCAACAATACTTATTCCCCCACAAAGCACAAAACATGAAATCATTTCATAGGAATACCGCTGGTAAATTCTTATATGCTCTTGATATTATTATTTTGATATCACTCTGTCCTTTCCTTGTGTAAATAACCTAACTGCATTGCAATGCTGATGGCGCCAAAAAGATGACGTCCTCTTAACCGAAGAATATAACCAAGAAAATGGCGCCTCTCATAGGAAACAACGCGCTTACCTTCTGGAACCGGAAGGGGCCGCCACAGGGAAGGGGCATGTTTCCGGCTCTCAGAGCCAGCTCCCCTCCTCCCTTGACTCTGATTGGCCAGCTCAGGAGTGTGAGGCTTCCCAGTCTCAAGAGAGACAACTTTTTTAGGGAGAAAGAGGGACCCCCCCCCCTGCACACCTCTGTTTATCCCACCATTTCTTACCCCACCAACATCGGTCCATCCCAGCTCTGTTTACATCTGCCCACCTCTGTTTATCTCACCTCTACTTATTTCCACCCACCTCTGTTCATCCAACCTTTTCTTACGCCATCCACCTCTGTTCATCCCACCTCTGCTTACATCCACCCATGTCTGTTCATCCCACCTCTGCTTACCTCCACCCACCTCTGATCATCCCACCTCTGCTTACCTCCACCCACCTCTGATCATCCCACCTCTGCTTACCTCCACCCACCTCTGATCATCCCACCTCTGCTTACCTTCACCCACCTCTGATCATTCCACCTCTGCTTACCTCCACCCACCTCTGTTCGTCCTACCTCTGCTTACATCCGCTCACCTCTGTTCATCCCAGCTCTTCTTACACCAGCCCATCTCTATTCATCCCACCTCTGTGTACTTGTGCCCACCTCTGTTAATCCCACTGCTTCTTTGCCTGCCCACCTTTGTTCACCCCACCTCTACTTACCTCTAGTTAATGTTCAAATGTACAGCTCCTTAATCCAAATCAATTCAAGATAATCCAATGTAGCTATCAGGGGATAGAGTCCCGGTGGTTCACCCACTGAATGAAGTAGGTTTCCCAGCTTGAAATGTAAATTTTTAATTTAATGTGTTTAAAATGCCAAAAGATCTATAGAAAAGTGACATACCAACTCCTTGTAAATAACAATCCAACACAGGTGAAGGGTTTCTGGAACCCATCAGTCATACCTTGCTAAAATCTGCCCACCTCTGCCCTCCGTGTGCCTTTGAAACAAGGTTGTCTGCTTCAAAGTGATGCCATTGTACTTTCCCTTTAACCAAGTTCTGTTTCATGAACATAAAAGCCTTGAAAGATTAAACTTTGGGAAATTTATTATCAGTATGCCATACAACATTGCTTAAACTGCTGACTCTATTGATTTAGCCATGCCTTGCTGCCTCTAAGTACTTTTTGTGTTTCGATTATCCACACTAAGTAAATATTTTTTATATGTAACCTTTAATCATCCATATTTGGTACAAACAAAATAGCATCCATTTTAAATGGCTCCATCTCATTAAAATTATCAGCAGAGGTTTTTTTCGAAATCTGCTTTCCAACTGAGACGTTTAGCCCGGCGTTTTATCTCACACGGGTGAAATTAATGCAATTACATTTAGAAATCATATTATCAAAAAACAAAGCCTCGCAGGACACAATTTAATTATGAGGTTATGCAAATGTATCATGGCAGAAAACAGAGTGAGGGTCATACGACTAATATGATCTGATCTGCCCTCTGCACAGGAGCACAGAAATTTCACATTAGAAAAGACCAAAAAAGGATGAGAAGCCATAAATTATTTCCCATATGGAGATGCCACAACGATTCCAACACATTGGAGGATTTTTATTCTCCACCAGCCCTTTTATGTATGTTTTCAGGGAAGCACTGTCAGTACCAATATGAAAGAAACCAAGAGTCCTGTCTAAAATAAAGTGTTGGTGCAACAGTAATATTAGAGATACTATTGAATTTCCAAAGCAACATTTCTAAAATATATACCATATTTTTTGCCATATAAGACGCACCTTCCCAAAAGACACCCTTAGGATTTGGAGGGGGAAAATAAGAAAAAAAATATTCTAAACTAAATGCTGTGCTAATACACCCAGGCAGTGTGGTGTGGAATTCCCCCTAGCCCATTCCCCATGGGCAGTGTGGAATCCCCCCTCCCATTTCCAAAGGCAGTGTGACATCTCCCCTCTCTTTCCACATAGGCAGTGTGGCATCTCCCCTCGTTTTCCCCATAGGTAGTGTGGCATCCCCCCTCCCATTCCCAAAGGCAGTGTGAAGTCTCCCCTCTCTTTCCCCATAGGTAGTGTGGCATTCCCTCCTCCTATTCCCCATAGGCAGTGTGAAGTCTCCCCTCTCTTTCCCCATAGGTAGTGTGGCATTCCCTTCACCCATTTCCCATAGGCAGTGTGGCATCCCCCCTCCCATTCCCAAAGGCAGTGTGACATCCCCCCTCTCTTTCCCAATAGGTAGTGTGGCATTCCCTCCTCCCATTCCCCATAGGCAGTGTGGCATCCCCCATCCCATTCCCCATATATGCAGTGTGGCATTCCCTCCTCCCATTCCCCATAGGCAGTGTGGCATCCCCCCCTCCTATAGGTAGTGTAGCATTCTCCCCTCCCATTCCCAAAGGCAGTGTGGCATGCCCCCCTCCCATGGGCATTGTGGCATTCCCCCCTCCCATTTCCTATAGACAGTGTGGCATTCCCAGCTCCCATTCCTCATATAGGCAGTGTGGCACTCCCCCCTTCCATAGGCAGTGTAGAATTCCCCCTCCCATTCCCATAGGCAGTGGGGCATTCCCCCCTCCTACTCCCTTGGGCAGTGTGGCATTTTTCCCATCCCATTCCCATAGGAAGTGTGGTATCCCCCCCCATCCCATTCCCATAGGCAGTGTGGCATTACCCCCTCCCATCCCCACAGGCAGTGTGGCACCCCCCTCCCATTCCCCATATAGGCAGTGTGGCATTCCCCTTGCCCCCTTCTCCTTATGCAGTGTGTTATTCCCCCCAACTCCCAAGGAAAAAAGTACACTTGAAAGCCACCACCGCCTCGGCACGCGCTGGTTTGTGTCAGCGTTCTTTGACTCCCGGAGGCAGTAGTGGCGCACCACTGCCTTTTGTGTGTCAGCGCATGCTGGTACAAACACTCGTGTGTCAATGCGCTCTGACCTGAGAGGCGGAGCTGGAAGCCTGAGCAGGGACAGACAACAGACACACAAGTGTTTGGTGGCAGAGCAGACGTTGTCTGTCCACACTCTGGCTTCCAGCTCTACCACCGCATCTCGGGCCAAAGCGCATGACACACAAGTGTTTGTATCAGCACGGCCCCACTCTGATTTCAGCGCAGCCACTGCCTCTCTGGTGTCAGTGAGTGCTGACACACCCGAGTCTCAGCCAGAGAGGCGGTGGTAGCAAGAGAGCGGGGACAGCGGACGCATATACTGTTTTTTCACTTTTTTCCCCACTTTTGGGGTCTTATAGGGCGAAGAATATCGTGTGTAAATCTAAATGTATATATATATATATATATATATATATATATATATATATATATATATATATAAATATACAGAGAGAACAAAGCTCAGGGAACCATATATTGGGGTGCTGAAAAGCATGGTAGATCCCTGCTCAGAGGTCCATTTTGTTACATTATTTTATTATTACTTATGTTAATTTTTCTTGCTGCCACCATTGAAAAAGGTGGGGAGAATGTGAGTAAGCTGGGAAAGAGGCAAGTGGTAAATGTGAAGATATTTGTTTTCCTTTTATTGTGCATCGATCCCAAATTCTTAGAGAGTTGGACATTGTGTTATCTACTGTTACACGTGGGAATCCAGAGTATATTATGTATTCCAATTTTTCCCAATTGTGTCTCTTCTATCGCTATCCAGAGTGGTTTTTCAACATGTGCATGATATGAACTAGTTGTGACAGTTGACCTCCTTGGTAGTATAACCAAAGATGGGGTAACACCAGCCCTCCTTCCTCTTTGCTTCCAAAAAATGTGGACTATGCTTCTGGGCTTAATCGATTCCCCCCAAAAAATGTTTATCTTAGGCAATACATTAGTTTGGGTAACCATCTAATTTTAATGGCTGCTAATCTGCCCAACCTATGATAGATTTTGGTGAGACCATTTTTCTAATAAGTTCTGTAATTGTGAGAGTAAGGATGGATAGTTGGCACAGCATAGGGCCTTATGGCTGTCTGTATCCCCAGGTATGTGATTTACCTTCCCATTGAAAATTGAAGGAATCCTGTACATTGTGTAGAGTTTCTTTCAAGTTGATATTTAGAGCATAGGACTTTTGGGTTGACTTGGAGTCCAGATAGTCTTTCAAATTTTCCTAGCAGATGAAGGAGATTGGGCATGGAGGTGATTGGGCTAGTCAAGAACAGGGGTATGTCTTCTGCAAAGAGACCTACTCTATGATGCATTATTCCTGTTTTTAAGCCAGAAATGGAAGGATTTTGCTGTATAACTTGAGATTAAGGCTCAATAACGAGAGCAAAAAGCAGGGGTGACAATTAGAGATGAGCGAACTTCTTGAAAGTTCGATTCGGGCGATTCGCCGAATTTCCCCAAGAAATTCGGGTTCGCCCGAATCGAACTTTCACGAATCGCTCATCTGAAAAAACAAAATGCCGACATGGTGGGAGCGGGCAGGCCGGCTACGCCTGTCAGCGGGCCGCCGCAAAAATGCCGGCATGGTGGCAGCGGGCAGACCGGCTACGCTGTCAGCGGGCCGCCCTGCCCGCTCCCACCATGCCAGCATTTTTTTTTAAGCAAAAATGCCGGTATGGTGGGAGCGGGCAGGCCGGCTACGCTGTCAGCGGGCGGCGGAAGCCTGAGAGCGACGCCGGCCTCCACGCTCCGACCATGCAGATAAGTGTTTGCTTTTTAAACAAATGCCGGCATGGTGGGAGCGGGCAGGCCGGCTGCGCTGTCAGAGGGCCGGCTTCCGCCGCCCATGCCGGTTTTTTTTTTTTTTTTATTTCAGGGAAAATTCGATCGGCACGAACCCAAAAAAATTCGGGTTCGTGTCGAATCGAATTTTCCCTGAAATTCGGAGCGAATTCCGGTTCATCCGAACCGGTTCGCTCATCCCTAGTGACAATAGACATCCCTGTCTTGTGCCTTTGGTTATTTTGAATCTGGATGAATGGTGACCACAACAATTTTCATGTGCTTATGTGGTTGAATATATAGAGTTTGCCCAAATTGTTACCTAATCCCCAAAGTTTCATTATATATCTAAAAAAGTCCCATGAGATTTTGGTCTATAGTTTGACCATACTGTGTGATCTGTGTTTGGCTTAGGGATCATGATTATTGAAGCAAGAGTATCATTACCCTATTTTGCTCTAGTTAATGTGGCATTAAAAGCATTCGTTAACAATGGACCAAGATAATGATCTAGTTCTTTGTAGTAAATAGTTGATAGTCCACCTGGGCCTGGTTGTTTATTAGACTTTAGTGATTTAATAGCTAATTTAACTTCATCTAGAATCTTTTGTTCTAGATGCTCTTTGATATGGGGATATAAAGTCTGTTTATGTTAATGTATTCTTCTAATGCTTGAGATATGGATTGCTTGACATTTGGATCAGTTAGCAAGGATTCATTCAGTTCCCAGATATGTTTTGTAGGTCTATTTAGAGTGGATTAAGGGAGATTAATAGCAAAGAATGGTCGACCACGAAATTGGACAAATTGAAACATCCATGACTAGTGGCATTGAATGTTGAGGTATGAATATATGATCTATTTGGGTAAAGACTTGATGTGGAGCAGAGTAATGTGTATATTCTTTCCCAGATGGATGGATGTCTCTCCACGTGTCTATTAAGGAATAAGAGAAAATGTGTCTGCTGCAAACATATGATGTCTGAATGCATCGATCTAAATTGTCTGAATGGTTTAGTTCTCTTTTGTGGGACATTAAATCCTTGTACATTTAGATAAATAAATTGTATTGGTTTGCTCATGGTTGTGACTAGGTGTGTTTATCAGTTGTTTGATAAAGGTAAGAAGATAAGTAGGGGATGGGGTTGTAGAGGTTGTATTTGAAGTTATATCTTAAACAAAACTAAAGAAATACAGCTTTAGTTTTACAGGCTAATAAATATATTGCCTGTAAAGGAGTAGGGAAAAAATCCTCTATTGTAGTCTTCCTTTAACTATCTAACCAAAGATCAGGTTAGTGAAGGGTGGGTGAGCATGTTGAGGACATCCATGCCTCCACCTCTTGTAAGAATTGCTGGAGGATTGAGATTCTCTCGTAAACACAGTGACTATTATAATGTTCTATATTACCTATATGGATTCTATAAAACATTATAACACTAAAATAGCTGTTCAATGCACATACAAAAAGTATGCTAACTATTACTGTAGATATTCAACCTGTGATATTCAAACTATTAGAAGTTTAAATAAAGAAAGCTACTATAACATTTAAAGCATAAACCTTTATATAGCAAAAAACTTAGAAGGGAATAATTTTATTAGTAAACACCCAGTTTGGTGTGTGTCCCTGAATTAAATTTGGACAGAAAAAAAACAGTAGATTAAGCTTGTCTTTGAATTATATAGCAGATCTTGAAGTTAGTAAGTTAGTATAAAGGATATAGCTTGTGAGATACTCTAGAGTCTCACTCATTGTTAGAACCTCTATTTATGCTGGGCTTGGTATGTCCTCTATTGACTTTATAGGGGATTCTTTACGTTTTGTGCTGTTTTTTTCCTATTGGTGACCATCTTTTCTGGCGTTAAAGTGGTAGTGGCTGTATGAGGTAGAAAACCCAAGTTCTTTAAAGGTAATTCCATAGCCTGTAGTATGTGTATCACAGAAGTCTGAATGGAAATCCCCATCTATATCAAATGCATTTACGTTGGAGGATCTCTAGAAGGTTTTAGTTCTTTGTGTCATATTAGTTTGTGGAGCCAAATCAGTTAATATTTGGTAGGGCTGTTGGTGAAAGATAAAGGGTTCTTTTTCTCTTACTACTAGTCTAAGGCCCTTATTTAAGAAGGGATAGCGTCAGGTAGTGGCTGGTTAATGAGAGGTAGCGACAGGTAGCGACAGGTAGCGACTGGTGAACGCCGGACACGGCACACAATTACACATTTATCAAGCAGAATCTGTTTAGCGACTGGGATAGCGCCATGTAGCGTCTGATTCATCATTTTAACAGCCTCAGCGAACAGGGCTGGCTTTCAGCCTTGCACAGCGCCAGGTATGACCTCTCGCTACCTGTCGCTCTCCCATACATTTCAATGGACGATCCTTTTCTTCTCTTTAAACGGGGTTTTTGTTTATTTTTTTTTCCAAAAATCACATAATTCTGTGATTTATTCTGACATTGAAAAGCTGTTTTTTCACAATGTTTTCATTTTTTATATATTTCTTCAGAAATGACATTACAGGTCTGCCATTAAAGTGTTCATGTTACAATGTTGCTACAATGTAATTCCATATGTTTTCGCTTTGTTACTAGTGGATAGATGCTGGAAAACACACTTTAAGCACACAGCCTCCTGCACTCTGGGCTTCAAACAAGTATTTTTCAGCGCCAGAAATTTGTGAGGCTGTTTTATTCTTAGTATACAGTAGTTCCTGCTCCAGATAAGATTTTTTACTTTTGGGTATTACTCCGCCAGATGACGCTGGACTGCAGAGACCGAAAAATTGGCTCTTCCCGACCCCTGAAATACCCGGGACCTCCCACAAATCCCCAGATTTTCTCTGCAGTCTGGACTGCGAAGGACAGGAAGATGGCTCTCTCTTCTCGCAGGTGAGCGGGGCTATTAGCCTGCAGCCCTGTAGGACTATTCCCACCTGTTCCATTGTTAATGTGCCTCCCAGCTTTGGCTGCGCTGGTGCAGGTGATGGTAGGCAGCACCGCTGTCAGGTGCTTAGGAGCGCTGCTCCACCGCAGGCCCCCACCAAAGGGTAGGCGGTATAGGCATATGGTGAGCCTTATGGGATGCCCCTCCCGCGTTGTTGTCCCTTGCCCCTGTCTATCGGTGGGCCCTACATTAGGTGGCCTCTGCCCCCCCTCACTCTCCCTTGTAGTTCTCGGGGGGGGGGGGGGGGGGGTGAGTGTGTGCTTTGTGCATTCACTTTATTATGTGTGCCTTGTTTGCCTTTAGTTCTGTCACCGCACAGACTTTGGTTGCACTGGTTGCTTGTTTGAATATGCCGCCGCCGCGCGCGCTTCTACTGCGTTCTGCGGTTGGTAGCGACATTACCTCAGGCGCTGCTACGCCATCATTGGTTGCTTGTCACGTGTGCGGCTATGCGCTTTTCGGGGGCGGGGCCTGCGGATGGCGCGTTCCGCATCACTGTCTCCGCGACCCGCCCCTTGAGATATATACTCTGCGCCATTTTTTTTCTTGCTTCTTCATGCTGCGTGGCTGCCGCCTACCTACCGTGGTCCGTAAGTGCCCTCACGGGTGGTCTGTTTGTACTTTTATTGTCATGTATGCATGTCGCTTAAGGGTTTTTTTCGCTTATGTCTTACAGGCGGGTCAAACTCAATTGGTTTCTCCCGGCCCTACGCCCTCTATTTAGTTGTTAAACTTTTTGAGGCCTAGTGTGCAAATTCCTCCCACTTCCCTAGCGGGCTTTTGGGGCATCCCGGGTTGCTTTTAGAGAGTGAATCCCTGTCGGCCTATTGTGCCGCTGTAATCACCATATGGAGGCGTCTCAGGATAATGTGCTCGGGGTTCCTTCGGGACAAGCCCGGCTGTGTGTAGCGTGTGGGGTGTCCCCTACAAGTGTTGAAAATGTGCAGGTTTGTGTACCTTGTGTCCAGCAGGTGCTTGCGCTGCAGCCTGGTTTACCAGAAGCTGGGCCTGCACCACGTATGGCTTCGCCTACTCCCCCAAGCTTAAATTTGACTCCCAGTGAGCTGCATACCAGTGGCGAATCTCAGCCTGCTGTGTCTACTAGACTGGCTAGTGTTGAAAAGTTGCTTGCTAATACCATGGCGCGTAAGGCCTCTGTTAAAAGGCGGCATTTGACGCCTGAGGTCA
This sequence comes from Gastrophryne carolinensis, assembly GCA_027917425.1. NCBI lineage: Eukaryota > Metazoa > Chordata > Amphibia > Anura > Microhylidae > Gastrophryne > Gastrophryne carolinensis. The sequence goes on along the minus strand of CM051236.1, from coordinate 43,251,305 downwards.
CTCTTTTCCCTATGGAGGCTGAAAAGTTCTCTGGTTATACTCCCCTGGAAGAAGGGGAATTGTTCTCTGACTCAGAGTCATCTGATGAGCGGCCCAATGGTTATGATGATTCTGGCTCTGATCCCTGGGCCCCAGATGATACTGATAGGCTTTTGGCTCAGATATTTGAGGTGCTTGCTATCTCTCCCCCAGCCGCGGCTCCTAAGCAGCAGGGGGAATTGTTCCATATTGCTAAGCCACGTTTAGAGTTCCCTGAACAATCTCATTTTAATAATCTCATGCTCAAGAAATGGGAGCATCCTCGCAGGCTCCCCGGGGTCCCTAAGAGTTGGGATAAGAGATATCCCTTTCCTGCTGATGTGGTAAAGCGTTGGTGTTAGACAAAACCCAATCCTGGGTTTGTCTAACACCTCTGTCATGCATGACTCTACTACTCTGAGGGATAGTGAGGACCGGCGTATTGATCAGCTGGTGTCCCATGCCTTTGCCTGCGTGGGGACGGCGCAGCACCCGGTTTGTGCCTCTGCCATTACAGCTGTGGCTATTAGGACCCTGCTTAAGAGTGTCCTGGATGGTGCTCCTGATGATGTGTCTAGTGAAGAGTATAATGCACTCTCGCGCTGTGAGGTATTTGTTGCTTATGTCCTCTCTGCCTTGGATGATACAATTAGGATGTGTGGCAGAGCCTCTGCCTTGGTGGTGGCTATACGCCGCTCGGTTTGGCTGCACCAGTGGGCAGCTGACAATGCTGCCAAGAAGGCTCTCACTGGTTTTCCCTTCAAAGGACTACGCCTATTTGGGGACCGCCTGGACCTGTTTGCTAAGGGAGGCAGGTTACCCCAGCGCAGGAGGCAGTCTCGGCCCTTTCGGGACTCGGGCTCCTTTTCTTCCCCCTACCGTGAATTCAGACCGGGGAGGGGGGTCTCCTTTACGGGGGCCCGAGGAGATTTCTGGGGAAGGGGCAGAGGACGTGGATGCCCTGGCTCATCCTGGAGCTCCAAGCCTAAGCCTTCCCCCAAGCCCCCTCAGGCATGAAGGGGCGCCCTCACCCATCCGGGTGGGGGGACGGCTTCAGTGCTTTGCTCACGTCAGAAGGCTTCATGTCTCAGACCGGTGGATTCAGGAGGTAGTGTCCTCCGGTTACAAGATAGAGTTTGCTGCCTGGCCGCCCCCAAGATTCATCAGATCCAGGAATGTCTCAGGACCCTATGTCAGCTCAGGCTTTGGTTCTGGCGGTGCAAAGCATTCTGGAGCTGGGGCTCATCTGTCAGGTCCACTTACGAGAAAGGGGCAAGAGTTTTTATTCCAACCTTTTCACCGTGCCCAAAAGAGATGGGTCAGTCAGGCCCATCCTGGATTTGAAGATCCTCGACAAATTTGTCAGATGCAGGCGCTTTTGCATGGAAACTCTGTGCTCTGCTATCAGTTCCCTGCGTCCAGGGGACTTCATGACTTCTGTAGACATCAAGGATGCTTACCTTCATACTCCTGTCTTTCCAGGTCATCAAAGATTCCTCAGATTTGCTCTGGAGGATCAGCACTACCAATTTGTGGCATTACCCTTCTGTCTCACTTCAGCTCCCAGAGTGTTCACCAAGGTGTTGGCAGGAGTGATGGCTCTGCTCAGGTCTCAGGGCATCCGCATTCTGCCCTATTTGGACGACATTCTCATCACTTCTCAGTCCCTCCAACAGGCAGAGCTGGATACTCAGTGAGTAGTGTCCACTCTGGAGTAGTTTGGCTGGGTGATCAACCATCCCAAGTCTTCCCTGTCCCCCTCCTTGGTGACGCCATACCTGGCAATGAATCTGGATACAGTTCAGGCAAGGATTTTTCTTCCTCAGCAGAAGGTGGACAGTCTACTGGTGCAGGTTCAGTCCCTGCTCTCTAGCCCTCATCCCTCCATCAGGCAGGGAATGCAGCTGGTGGGCCTGATGATGTCGTGCTTCAAAGCGGTCCCATATGCCCAGTTTCACATGAGACCTCTGCAACTCCACCTCTTGTCAGTGTGGGACAAGGATCCTGCGTCCCTGGACCAGGTCCTTGGTCTGTCCCCCCTGGCCAGGCGGTCCCTCTCGTGGTGGCTGGACTCCAGGAACCTGTTGGTGGGCAGATCCTTTCTGGCCCCCTGCTGGGAGACGGTCACCACGGATGCCAGCCTGACAGGTTGGGGGGGCTTCTGGAAGTCCCTACATTTCCAAGGGCGGTGGGGCCCTCAGGAGGCCCACACACCTATCAACATTCTGGCTCACTTGACTCAACACCTTCGGGGCCGGCCTGTTCAGGTACGCTCGGACAACCAGACGCCGGTTGCCTACATCAATCATCAGGGAGGGACCCGGAGCAAGGGGGCCCTCAAGGAAGCGTCTCTCATCCTGTCCTGGGCGGAGGACAATGTTCCCTGCATCTCAGCTGTGTACATTCCGGGGGTGGAGAATCTGCAGGCAGACTCTCTGAGCAGGGGGACCTCTCGCCTGGGAGAATGGTCCCTCTGCGACAGGGTGTTTCACTCTCTGTGTCACCGTTGGGGTCAGCCAGATGTGGATCTGTTTGCGTCCCGTCACAATCACAAGCTACCAGCCTTTGTCTCCCTGTCCCAGGATCCTCTGGCCTTAGCCACAGATGCTCTGACATTGTCATGGCAGGATTTTCAGCTTCTGTATGTCTTTCCCCCATTCCCCCTGTTGGGCAGGGTTCTGCGCAAGATAGCTCAGGAGGGGGTGCCAGCAATCCTGGTGGCTCCCAGGTGGCCAAGAAGAGTGTGGTTCGCAGACATCGTGCAGCTGGCAGTAGATCTGTACGCTCTGCCCAAGGTTCCAGATCTGCTCACTCAGGGACATTTACGCCGCCCCAATTTACAAACACTGGCTTTGACGGCCTGGCTGCTGAAATCTCCATCTTGATGAAAAAGGGGCTGTCTGCCTCTGTCGTTAACACCATGATCAGGGCTAGGAAGAAGTCTTCTTCTTCCATTTACTATAGGGTTTGGCGTGCCTACATTGACTGGTGTGAGTCTAGGTCTCTCCCCTGTCGTGTGTTCTCTATTCCCAGGATTATGGAGTTCCTCCAACATGGTTTGGATCTGGGGCTTCAACTCTGAAGGGTCATGTCTCTGCCCTGGCTGTTTTCTTTCAGAGATCTTTTGCTCAGCATTCTCTGATCAGGACCTTTTTCCAGGGGGGTACTCATGTGCGTCCTTCACGTAAGCCTATGTTGCCTGTCTGGGATTTGAACTTGGTCCTGTCTGCCCTGCAGGGTGCTCCCTTTGAACCTGTGCAGGAGACTGCTTTGGCTATTCTTACTCTCAAGGTGGTCTTTTTGGTGGCTATAACATCTGTTAGGCGTGTGTCTGAGTTGGCGGTGCTTTCCATCCAGCCCCCCTATTTTGAGAGACACCAGGACAAGGTGGTGTGTCGCTTCAAGCAAGATTTTCTGCCTAAGGTTGTATCTGCCTTTCATCTAAATCAGGACATTGTTCTGCCTTCCTTGTGCCCTAATCCTAGTAACACTAAGGAGAGGGTTTTGCATTCCTTGGATGTGGTTAGGAATCTGAAGTACTATCTGGTGGCTACTGCACTTTTCAGAAAAACTGATGCTCTTTTTGTGGTCCCTTCTGGTCCTAGGAAGGGTTTGGCTCCTGCTAAATCTACTATCAGCAAATAGATCCATCAGGCTGTGATTCAGGCCTACACTGCTAAGGGGAAGAATCCTCCCTTCCGCCTTACTGCTCATTCTACTCGTGCTGTTGGTGCCTCTTGGGCTTTTCAGCACCAGGCTTCTGTTGAACAAGTTTGCAAGGCCGCTTCTGTTCATACTTTTTCCAAGTTTTACAAGTTTGATGTTAGGGCCTCAGCTGATGATGCTTTTGGCCGCAAGGTTCTACAGGCGGCAGTGGTCTGACCTCTCTGCTGTTACCTTTGGGGATGCCACCCTACTTTACGGACACTGCTATTGGATGTCCCAAGAGTAAAGAATCTTATCTGGAGCAGGACGTACTGAATAATACAATTCTGTGATTACTCACCTGTAGAATTGGTATTATAAGTATACAGTACGTCCTGCTCCACCCCACACTTGGTTTCATTATCCTTGGATCCCCTGTATGGTGATTGTTATCATTGTTGATAGTTACTGGTTGGTTATGTTATCATTCTCCCGGCTTCTCGTTAGCTGCTTTTCAATTCTGGGGATTTGTGGGAGGAGCCAATTTCACGGTCTCTGCAGTCCAGCACCATCTGGCGGAGTAATACCCAAGAGTAAAGAATCTTATCTGGAGCAAGACGTACTGTATACTCATAATACCAATTCTACAGGTGAGTAATCACAGAATTGTATTTTTGCTGAATATGGTGTGAGTCGGTCGCTATGAGCAGTCGCTAACATGCGCTCCCATACAGCGCTGTACTGGTCAAATAGCGCCTCCTCACAATGTATTCAACATTACTGAACAGCGACTGAGTCGCTATAAAGTAGCGACCCACGGCTGAGCACAGTGACCACTAGCGGGCGCTCTGAAAATGCCTGCTACAGAAGCTCATCTGTCGCTACCTGGCGTTAGTGATGAATCAGCTTGCCCGTCTTACTTTGGTTTTGTAGTGCAATTTAACTATAATGTCCCTAGGGGGACCTGGATTTTTTTTGGTTAAGGCTCTATGAATTCACTCTATTTCAAGACGTTCAAAGGGGATTTCAGGGTCCACCTCTTGGAATAGTGATGTGAGTGCAGATTGTAGGTCTGTTACTAATTCTGGGATTCCTGGAATGCGTATGTTTGATCTGCGTGATCTGTTTTCTAAGTCTTCTATTTTAAGATTTAAAGTGCAGTTGTCTTCTTTAAAAGTTTTAATTCCTTCCTTTCATTGTGATAATCCCGAGGTAATTTCTTTTATTTTATGTTCAATTTCTGACACTCGCTAATGCACTTACATATCCCGGGGAACCCGCAGCGAGCACCTCCCAGCCAGCATGGCGTTCCCCGGTTGTCTGTACCAGGACGCGCTCACCTCTCCTGGAAGCCTGAAAGCGCCGCAAGCCGCCCTGCCTGCCTCCCTTGCTCCCCTGCAGTGGCACGGGTGCACGCCCTGCTCTTTGACATAGAGGCTCGCAGTAGAAGCCGCTCTGTCTAATCATCATAGCGTCCTCTACCTGAAGTGAATCAGGGGCTTAGCAGCAAGGCTGACCAGCCCCTGGGAAGTACAGCTAATTTGGCTAAAGTCTCGAGTTGCACCAATCAAATCACACGCCCCCATCCCTGGTGGTCATTGGTCAGTCACTCCATAAATAGGGAGCTAGCCCTGTCCGCAGTGCCTCTTATAGCCAGTATTGCTCAGAGTGTGACTTAGTGTGTGCTTATGTTGTGATTGACCTGGCTTTCATCTGACCATCCCATTTTGCTGCCCAAACCAAACCTTTGCCTGCCCGACCTCAAACTCCGCCTGACCCTTTGGATTATTGATACCTCTGACCACCCGGCTTGACCCTCAGCTAGTTTCTCACATTCTTCTGCCTTACCCGTGTGAGTAGATGCACCTTCGGACTGACTATCTGTGTATGACCTCGGCTTTGGGATACCATTGTGTTCCTTCCATCTTCACTGTGAGCTGGCATCCCTTGCGCCATTTAAGACCTGAGTGCAACCATGTCCGGTGAGGCAAATCTCTCGTCCTGGAGAGAGGGGGCTTGTCTATAGGAGGAAGCAGCGGTGGAGATTGACGGTTGCCAGCTCACAGAAAGTGGGAGACTCACAGGGCATTACACCCAGGTAATGTAATTGTTTATCCATGTTGCCTATTATTTTGTCATCCCAATTTGGTGTGCTTTGTTTAGAATTGTGTCAAATTTGGTGAATATTGGGTCAAGTCAGATGTGCAATAGTCATGAGGAGATTTGTTAATCGCACTATTTTCTTCTATCTGAGGGTTATTCAGCAGTCTTCACTGTTAGATAATTGTATGTGCATCATCCTGTGACAACATGATGGATAAGATGGTGCACTGATAATAATATGAGCAGCCTTTTATTATTAAAGCCTTTAATAACTGTGGTTGGTGCATAAACGGGGTGGGATGGAGCATTCCCTCCATTTTGCCCCACCCTGTTTTCCATCTCTCCTTTAATGTTCCATCTCTCTCTTTTTCACTGTTTGTCTCTTTCATATTCTGTCTACCTCTCCTCCATTTTCCCTATTCTAGGACTTTAGGTCCATTTACTGGGAAGCAATATTGGGTTGAAAAAAAAGTTGAAATGAAAAGACAGTTTTATCAGAATTTAATTAACAACTGCAATATGAAACCAGGCTAACATGCAGTCAGTGAATACGCATATCACAATGAAAGCAGTATTATTTTCAAGATATACACCTATTATTTATTGAGGCTTATAGTCTTAACACACAAAGCGAAACGATACTAAAAAATATTGCAGAGATCAATTTTCGCTTTGACATGAAAAAGTTTATTTCTCCATAAAGTTATTCTTCATACAACTTAGAGGTCTCTGAAACCTTGAAATACTTTAGCTGAGTTGAAGAAGCACTATTTAAAAACAACCAGGCTTGTACATCCCTTGAATAATTTTCTCTCTAAAATGTTTTCTTCTGGAGCCGCGTCCATTATCTTCTCAATCAGCATTCAGTGTGGCACGGTCCCAAAACGCTTCACCAAACTGAGATTGGCTTCTGCTTCTTGTACTTAAATGTGCTCATTAGACGGAGCTCTGTGATTACAAATTAGTTCTGAGACCCGAGTGGCAGACATATGGGCTTCATCAATAAGGCGTGGCTGCGACGAAAGACAACGTGCCAAGTATCCCATAGCAGCCATCAAGTTATCCCTCAGCTGATTGGACATACATCCTAGTTCATTTTGGAATCCTGACACATTTGTTCTGTTATCAAAACTTTAGCAGTGGGAGTTGGGGATTCACATTGATAGAACTGAAATCAATCCAAAACCCATTTTATGAAAAATAGATAGTGATCACACATGATTAGAGCACAGGGGAGCTTTCTGATTTCCAATACCCTTCTGCATATACCACCATGGACTCAGTGATGGAAAAGCCTGATTTTTTTTTTAAACTGGTTCACCACCAAGCCTGCAGCATTCCCTAGTTGCTTGGCCGGGGGATGGTGGAAGACTGGAGCACCCAAAATGGGGTTTGCTCATAGCTTATATATAAAGAATCAATACATTTTTATTGAGCTCAATTAAAGGGAAAGTCCAGAAGCGGCAGCATATCTGAAGCTTGTGCCATGTGCCTATCCTTCATTTCCTGCAGCACGTTGTAGAGCACCAGGAAATAATATGGCTCTTTATAAATAAGCAACAATAATAATAAAGGCTAGATCATTTAAATGTGAATAAGACTCCAGGAGCGAATGGACTTCACTCAAGAGTTCTTTAAGAACTCGACTCTTTAACTCGTTATTTCTTTGCCCCTTTTGTTGATCTTTAAAGACTCACCAACACCTGGTATAGTGCCAAGGGATTGGCACAAGGTGAATTTGGTGCATATTTTTAGATACAGTTATTTTGGATTTTGGGTTATTTTGGGTTTGCAAATAGATTGAAAACTGGCCTAAGTGTGCAGAGTTGTGGTTGATGATGCCTGCTCTGAATGGTCCCCAATTATATGCGGTGTACCCCCAGGTTCAGTGCTGGGCCCACTATTACTCAAATTGTTTGTAAATGATATAGAAGATGGAATTAATGGTACTGTCTCTATTTTTGCAGCTGACACAAGATATGTAGCACAGTGCAGTCTATTGAAGATGTTCACAAGCTTCAGGCTGACTTCAACACTTAGGCCCTTATTTAACAAGGGATAGCGCCAGGTAGCGAATGGTGAGCGAACGGTAATGACGGTCACCGCCACGAGAACGCCGGCTCCCCTCCGCAATCACACATTTATCAAGCCGATCCTGCTTAGTGACTGACAGAGCGCCAGATAGTGAATCATTCATCATTATTCCAGCCTCACCCCACAGCGCCAGCGAGCGACCTTGAACAGCGACAGGTATGACCTCTCGCTACCTGGCGCTCTCCAATGCATTTCAATGGAGCAATCTTTAAATATTCTCAATTAATTGCTATTAATGTTTTTTTTTTCTTTTTTTAAATGTCAAAAATTCTGTGACCACTTCTGCAATGTTAGATATTTTTTTTTAAGGTAAAAAAAAAAAAAAAAAAAAATTGTGCAGAATTGATATTACAGGTCTGATATTAATGTATTCATATTACAAATAGAGATGAGCGAGTAGTATTCGACCGAGCCGGTATTCGATCGAATACTACGCTGTTCGTCATACTCGATTTCGATCGAGTACAGCGGCGATGGCGCACTCACAATTCGTTTCCCCTCCCACCTTCCCTGGCGCGTTTTTTACACCAATCACCATGCGGGGGGGGTGGGACAGGTCCTGGGAGGACGCTGGCATCGCGAAAACGGCGTCTACACGCATTGGCTGGAAAAACCATGTGACCTCGAATATACAAAACTCAGCACTTCCTCTTCGTCAGCATTAGCAGCTTGAACTTAGTGAGGGACAGACGCTCACAGCAGGGAAAGACAGGCTGTCGCTGGCAGGGCCCCAGAAGCTCGGAATATCGCATTTACCACCATCTATACCAGCTACCAGAAGACAAGAGAGTCATTAAGAGCCCTTATTAGGGCTACTACGCTGAACGGTATATGGCTCATATGTAGGCAGGCAGGGCCCCAGAAGCTCAGAATATCGCTTTTACCACCATATATACCAGCTACCAGAAGACAAGAGAGTCATTAAGAGCCCTTATTAGGGCTACTACGCTGAACAGTATATAGCTCATATCCTATGTAGGCAGGCAGGGCCCCAGAAGCTCAGAATATCGCTTTTACCACCATATATACCAGCTACCAGAAGACAAGAGAGTCATTAAGAGCCCTTATTAGTGCTGCTATGCTGAACAGTATATAGCTCATATTCTATGTAGTCAGGCAGGGCCCCAGAAGCTCAGAATATCGCTTTTACCACCATATATACCAGCTACCAGAAGACAAGAGAGTCATTAAGAGCCCTTATTAGGGCTACTACGCTGAACAGTATATAGCTCATATCCTATGTAGTCAGGCAGGGCCCCAGAAGCTCAGAATATCGCTTTTACCACCATATATACCAGCTACCAGAAGACAAGAGAGTCATTAAGAGCCCTTATTAGGGCTACTACGCTGAACAGTATATAGCTCCTATGTAGTCAGGCAGGGCCCCAGAAGCTCAGAATATCGCTTTTACCACCATATATACCAGCTACCAGAAGACAAGAGAGTCCTTAATCCCTTATTAGTGCTGCTATGTTGAACAGTATATAGCTCATATCCTATGTAGGCAGGCAGGGCCCCAGAAGCTCAGAATATCGCTTTTACCACCATATATACCAGCTACCAGAAGACAAGAGAGTCATTAAGAGCCCTTATTAGGGCTACTACGCTGAACAGTATATAGCTCATATCCTATGTAGTCAGGCAGGGCCCCAGAAGCTCAGAATATCGCTTTTACCACCATATATACCAGCTACCAGAAGACAAGAGAGTCATTAAGAGCCCTTATTAGGGCTACTACGCTGAACAGTATATAGCTCTTATGTAGTCAGGCAGGGCCCCAGAAGCTCAGAATATCGCTTTTACCACCATATATACCAGCTACCAGAAGACAAGAGAGTCCTTAATCCCTTATTAGTGCTGCTATGTTGAACAGTATATAGCTCATATCCTATGTAGGCCGGCAGGGCCCCAGAAGCTCAGAATATCGCATTTACCACCATATATACCAGCTACCAGAAGACAAGAGAGTCCTTAATCCCTTATTAGTGCTGCTATGCTTAACAGTATATAGCTCATATTCTATGTAGTCAGGCAGGGCCCCAGAAGCTCAGAATATCGCTTTTACCACCATATATACCAGCTACCAGAAGACAAGAGAGTCATTAAGAGCCCTTATTAGGGCTACTACGCTGAACAGTATATAGCTCATATCCTATGTAGGCAGGCAGGGCCCCAGAAGCTCAGAATATCGCTTTTACCACCATATATACCAGCTACCAGAAGACAAGAGAGTCATTAAGAGCCCTTATTAGTGCTGCTATGCTGAACAGTATATAGCTCATATTCTATGTAGTCAGGCAGGGCCCCAGAAGCTCAGAATATCGCTTTTACCACCATATATACCAGCTACCAGAAGACAAGAGAGTCATTAAGAGCCCTTATTAGGGCTACTACGCTGAACAGTATATAGCTCATATTCTATGTAGTCAGGCAGGGCCCCAGAAGCTCAGAATATCGCTTTTACCACCATATATACCAGCTACCAGAAGACAAGAGAGTCATTAAGAGCCCTTATTAGGGCTACTACGCTGAACAGTATATAGCTCCTATGTAGTCAGGCAGGGCCCCAGAAGCTCAGAATATCGCTTTTACCACCATATATACCAGCTACCAGAAGACAAGAGAGTCCTTAATCCCTTATTAGTGCTGCTATGTTGAACAGTATATAGCTCATATCCTATGTAGGCAGGCAGGGCCCCAGAAGCTCAGAATATCGCTTTTACCACCATATATACCAGCTACCAGAAGACAAGAGAGTCATTAAGAGCCCTTATTAGGGCTACTACGCTGAACAGTATATAGCTCATATCCTATGTAGTCAGGCAGGGCCCCAGAAGCTCAGAATATCGCTTTTACCACCATATATACCAGCTACCAGAAGACAAGAGAGTCATTAAGAGCCCTTATTAGGGCTACTACGCTGAACAGTATATAGCTCTTATGTAGTCAGGCAGGGCCCCAGAAGCTCAGAATATCGCTTTTACCACCATATATACCAGCTACCAGAAGACAAGAGAGTCCTTAATCCCTTATTAGTGCTGCTATGTTGAACAGTATATAGCTCATATCCTATGTAGGCCGGCAGGGCCCCAGAAGCTCAGAATATCGCATTTACCACCATATATACCAGCTACCAGAAGACAAGAGAGTCCTTAATCCCTTATTAGTGCTGCTATGCTGAACAGTATATAGCTCATATTCTATGTAGTCAGGCAGGGCCCCAGAAGCTCAGAATATCGCTTTTACCACCATATATACCAGCTACCAGAAGACAAGAGAGTCATTAAGAGCCCTTATTAGGGCTACTACGCTGAACAGTATATAGCTCATATCCTATGTAGGCAGGCAGGGCCCCAGAAGCTCAGAATATCGCTTTTACCACCATATATACCAGCTACCAGAAGACAAGAGAGTCATTAAGAGCCCTTATTAGTGCTGCTATGCTGAACAGTATATAGCTCATATTCTATGTAGTCAGGCAGGGCCCCAGAAGCTCAGAATATCGCTTTTACCACCATATATACCAGCTACCAGAAGACAAGAGAGTCATTAAGAGCCCTTATTAGGGCTACTACGCTGAACAGTATATAGCTCATATTCTATGTAGTCAGGCAGGGCCCCAGAAGCTCAGAATATCGCTTTTACCACCATATATACCAGCTACCAGAAGACAAGAGAGTCATTAAGAGCCCTTATTAGGGCTACTACGCTGAACAGTATATAGCTCCTATGTAGTCAGGCAGGGCCCCAGAAGCTCAGAATATCGCTTTTACCACCATATATACCAGCTACCAGAAGACAAGAGAGTCCTTAATCCCTTATTAGTGCTGCTATGTTGAACAGTATATAGCTCATATCCTATGTAGGCAGGCAGGGCCCCAGAAGCTCAGAATATCGCTTTTACCACCATATATACCAGCTACCAGAAGACAAGAGAGTCATTAAGAGCCCTTATTAGGGCTACTACGCTGAACAGTATATAGCTCATATCCTATGTAGTCAGGCAGGGCCCCAGAAGCTCAGAATATCGCTTTTACCACCATATATACCAGCTACCAGAAGACAAGAGAGTCATTAAGAGCCCTTATTAGGGCTACTACGCTGAACAGTATATAGCTCTTATGTAGTCAGGCAGGGCCCCAGAAGCTCAGAATATCGCTTTTACCACCATATATACCAGCTACCAGAAGACAAGAGAGTCCTTAATCCCTTATTAGTGCTGCTATGTTGAACAGTATATAGCTCATATCCTATGTAGGCAGGCAGGGCCCCAGAAGCTCAGAATATCGCTTTTACCACCATATATACCAGCTACCAGAAGACAAGAGAGTCCTTAATCCCTTATTAGTGCTGCTATGCTGAACAGTATATAGCTCATATCCTATGTAGTCAGGCAGGGCCCCAGAAGCTCAGAATATCGCTTTTACCACCATATATACCAGCTACCAGAAGACAAGAGAGTCATTAAGAGCCCTTATTAGGGCTACTACGCTGAACAGTATATAGCTCATATTCTATGTAGTCAGGCAGGGCCCCAGAAGCTCAGAATATCGCTTTTACCACCATATATACCAGCTACCAGAAGACAAGAGAGTCCATAATCCCTTATTAGTGCTGCTATGCTGAACAGTATATAGCTCATATCCTATGTAGTCAGGCAGGGCCCCAGAAGCTCAGAATATCGCTTTTACCACCATATATACCAGCTACCAGAAGACAAGAGAGTCCTTAATCCCTTATTAGTGCTGCTATGCTGAACAGTATATAGCTCATATCCTATGTAGTCAGGCAGGGCCCCAGAAGCTCAGAATATCGCTTTTACCACCATATATACCAGCTACCAGAAGACAAGAGAGTCATTAAGAGCCCTTATTAGGGCTACTACGCTGAACAGTATATAGCTCATATCCTATGTAGTCAGGCAGGGCCCCAGAAGCTCAGAATATCGCTTTTACCACCATATATACCAGCTACCAGAAGACAAGAGAGTCATTAAGAGCCCTTATTTGTGCTGCTATGTTGAACAGTATATAGCTCATATCCTATGTAGTCAGGCAGGGCCCCAGAAGCTCAGAATATCGCTTTTACCACCATATATACCAGCTACCAGAAGACAAGAGAGTCATTAAGAGCCCTTATTAGGGCTACTACGCTGAACAGTATATAGCTCATATCCTATGTAGGCAGGCAGGGCCCCAGAAGCTCAGAATATCGCTTTTACCACCATATACCAGCTACCAGAAGACAAGAGAGTCCTTAATCCCTTATTAGTGCTGCTATGCTGAACAGTATATAGCTCATATCCTATGTAGTCAGGCAGGGCCCCAGAAGCTCAGAATATCGCTTTTACCACCATATATACCAGCTACCAGAAGACAAGAGAGTCCTTAATCCCTTATTAGTGCTGCTATGCTGAACAGTATATAGCTCATATCCTATGTAGTCAGGCAGGGCCCCAGAAGCTCAGAATATCGCTTTTACCACCATATATACCAGCTACCAGAAGACAAGAGAGTCATTAAGAGCCCTTATTAGGGCTACTACGCTGAACAGTATATAGCTCATATCCTATGTAGTCAGGCAGGGCCCCAGAAGCTCAGAATATCGCTTTTACCACCATATATACCAGCTACCAGAAGACAAGAGAGTCATTAAGAGCCCTTATTAGTGCTGCTATGTTGAACAGTATATAGCTCACATCCTATGTAGTCAGGCAGGGCCCCAGAAGCTCAGAATATCGCTTTTACCACCATATATACCAGCTACCAGAAGACAAGAGAGTCATTAAGAGCCCTTATTAGGGCTACTACGCTGAACAGTATATAGCTCATATCCTATGTAGTCAGGCAGGGCCCCAGAAGCTCAGACTATCGCTTTTACCACCATATATACCAGCTACCAGAAGACAAGAGAGTCATTAAGAGCCCTTATTAGGGCTACTACGCTGAACAGTATATAGCTCCTATGTAGTCATGCAGGGCCCCAGAAGCTCAGAATATCGCTTTTACCACCATATATACCAGCTACCAGAAGACAAGAGAGTCATTAAGAGCCCTTATTAGGGCTACTACGCTGAACAGTATATAGCTCCTATGTAGTCATGCAGGGCCCCAGAAGCTCAGAATATCGCTTTTACCACCATATATACCAGCTACCAGAAGACAAGAGAGTCATTAAGAGCCCTTATTAGGGCTACTACGCTGAACAGTATATAGCTCCTATGTAGTCAGGCAGGGCCCCAGAAGCTCAGAATATCGCTTTTACCACCATATATACCAGCTACCAGAAGACAAGAGAGTCCTTAAGAGCCCTTATTATGGCTACTACGCTGAACAGTATATAGCTCATATTCTATGTAGTCAGGCAGGGCCCCAGAAGCTCAGAATATCGCTTTTACCACCATATATACCAGCTACCAGAAGACAAGAGAGTCATTAAGAGCCCTTATTAGGGCTACTACGCTGAACAGTATATAGCTCCTATGTAGTCATGCAGGGCCCCAGAAGCTCAGAATATCGCTTTTACCACCATATATACCAGCTACCAGAAGACAAGAGAGTCATTAAGAGCCCTTATTAGGGCTACTACGCTGAACAGTATATAGCTCCTATGTAGTCAGGCAGGGCCCCAGAAGCTCAGAATATCGCTTTTACCACCATATATACCAGCTACCAGAAGACAAGAGAGTCCTTAAGAGCCCTTATTATGGCTACTACGCTGAACAGTATATAGCTCATATTCTATGTAGTCAGGCAGGGCCCCAGAAGCTCAGAATATCGCTTTTACCACCATATATACCAGCTACCAGAAGACAAGAGAGTCATTAAGAGCCCTTATTAGGGCTACTACGCTGAACAGTATATAGCTCATATCCTATGTAGTCAGGCAGGGCCCCAGAAGCTCAGAATATCGCTTTTACCACCATATATACCAGCTACCAGAAGACAAGAGAGTCATTAAGAGCCCTTATTAGGGCTACTACGCTGAACAGTATATAGCTCCTATGTAGTCAGGCAGGGCCCCAGAAGCTCAGAATATCGCTTTTACCACCATATATACCAGCTACCAGAAGACAAGAGAGTCATTAAGAGCCCTTATTAGGGCTACTATGCTGAACAGTATATAGCTCATATGTAGGCAGGCAGGGCCCCAGAAGCTCAGAATATCGCATTTACCACCATATATACCAGCTACCAGAAGACAAGAGAGTCATTGAGAGCCCTTATTAGGGCTACTATGCTGAACAGTATATAGCTCATATCCTATGTAGGCAGGCAGGGCCCCAGAAGCTCAGAATATCGCATTTACCACCATATATACCAGCTACCAGAAGACAAGAGAGTCCTTAAGAGCCCTTATTAGGGCTACTACGCTGAACAGTATATAGCTCATATTCTATGTAGTCAGGCAGGGCCCCAGAAGCTCAGAATATCGCTTTTACCACCATATATACCAGCTACCAGAAGACAAGAGAGTCATTAAGAGCCCTTATTAGGGCTACTACGCTGAACAGTATATAGCTCATATTCTATGTAGTCAGGCAGGGCCCCAGAAGCTCAGAATATCGCATTTACCACCATATATACCAGCTACCAGAAGACAAGAGAGTCATTGAGAGCCCTTATTAGGGCTACTATGCTGGACAGTATATAGCTCATATGTAGGCAGGCAGGGCCCCAGAAGCTCAGAATATCGCTTTTACCACCATATATACCAGCTACCAGAAGACAAGAGAGTCATTGAGAGCCCTTATTAGGGCTGCTATGTTTTAAAAATTGTGTGGAGGCCCACGAGCTGAGACCTCTTAAAAATTGTGTGGAGGCCCAAGAGCTGAGACCTTTTAAAAATTGTGTGGAGGCCCAAGAGCTGAGACCTTTTAAAAATTGTGTGGAGGCCCAAGAGCTGAGACCTTTTAAAAATTGTGTGGAGGCCCAAGAGCTGAGACCTCTTAAAAATTGTGTGAAGGCCCAAGAGCTGAGACCTTTTAAAAATTGTGTGGAGGCCCAAGAGCTGAGACCTTTTAAAAATTGTGTGGAGGCCCAAGAGCTGAGACCTCTCAAACATTGTGTGGAGTCCCACGAGCTGAGACCTTTTAAAAATTGTGTGGAGGCCCAAGAGCTGAGACCTCTCAAACATTGTGTGGAGTCCCACGAGCTCAGACCTCTTAAAAATTGTGTGGAGGCCCAAGAGCTGAGACCTCTTAAAAATTGTGTGGAGGCCCAAGAGCTGAGACCTTTTAAAAATTGTGTGGAGGCCCAAGAGTTGAGACCTCTTAAAAATTGATTGTATTAAGCCTAAGAGGTGAGCCATAATTTTTTTCATTAATACAGCAATTCTACGGCGGTTAAGGAGGAGGAGGAGGAGGAGGAGGAAATGGCACTTCATACAGATGGCACTTCACTCTTGGCTGCTTTCCACTGTTGTACAAGCAAAGTCCGGGTCAATCCACTTGCTATTCATTTTGATTAGCGTCAGCCTGTCGGCACTGTCGGTTGACAGGCGGCTGCGCTTATCGGTTATAATGCCCCCGGCTGCGCTGAACACCCTTTCTGATAGCACGCTGGCGGCAGGGCAGGCAAGCACCTCCAAGGCGTACAGGGACAGTTCCAGCCACGTGTCCAACTTGGAGACCCAGTAAGTGTAGGTCGCCGAGGGATCGGGGAGGACAGGGGTGTGGTCTGCCAGGTAGTCCCGCAACATCCACCGATACTTGTCCCTCCTGCTGATAGCGGGCCCCGCAGTGATGGAAGTTGCACGAGGGGGTGACATGAACGTGTCCCACACCTTGGAGAGTGTTCCCCTGGTGGCTGTGGGCCTGATCGATGTTGTCAGACTCTGGGAGACACTCTCCTCTCTGCCGCCAGCGATGCTGGGTGGGAAAATCTGCATCATGTTCTGCAAGAGTTCCCTCTGGTATTCCAGTAATCGATTCGTCCTCTCCTCTACCGGAATAAAAGAGGAGAAGTTATCTTTATACCGGGGGTCCAGGAGTGCGAAGACCCAGTATAGTTTGTTCTCCAATATCCGGACAACACGTATGTCCCGGGAAAAGCAGCCCAGCATGAAGTCAGCCATGTGTGCCAGACTCTGAGTAGGCATGACCTCACTGCCCCCACCAGAAGGATAATTTTCCATTTCCTCCTCTTTCTCCTCCTCTCCACCCCATCCGCGCTGAACCAATGGGACGCACACAGCCTGACTGCTACCCTCGCCGCCAGCATCCTCTTCCACAGCCACCTCCACGTTGTCCTCCTCCTCCTCATCCTCCTCCTCCTGCAACTGCCACCGAGCAGCAGACAAAAGTGTGGTCTGACTGTCTACCTGCGTTGCGTCTCCTCCTACCCCCGTCTCCTCTGTGTGCAATGCGTTCTCCCTTATTGCGATGAGCGATTTTTTAAGGACGCCTAGGAGCGGGATGGTTACGCTCACTATAGCGTCCTCGCTGCTGACCTTCTTAGTGGACTCCTCAAAGATACGCAATACATCGCATATGTCTGCCATCCATGGCCACTCGTGGTTGGCAAACTGAGGGAGCTGAGTTGGAGGCACGCGTGGATGCATCATCTGGTACTCCATCAATGCTTTCTGCTGCTCACACACCCTGGCCAACATGCAATAGGTGGAATTCCAGCGAGTGGGCAGGTCGCACAACAGCCGATGTTGAGGCAAATGGAGGCGTTGCTGGATTTTTTTTTAAGCTAGCAGCAGCTACAGTTGACTTCCGAAAGTGAGCGCACTTTGACCAGTAGCTCTGCCAGGTTGGGGTAAGTCTTTAGAAACTTTTGTACTACCAAATTAAAAACGTGGGCCAGGCATGGTACGTGATTGAGTTCTGCAAGCTCCAGAGCCGCCACCAGGTTACGGCCGTTATCGCACACGACCATGCCTGGTCCTAGCTGCAGCGGCGACAGCCACATCTCTGTCTGCTGCAATATGGCGTGCCTCACCTCTGCGGCGCTGTGCTTCCTGTCGCCCAAGCTGATGAGCTTAAGCACCGCCTGCTGACGTCTCCCCGTGCCAGTGCTGCAACGCTTCCAGCTAGGGGCTGAGGGCGATGTTAAGGCAGAGGAGGAGGAGGAGGAGGAGGAGGAAGAGGAGGGGGGTCTATCAGAACCTGTGCTGGCAATCTTGGGCGGGGGTGGTATGTAGGCCGTCCCTGTTTGCGACCCCGTCCCCGCTTCCACAACATTCACCCAGTGTGCCGTCAAAGAGATGTAGCGTCCTTGGCCGCAAGCGCTTGTCCACGAGTCGGTGGTCAAGTGGACCTTTGCGCTGACTGCGTACCTCAGGGTCCGCCTGATGTTACGCGACACGTGCTGGTGCAGGGCGGGAACGCCACACCGGGAAAAATAGTGGCGGCTAGGGACGGAATAGCGAGGTGCGGCAGCCGCCATCAGGTCGCGGAAGGCCTGCGTCTCCACAAGCCAAAACGGCAACATCTCCAGGGCCAGCAGTTTGGAGATGAGGCAGGTTAAGGCTTGGGCTTGGGGGTGACTGGAGGCGTACTTCCGCCTGTGGTTGAACGCCTGCGAGATGGACAGTTGATGGGACGAGGAGATGGAAGGTGCAGGCGAAGATGCGGGGGAAGGGGGGGGCTGAAGGAGAAGGCCCCAAAGTAGCCGAGGCAGAGGCAGATGTGGAGGTGTCCTGGCTGGAGGTCTGGACCGCAGTGGCAGCACACAACAAAGGGGAAGAGGCAGTGGCAGCAAGACGGGGCGCAGGTTGTATTGCGTTTGCTCTCTCCCACTCAGCCCAGTGCTTGAATTCCAAGTGACGGCGCATGCCTGAGGTGGTCAGATTGCTCTTCTCAGAGCCCCTACTCAGTTTTGAGTGGCAGATTGCGCAAACCGCGCTCAGTTTGTCATCCGCGCAAACATTAAAAAATCTCCACACCACAGAAGTACGAGGCCTCGATGGGGGAGCTTCGCGCGACTGCCTGCTGCCGGGAAGAGCTTCGGCCCTGCTGGCTGTGGCCTGCCTTCTCTGTCTGGACTGTCCTCTGCCTCTGGACTGTCCTCTGCCTCTTGCTGCCTTATTCGGTGATGCGCAGACCGCATCTCCACTGCTTTCCCCGCTGGACATCACCCCTGTCCAAGTGGGGTCGGTCATTTCGTCGTCCACCACCTCCTCTTCCACTTCCTCTCTCTGCTCCTCCTCTTGCCCACTGGACATTCCAACAGCCTCCCTTGATGGCAACTGCGTCTCATCATCATCGCTCATGATAGCAGATGCTGGTTCCGGGTCCACATCACTAGCAGATGGCGGATACTCAAGTGTTTGGGCATCACTACAAACAAATTCCTCTGCTAGCTCCTGGGATTCTTGCAGCACATCTGGAAAAGGACCCGAAAAGAGGTCCTGGGAGGGGTCAAGGGTGGGCTGACTCTGTTGGCCAGGTTGGGAGGAAGGAGGGTCAGAGTGAGACTGTGTGGATGACTGGGTGGTGGACAAGTGACTGGAAGCGTTATCGGCCATCCATTGCACCACCTGTTCACGCTGCTCAGGCTTTAACAGAGGTGTACCCCGCCCCCCGCATAACTGTCCCATAAAGGCAGGGAAGCTGGATGAGCGTAATGCTGGCTGCCCCTCATCAGCACGCATTGTATCCCCACTGGCTTCAACGCGGTTTGTGCCCCCACCAGCATTTCCGCGCCCCCGTCCTCGTCCACGTCCTTTTGCGCTAGCCCTCCGCATTTCAGACGTTTTACTTTTTTGGCCACGCGTTATGCCAAATATAAAAATATTTTTAAGAAGAACACCTGGCTATACAGCCGTATACTGCCAGAAGGTGAAATGGTGCCTATACGCACCGGGTATATAACAAGGTTCTGTTGGTAAAGAGGACACAAAACAGTAGTGCCAAATATAAAAAATATTTTTAAGAAAAACACCTGGCTATACAGCCGTATACTGCCAGAAGGTGAAATGGTGCCTATACGCACCGTGTATAAAACAGTGTTTTGTTGGCACAGAGGACACAAAACAGTAGTGCAAAATATAGTTTTGTATATAGGTGGTAATACACCACTGAAGTCTTTCTGTCCCTATTCCAGCATCAGCAGCTACCCCTCACTAAAGCAGCGGTTTTGAGCAGAGTGTATATAGTTTTGTATATAGGTGGTAATACACCACTGAAGTCTTTCTGTCCCTATTCGAGCAGCAGCTACCCCTCACTAAAGCAGCCGTAGCTGCAGCACTAATAAGTGCTCAGCTCTTGGGCCTCCACACAATGTTTGAGAGGTCTCAGCTCTTGGGCCTCCACACAATTTTTAAGAGGTCTCAGCTCTTGGGCCTCCACACAATTTTTAAAAGGTCTCAGCTCTTGGGCCTCCACACAATTTTTAAGAGGTCTCAGCTCTTGGGCCTCCACACAATTTTTAAGAGGTCTCAGCTCGTGGGTCTCCACACAATTTTTAAGAAGTCTCAGCTCTTGGGCCTCCACACAATTTTTAAAAGGTCTCAGCTCTTGGGCCTCCACACAATTTTTAAAAGGTCTCAGCTCTTGGGCCTCCACACAATTTTTAAAAGGTCTCAGCTCTTGGGACTCCACACAATGTTTGAGAGGTCTCAGCTCTTGGGCCTCCACACAATTTTTAAAAGGTCTCAGCTCTTGGGCCTCCACACAATTTTTAAAAGGTCTCAGCTCTTGGGCCTCCACACAATTTTTAAAAGGTCTCAGCTCTTGGGCCTCCACACAATTTTTAAAAGGTCTCAGCTCTTGGGCCTCCACACAATTTTTAAGAGGTCTCAGCTCGTGGGACTCCACACAATGTTTGAGAGGTCTCAGCTCTTGGGCCTCCACACAATTTTTAAAAGGTCTCAGCTCTTGGGCCTCCACACAATTTTTAAAAGGTCTCAGCTCTTGGGCCTCCACACAATTTTTAAAAGGTCTCAGCTCTTGGGCCTCCACACAATTTTTAAGAGGTCTCAGCTCTTGGGCCTCCACACAATTTTTAAAAGGTCTCAGCTCTTGGGCCTCCACACAATTTTTAAAAGGTCTCAGCTCTTGGGCCTCCACACAATTTTTAAGAGGTCTCAGCTCTTGGGCCTCCACACAATTTTTAAAAGGTCTCAGCTCTTGGGCCTCCACACAATTTTTAAAAGGTCTCAGCTCTTGGGCCTCCACACAATTTTTAAGAGGTCTCAGCTCGTGGGACTCCACACAATGTTTGAGAGGTCTCAGCTCTTGGGCCTCCACACAATTTTTAAAAGGTCTCAGCTCTTGGGCCTCCACACAATTTTTAAAAGGTCTCAGCTCTTGGGCCTCCACACAATTTTTAAGAGGTCTCAGCTCGTGGGACTCCACACAATGTTTGAGAGGTCTCAGCTCTTGGGCCTCCACACAATGTTTAAAAGGTCTCAGCTCTTGGGCCTCCACACAATTTTTAAAAGGTCTCAGCTCTTGGGCCTCCACACAATTTTTAAAAGGTCTCAGCTCTTGGGCCTCCACACAATTTTTAAAAGGTCTCAGCTCTTGGGCCTCCACACAATTTTTAAAAGGTCTCAGCTCTTGGGCCTCCACACAATTTTTAAAAGGTCTCAGCTCTTGGGCCTCCACACAATTTTTAAGAGGTCTCAGCTCGTGGGACTCCACACAATGTTTGAGAGGTCTCAGCTCTTGGGCCTCCACACAATTTTTAAAAGGTCTCAGCTCTTGGGCCTCCACACAATTTTTAAAAGGTCTCAGCTCTTGGGCCTCCACACAATTTTTAAGAGGTCTCAGCTCGTGGGACTCCACACAATGTTTGAGAGGTCTCAGCTCTTGGGCCTCCACACAATTTTTAAAAGGTCTCAGCTCTTGGGCCTCCACACAATTTTTAAGAGGTCTCAGCTCTTGGGCCTCCACACAATTTTTAAAAGGTCTCAGCTCTTGGGCCTCCACACAATTTTTAAAAGGTCTCAGCTCTTGGGCCTCCACACAATTTTTAAAAGGTCTCAGCTCTTGGGCCTCCACACAATTTTTAAAAGGTCTCAGCTCTTGGGCCTCCACACAATTTTTAAGAGGTCTCAGCTCTTGGGCCTCCACACAATTTTTAAAAGGTCTCAGCTCTTGGGCCTCCACACAATTTTTAAGAGGTCTCAGCTCTTGGGACTCCACACAATGTTTGAGAGGTCTCAGCTCTTGGGCCTCCACACAATTTTTAAAAGGTCTCAGCTCTTGGGCCTCCACACAATTTTTAAAAGGTCTCAGCTCTTGGGCCTCCACACAATTTTTAAGAGGTCTCAGCTCTAAGCTTCCCTTACTGCTGGGGTGACACACTGTAACAAACCTCCTCCTTTGAGCTTCCCTTACTGCTGGGGTAACACACTGTAACAAACCTCCTCCTTTAAGCTTCCCTTACTGCTGGGGTGACACAATGACACAAGAGGACATGTCTGACCACATCTCACACACACACACACACACACACACACACACACACACACACACACACAATGACAATTAAGGGTGGGGTATATTTATTTTCCCCCTTGCCTATGCCATCTGTGGTTGTCATTAGGCAACGTGATTTTAAGGGGTGCAGAATTTTGTTCTTCTTTTTTGTACAGTTTGGCTTGGGGTCCATGGCAATGTAGAGGAAAGAAGGTTTCCTTGTCTTGTCTCACTTTACGTAGAAGTTATATTGTGTTTGGAGTGTATTGTTGAGTGGCTGTGATAGTGGCGTAATAGTGCGACTTGGGCGCGTTATATGCACCCAGACATGCTTCCCCTGCTGTCCCAGTTGCATTCCAGCAGTGTTGGCATCATTTTCTGATGTTTCAGGGTGGACTTGGTGACCTCCAAGTGGTCGAATTGAGATTTCCAAGTGGCGAGCATTTTTTTCCCATAGACTATAATGGGATTCGATATTCGGTCGAGTAACGCGGTCTATTCGAATCGAAATTCGAAATTTCGAATATTTCACTACTCGCTCATCTCTAATTACAAAATGTTTTGAAAAACTTGTTTTTTTTTCCCAAAAATATGCTTGTTTGGGGGTTAAAAAACTACTTTTAACCCATCGCCGCCAGCGCTCTGGGGTTTAAACAAGCATTTCACTGCGCAAGAATCTTTTGAGCGTGATTTGTTAATGAATATGCTGGGAGCCGTTCGCTATGGCCATTCGCTGTCATGCGCTCCCATACAGCGCGGAACCTGTCAAATAGCGACTCCTCACCCAATATTCAACATTACGGCAAACCGACTGAGTCGCTATCAACTACAGAACAACGGCCAAGCACAGCGACTACTAGCGGGCGCTCTGAAAATACCGCTACTGTCGCTCATCTGTCGCTACCTGGCGCTATTAATGAATTGGCCTCCCCGAGTGGCTGGTCCATTTGGCAAATTAAGTTCAATACAGAGAAATGTTAAATAATGCACTTTGGGTCTTACAATCTGCAGGCCACAGGGGGAGATATGCTAGGGGGGAGTCCTTTGCTGAGAACGATCCAAGAATACCAGTAAACCACAGGCTAAATAATAGCATGCAATGCCAAGCAGCTGCTTCTAAGGCCACCAAGAAACTATCATGCATTAAAGGAGGCATGGAATCACGGGATCGATAAATAATATTGCCTATTTGTAAGACTCTGGTGCACCTGCATCAGCATTATGCGGTCCAGTTATGTAAAGTTTACCCTAAATATGGAAAGGGTGCAGAGGAGAGCCACCAAACTGATAAGGGAAATAAATGACCTTAATCATGAAGAAAGATTATGGGAATTAAATCTATTTAGTCTTGAGAGGAAACATCTAAGGTGGGACATATTAATGTGGGGAAAAGCTAAATACTCTCTAAAGACAAGGGGGCAAACACTTGAGAAAACTCACTCTAGAGAAAAAAAATTAAGGAGTTTGTTCATCAAGGGATAGCATCAGGTAGTGACTCGTAGCGGCAGGCAGCGTCTGGTGAACGCCGGGCACTGTACGCAATACCACATTTCTAAAGGCGATTCTGGTGAGTGACTCTAACAGCAACAAAAGAGGGGTGGCAGCTGCTCAGACCATTTTATAACTAACCAGGGAGGTGCACATTAGCAGGGCAATTAGAATACAAAAGTCTTAAAGGGGCCACAGCACTCAAACCAGTTAGCTTGCTGACCAACCTACAATCTGTCTCTAAACTAGGTTAAAAACAGGGGGCTCGGTCACACACATCTGCAGAAGTATGCCTAAGCTGCACCACCAGCGCCAAGGTGCCCCTGTGAGGTGCAGTCCTAACTCTAGTACTAATTCTAGTCTCTAAGAGCCCCATTTGGGACATACAATGCAATAGATAAATTGGGAGCAGGCTTACCTGAGGTTGCCCTAAACCTCAAGTGCAAGCCATGGGGTGGAAGGGTCAAAGACCTTGCAATACAGCCTAGACCCCACACTCCATGTGCTTGCACAAATTCAAAAGAAACAAAAGAGGGGTGGCAGCCGCTCAGACCATTTTATAACTAACCAGGGAGGTGCACATTAGCAACTCTAACAGCGCCATGTAGCGTGTATTCATCATTATAGGCAGCACAGCATATAGCGCTGGCGCTCTAGCTTCCAGAGCGCCAGGTATTCCCTGTCGCTACCTGTCGCTTACCCCTACATTTCAATGGACGTTCCTTTTCTTCTGTTTAAACAGGGTTTTTTGTTTGTAATGTATTTTTTTTCTCAAATAATTGTGTGACCTCTCCTGGCCTAGAAAAAGTCATCTTTTAAAACTTTTTATATTTTTTATATTTTTATGCAGAATTGTCATTACAGGTCTGGCATTAAAGTATTATTGTCACAATGTTACAACAATGTCATTCCATGTGTTTTTGCTTTGTTACTGGTGGATATGTGTTCAAAAACAGACTTTAAAACTCTATTCTATAGTGACCAGATTTAGAGCGCCTACGCTCTGTGAGTTTTTTTGTTGAATATGGTGTGATTCGCTGAGAGTCGGTCGCACTGAGCTGGCGCTACCTTCAGTGCTGTACTGGTGTTACAATGCCCAACATACATCTCAATCATCGATGCCGGCCAGCGCCCGGTAGCCGATCACAGCGTATACTAGCGGTTGCTCTTAGCGCCTCTGTACAGACGCTCATCTGCTGATAGCTGGCGCTAGTAATGAACCAGCCTGTAAATCTTTCCTATTATCTGTAAATAACAAAAAATTTATAAATGATAAAATGATAAAAAAAATAACGTCCCTTGGTTGTACTTGATGGATATATGTAT
This sequence comes from Gastrophryne carolinensis, assembly GCA_027917425.1. Classification (NCBI taxonomy): domain Eukaryota; kingdom Metazoa; phylum Chordata; class Amphibia; order Anura; family Microhylidae; genus Gastrophryne; species Gastrophryne carolinensis. Next base: position 43,226,257 of record CM051236.1, on the reverse strand, counting down.
TTTTCGCGTATGTAACTATGTAACAAAATAATAATAATGCGATAAAGCAGCTTCAAATTCTGCCCCCCTTTTCTTTACATTTTTCTACAACTATCACTCAAATGTGGTGGCATGGTCGCCCCTGTCCTTCGGCACTCCCAGTGTGAGGGTGTAGAGGGTTACAGTACCTTGAATTGGAGGGGGTTCCTTTGGGCATCTTAGGGCTGAAGTTTCCAGGATATTTACAGCCTCTCCCTTCTGTGGTCACCCAGTAAATGCAGAACCTGCTGCTGGCTGTGACATAGCAAAAGCCTATTACTATTTGCATATTAGGCTCGATTCAGAGACACATTCGTCCGGACTTCCGTAGCTGTCTGTGAAAGTTTTGGTGGGTGTTAGTCTTTTTTTTGCTTTTTTTCATACATTTTTCACTCGCACGAACGTTCGAGAACATGCGTATATGCTCTTTCGATAATGGTGCCAAAATCGGAAGATTTTCGTTACTTCGGGAGCTTTTTCCCAACAAATCGGAAATGTTTCGTCCGTTCAGAAATTTTTCGTTATTGCAATGGGCTTGCGATTAATTCAGAGAGCTGATTGCCGATGGTCCCACACCTCATAAATTCGTTTCAGGGCAAAAACATTCCCGGCACCTTTTTGACTACGGGAGCGCGAGCCAGCCATGGACGAGGCTACTGCCTTTGAGGAGCATGAGGATCTGCAACTCATGGGCATTGAGATCGTCCGGAGGGCAGAGACCAGATTGCACCGGCGGCGACGCATGGACATCAATAGCATGCATGACGTTGAGCTGTTCGAGCTGACCAGGCTTAATCGCGCTTCCCTCCATAAATTATATAGTGAGCTGCGGCCATGGTTAGCCCGCACCACAAGGAAGGGGCATGCAATTTCAGGTATGACCAAGATGCTTGGCTGCCTGCAATTTTTGGCGAACGGCTCGTTCCAGAGGCTGGGTGCCCTCTCCGTGGGGATTTCACAGCCTACGCTGAGCCGCGCGCTATCCAAATTTTTGGAAGGCATGGCTACCATAACTCGGAAATATATTTGTTTCCCTGAGGATATGGTAGCCAGAAACGCCATTAAGCTGGCATTTTTTTATATCGCCGACATGCCCAATGTCATGGGTGCTATTGACTGCACCCACGTTGCCCTCGTCCCTCCGTCAAGCGACGAGTATATATACAGGCAAGTTTTGGCTTCCATTGTCTCTAAATATTTGTGTGTCCCTCCTTTGCTCAATCACATTATTCGTTTGCTTCATTGCCAATAGTCCCTCCTTTAATGAAAAGCTTCCTTGTGACTAATCTCGCCATTTGTAGTAACTTTCATTGGCAATAGTCCCTCCTTTAATGAAAAGCTTCCTTGTGACTAATCTCGCCATTTGTAGTAACTTTCATTGGCAATAGTCCCTCCTTTAATGAAAAGCTTCCTTGTGACTAATCTCGCCATTTGTAGTAACTTTCATTGGCAATAGTCCCTCCTTTAATGAAAAGCTTCCTTGTGACTAATCTCGCCATTTGTAGTAACTTTCATTGCCAATAGTCCCTCCTTTAATGAAAAGCTTCCTTGTGACTAATCTCGCCATTTGTAGTAACTTTCATTGGCAATAGTCCCTCCTTTAATGAAAAGCTTCCTTGTGACTAATCTCGCCATTTGTAGTAACTTTCATTGCCAATAGTCCCTCCTTTAATGAAAAGCTTCCTTGTGACTAATCTCGCCATTTGTAGTAACTTTCATTGGCAATAGTCCCTCCTTTAATGAAAAGCTTCCTTGTGACTAATCTCGCCATTTGTAGTAACTTTCATTGGCAATAGTCCCTCCTTTAATGAAAAGCTTCCTTGTGACTAATCTCGCCATTTGTAGTAACTTTCATTGCCAATAGTCCCTCCTTTAATGAAAAGCTTCCTTGTGACTAATCTCGCCATTTGTAGTAACTTTCATTGGCAATAGTCCCTCCTTTAATGAAAAGCTTCCTTGTGACTAATCTCGCCATTTGTAGTAACTTTCATTGCCAATAGTCCCTCCTTTAATGAAAAGCTTCCTTGTGACTAATCTCGCCATTTGTAGTAACTTTCATTGGCAATAGTCCCTCCTTTAATGAAAAGCTTCCTTGTGACTAATCTCGCCATTTGTAGTAACTTTCATTGGCAATAGTCCCTCCTTTAATGAAAAGCTTCCTTGTGACTAATCTCGCCATTTGTAGTAACTTTCATTGCCAATAGTCCCTCCTTTAATGAAAAGCTTCCTTGTGACTAATCTCGCCATTTGTAGTAACTTTCATTGCCAATAGTCCCTCCTTTAATGAAAAGCTTCCTTGTGACTGATCTCGCCATTTGTAGTAACTTTCATTGCCAATAGTCCCTCCTTTTGTTTAGTCCCTCTAGGTTAATATACTCTCTGATTTTACATCTTCCCTCATTGCAATCACTCCCTCCTTGCCAAGAGTGTATGCGCAACAACGGCCCTTATTTATAAATTAGTTCCAAAGTTAGTTATTTCAAAGTAAAACATTTGTAAGTGTACTTTTAATAGAACAAGTAAGACTGTCAAGGCTCAAACATTGATATTCTTTTGTTGACCACTTAAATGGAACGTAGTTGTTTAGTGTTATTTGTCTGGATGTTACATTTTGACATAGGCTGTTTGAAGTCTGCGTTGGATTTGTTTACTAAACGTTATTTTTTTGTTGTTTCTGTTTCCTTTTTACACAGAAATCGCAAAATGGGCCATTCGCTGAATGTGCAAGCGGTGGTGGCCCAGGACCTGCGCTTTCTGAGCATCCTGGCAGGCTACCCTGGCTCAGCCCATGATGCGTATATCCTGCGCAGATCTGGATTATTCCGCCGGTTTGAGTCAGGGGAATTTGCGGGTGCATGGCTCCTTGGTAAGTTGGCTCAAATTATCGCTTTGGATTGTATATGTATGGCAAAGTTTTAGGTTGGATTTACCTTTCATAAACGCTGCCTTGCCCCTCACCTTGTGAACATGTGTAAGCACACTGGAACCATTACATTAGACAAACTCCATTGGCTGCAAAATTGTTTTGCCTGCATTGTTTTAATTAATAAGTGTAATGTGAGGCAAAGTCTGAAACAGCCTTCTAAACCATTTTCTTTCCAAATCTGTTATTGACTTTACCAGAGAGTCAGCGCCATCTTTGCTTACATGCATTTAACTTACTGAGTAGAGGTGAGCGGGATAAAGTGCAGGGGCCGGCTTACACCGGTTTTTGAGTAAGCCAAGAATTATAAAGGGGCAGGTCAAGTTAGACCATACTACATTGTTCTGCAGCACAGGCAGGAAACAATATCTGCTAACAGTCTGCCTGATTGCCCACCATCCCCAGTATTATTTGACTACTTTTGACCCACATCTATCACATATGTTTAATTCTTGGTTTAGCATCTGCAATCTGTATGCTCATGTTTGTGTGACAATGTCACATACCTCTTTTATTTTTATTGCAGTAGGAATGTTGCGTGGCAATGTATGATTTACTGTTATTAATTTTTTTTTTTTTTTTTTTATTTAGGAGATTTGGGGTATCCACTACTGCCGTGGCTCATGACTCCGGTCCTCCGGCCACAAACTCCAGCACAAGAGGCCTATAACCGTGCACATAGAAAGACCAGGGCAGTGGTGGAGAGGGCCTTTGGACTCCTCAAGACCCGGTTTCGGTGCTTGGACCACACTGGGGGCTCCCTGCAGTATGACCCGAAAAAGGTCATTGACATTATAATGGCATGTGCCGCGCTCCATAATTTAGCCATTATGCAAAGGGTCCCCCGATATCTGGATTGCCCACCCTCTCCACCCTCCGATGAGGCAGACGACGCCTATGTGGGCCAGCCAAGTGCGTCTGGGCAAGCCGTGCAGGCAAATTTAATAGCCACACATTTTTCCTAATTTAGTTTTTATTTTAATTTGTGTAATTTTTTTTTGGTTTGTTTGGCTATGTTTAATTTCATTATGAAGTAAACAATAATAAATTTGTGCAACCCAAAAAAAAATCTATGTTTGAGTATTTATTTGTAGACCTTGGTTATTGTTTGTTTTGGTGCCAACTTGAACTCATATTTCTCTATCAAAACACCACACACATGAGCTTGTTCAAAACAAAATGTTTACTACTTAGTAAAAGGTATATGTGAGACAAACAGAATCGGAGGTGAGTGCCCCTCACATACTTTGGGACCACACCTGTACATGCAATTATGTTCAATACATTTGTCCACAAAGGAAATAGCACAAAACTAATCCCTCTCCTGCTTGCCCACATTTTCCACAGACACAGGTTGAAAGCAAACCTAGCTATGCCACATCTACACCTGTAAGTCAGTGGGCCACCCAAACAAGAACACCCAGTCCCAATCCAAATCCAGTACAATCACAGCCAGGGTCCAAGGTCTTAGATGTTAAGGCCAGAATGTCACCCAATCATGCCGCCAAACATGAGGAGCCACCACAAATGTTATTGTGGCCATGGCAGCCGCGCAACACCTTAACTGGCCGATTCAGTGAGTCTTGGACTCTGGCATTGGCTACTGGGCTACCTCAGGCCTTGAATGAGCTATATGGGGGATAATCAAAAACAACCGAGCAAGAACAGCGCAAACTAGGAGATTTTTAGGCCTCACCAGACAAGTCAATCCAGTGGGTAGGTATCGCAAAGATATGGACCAGATTCATGCCTAACACACCTTAATATGTGTGATGCCCATAGAACCCAGGTTGGGGCCCTTGGTGGGGGGGGGGGGCATAACATGGGCCTGTGTGGCATTCAGAATCTGCAACTGTTCCAAAATGTGTCTTTGGTTATTGTGCATTTCGGCCATGCCTGACCTTATTTCAGAAGTCAAGTTGGCCATGTGGCTGTTATGGGTCCTCAATTCAGTCAGCACGGCACTGAAGGTAGTATTTAGGGTCTCTAATTGGCCCCTAATATGCTCCTGATTTTGTTGGTTTTGGCGGCGAAAAAGGCGCCTCTCATGGTGCCATGCTGACTTCATCATCTGCACGCCCCTCCCCTGGGAAACTGTGCGACGTTGCTGAGTACGTCGCCCAATTCCCCTGGTTGTGGGGCGTGCAGATGATGTTGCTCGAGGACCCCCAACAGCCAAAGGTGTGCTCGCCAAATCCTCAGCAGCAGATCTGAAACTGGGGACTGGAGGGTCAGTCTCTGCATGCTGCCCATTATGTGCAGGCAGCATGCAGCCAGCTTCACTCTGCTGCTGTGGATTTGGCGGAGACACATTTTGGGACAGTTGCAGATTCTGTCCCAGGGGAAGATCTTCAGAATCTCCTATGAAGCTTCCATCTTCCTCCTGCTCCTGGATTTGCTCCATCAGTGTGTGGCTCTTTTGGGGACATGTAAAAAAAACAGGTTCAGTGTGTGGAATACCTATAAAAACCACACAAGCAAAACATGGCAAGCTACATGCATACACAACAGCATCAAAATACACTTACCGTAGACATCCTGGGTCCTATGCAGCGCGGAAGAAGACGGACGCGGTAACATGGCAGAGGAGTCCCCACTAGCTGAGGGATGATGCTGGCCTGCTTTAGAAGAAAAAGAGCGATGAATACACACAACTATGCATAGTTTATTTTAAGAACACATGGTAATCAAAGAAACGTGGCAAAGCAGTAAGGGCCCCTCCCACAACGTGGCCACTTGCCATTCCCTAGGAATCCCATTACATTAGTGCATGGATTGTTAAACCAGACTAGACACATTGGTCACGTGTCTCAAACCAAACATGCAAAGAATGGCTGATGTGTGAGTTGCAACATCCCTTTAAGGCGATGAAGTTAACACACTAAGGTGGGAAAAAACACTTACAATATGATTCTGGTGGGGAACATTTGTATGGCATAAAACCTTCCTAGAAAACCATCTTAATCAGTTGTGCAACTAAACCAGCTCCAACCAAATTGACCAACAGGCAAAGATGTTATTGTGGCGTGTGCTTGTCAATTAATACATAGCACCCATTCCTTTTCTACACTTCTAAGTGACATATTTTTCAGAAATTTCATTAAACATCATGTATGTGGCTGTCAATTTGCACATTACCAGGCCACACCCATGACACTCCCTAGTCAAAGTGAGCACTCCTAACAAACCCACCCCCTAGAGCCATGTGCTTAGCTAGCCCTTGCTGACACCCCCTAGAGCCATGTGCTTAGCTAGCCCTTGCTGACACCCCCTAGAGCCATGTGCTTAGCTAGCCCTTGCTGACACCCCCTAGAGCCATGTGCTTAGCTAGCCCTTGTTGACACCCCCTAGAGCCATGTGCTTAGCTAGCCCTTGTTGACACCCCCTAGAGCCATGTGTTTAGCTAGCCCTTGCTGCGTATGTGTATGTTTCAATACATTTGTGTGGTCATTCAGACATTACTAACCTGCAGGAATTGGTGGGTTGTCGGTGTCCTGCTGGCCCGAGTGTCCCTCTAAGGCCACGGGATGTAATAAGGACAGCACCATCTCCTCAGCCGGTGTAAATCGCATTTTTGTTGGGAAATCTCCACCAGTTGTTTCGCTGAAAAACATAGTAAGCATAATTAAGCGCACTGAATAATAAAAACCCAAACATTAGCTATGTACCTGTGCATCCGCCTTAGATTCTCTTTCTTCCGCACTGCATATTTCAGGTCCGAAATCTTACGTTGAATCTGGTCCATATCTTTACGTTCCTCACCCGCTGCATTGACTTGCCTGGTGAGTTCTTCAAAAATCTCTGTTTTGCGCTGTTTACTGGTGTGTTTTGATCTTCTACCATATAGCTCATCAAAATGTAAGGTGAGCCCAGTAGCCAATGCCAGAGTTTGGGACTCAGCAAAACGGCCACCCAAGTGTCCTCTGCGCAAGTTGCGCCCTCTTCGGGGTGGTTGTGGCTCCTCACTGCTTGGTTGCAAATGGGGTGACATTCTGGCCTGGGGGGATGGAGGAGACCTCAAGGACTGGAGGCTGGCTGTTGATCTTACTGGACTTGGGAAGGGACTGGGTGTTCTTGGCTGGGTGGACCCTGGGTGGACCCTGAAGTTGCAGGTGTAGATGTGGCATAGGGGGAATGCATGCCAACCTGTGCCGGAGGATAATGTGGGCGAGCAAGAGAGGGTCTTGGCGAGCTTGAGCTGCTGCTGTGGGACTGTGGGGCCTTGGAGGTGGTTGGCTGGGTCTGTGGGGCCTTGGAGGTGGTTGGCTGGGTCTGTGGGGCCTTGGAGGTGGTTTGCTTGGCCTTGGGGGGAGGGGGCCGTTGGCCTTTGGCGGCTTTTCGGGCTTCTGGAGAGTGTTCTTGTTTGGCCCCTGCGGCGCCTTGGGCCCCTGCTGCGGCTTCTGGACCGTGAGGTGGTTCGGCCCCTGCTGCGCCTTGGGCCCCTGCTGCGGCTTCTGGACTGTGAGGTGGTTCGGCCCCTGCGGCGCCTTGGGCCCCTGCTGCGGCTTCTTGACCGGGAGGTGGTTCGGCCCCTGCGGCGCCTTGGGCCCCTGCTGCGGCTTCTGGACCGTGAGGTGGTTCGGCCCCTGCGGCGCCTTGGGCCCCTGCTGCGGCTTCTGGACCGTGAGGTGGTTCGGCCCCTGCTGCGCCTTGGGCCCCTGCTGCGGCTTCTGGACCTTGAGGTGGTTCGGCCCCTGCTGCGGCTTCTGGCCCTGTGTTTTTGGCCTTTGCCTATGGCCTTGGTGCCACGTGGGGGGGGTGATGTGGGGCAGGGTGGGGTGGGGCTTCGTCCCCTCTTACCCATCTGTGGGACATGAGTTTTAGCAGGGATGGTTACCTTGCTCCTTGGTTGTGGTGGTGCTGCAACCTCCTTTTTGGCCGCAGCCTTGGTGGTAGCCCTTAGTCGGGCTTTAGGCTCTTGCGACCTTGTTTGCGGACCCTCGCCCTGCTCAGCCTGCTTGCTCTGCTTCTTCGCTGGAATTTTTCTTTTGGGTGCCATTTTGTGTGGACTCTCAAAGAGAATGAGCTGTGTGTGCAGGGACCTTTAAATAAGGTCTCCGGCGTGTGACGCCTACGCGTTCGCTTACGCGCACGGCCGTGCGAAACCCGGAAACCGCTGGGGCCGTGCTTATCTGCTGCCTAGAAGAAGAAGAAAGATGGCGCCCACTATCTTCACCCGCCAACAAGAAGAGATAATCATGCTTGTAAGTGTCTTTTAACGACTTTGCTTTGATTGTTAATTGTTGCTCTACATGTTAAGGATGAGCAAAAAGTAATATTTTGGTTAAAGCTTTGGTTCGACTACATGCACAACCAAGCGCACGCCACACACGTGCCAAACGACAGTGCTGCCATATTTGAAAGTTAACTTAGCCTAAAAGTGTGTGTGTGTATGTGTTCATGTGATTGAACCAAATAATGTATTGTTGCCTCTTCTAGACATGCATTTCTGAGTTCTTGCTATGTTTGTTTTTTGTTTTGTAGACCATGCTGGAGCGCAGGTACGACTACCTGCCCAACTCGTTTGCCAAACGAAACGTCGCCCTGGAGATCATCTCGGAGATCCAACACCAGAACGGCACCACCTTCACCCACACACAGATCATGCAGCATTGGTCGGACCTGAAGCGACTGCACATGCCCCGGGTGCGGAGGTTTTTTGGAATCCATTTCCCAAGTAAGTACATAGGGCTTGCATGCAAGATGAAACTAGGACAGAATTTCGGCCTTTTATTTATAATGCCTTCTCTTTTGTAGTGTTGGAAATGGATTACAGAATTCGCCGCACCCGGAGGCGCACAGGCCGACCAGTGCTGCATGATTCTGCAGCTGGGAGTGAAGGTGGTGGATCTCCAGGGCGGCAGGCCGACCCCTCCTCTGTGGCCTCCTCAGAGCAGCCCCTGGACCTTACCACAGAGGAGGGGCGGCACAGCGTGGGCAGGCAGTCGTACCCTGCCACGCATGCGGGATCCTCTGGTATGTCACTCTTCATGTCTACCCAAAAACATATAATTGCTAGCTCTTGATATCACCAAACTGAATCCTTTATTCTGTATTTGTAGATGTTTCGGTTGCGGGTGAAGTAGTGGGTGAGGAGGCAGCAGATAGGAGCCCACAAGAGCCTGGAGAAGGTGAGTCATGTGACCCAGACTTAGCTAAAAACATTTGAGGACTGCGGAAACAGACATCCAAACTAACCATTTTGTCCATGTTTCGACAGGCAATTCTTCACAGCAGAGCCAGGAACCAGGACCTCAGGGTGTTGTCCCCAACGAGCCATCTCTCGGCCACCAACCAAGTAAGTAGTCATGGCATTATAGACATTTCTGTCTAAATTCCCATGAACACCAAAACACATAATGCCCTAGTCAATGCCAATATAAGAGGGACCTGTGTCCACTTAATTAGCTTAATTACTTGCCCAACTGTCCTGTGGCCACTGAATTAGCTTAATTACTTGCCCAACTGTCCTGTGGCCACTGAATTAGCTTAATTACTTGCCCAACTGTCCTGTGTGTCCACTGAATTAGCTTAATTACTACCACAACTGTCCTGTGGCCACTGAATTAGCTTAATTACTACCACAACTGTCCTGTGGCCACTGAATTAGCTTAATTACTTGCCCAACTGTCCTGTGGCCACTGAATTAGCTTAATTACTTGCCCAACTGTCCTGTGGCCACTGAATTAGCTTAATTACTACCACAACTGTCCTGTGGCCACTGAATTAGCTTAATTACTACCACGACTGTCCTGTGGCCACTGAATTAGCTTAATTACTACCACAAATGTCCTGTGGCCACTTAATTAGCTTAATGACCTGTGGCCACTTCATAACCTTAATTCCTGTCATTAATGACATATGTGCATTATAGTTAATTTGTTTATTAAAATACATTAAATCCACAGGTGATAAACATGTATTGTTCTCCGAATAATTTGTTTTTCTGATTTTTTTGCAGGGACCACAAGACAGCGACTTGCTGATATGAATCGGAGAGTCCTTGAGTTGGTGGCCGATCTGCAGGCGATGCGGGACACGTTGGGGACAACAGAAGAGGAAGACTAGTGTCCTGGTTCCTGGCCCTGTAGATTTTTAAATAGTTTTATTTGTACATAGTTTTATTTGTTAAACACCAAAGTTTTTTGTATATAGTTTTATTGTTTTTAAAAATGTTTTTATTGTATATAGTTTTTAAAGTTTTTAAAAAATCTTAGTGTATATATTTTTAGTAACCACCCAACAATTTGTATATAGTTTTTAATTTTTTAGGGCCAAAGTTGCCAAAAATATTTGTTAAAAAAATGGCAATTGAGCAATAAAAACCAAAAAAAAAAAGAAAAATGTTGTCCCATTTATTTGCACAAATACATTTACCAAAAACAAGGGGACAATGACATATTTGAAAATCAAGATTGTGATGTCCGTGAAGTGATTTGGGTAAGTTTTAGGGTGTGAAAATGGAAGAAGAACCAAAGCGCTAAGTGATTTGGGTAAGTTTTAGGGTGTGAAAATGGAAGAAGAAACAAGGCGCTAAGTGATTTGGGTAAGTTTTAGGGTGTGAAAATGGAAGAAGAAACAAGGCGCTAAGTGATTTGGGTAAGTTTTAGGGTGTGAAAATGGAAGAAGAAACAAGGCGCTAAGTGATTTGGGTAAGTTTTAGGGTGTGAAAATGGAAGAAGAAACAAGGCGCTAAGTGATTTGGGTAAGTTTTAGGGTGTGAAAATGGAAGAAGAAACAAGGCGCTAAGTGATTTGGGTAAGTTTTAGGGTATGAAAATGGAAGAAGAAACAAGGCGCTAAGTGATTTGGGTAAGTTTTAGGGTGTGAAAATGGAAGAAGAAACAAGGCGCTAAGTGATTTGGGTAAGTTTTAGGGTGTGAAAATGGAAGAAGAAACAAGGCGCTAAGTGATTTGGGTAAGTTTTAGGGTGTGAAAATGGAAGAAGAAACAAGGCGCTAAGTGATTTGGGTAAGTTTTAGGGACCTAAAATGGAAGAAGAACCAAAGCGCTAAGTGATTTGGGTAAGTTTTAGGGTGTGAAAATGGAAGAAGAACCAAAGCGCTAAGTGATTTGGGTAAGTTTTAGGGTGTGAAAATGGAAGAAGAAACAAGGCGCTAAGTGATTTGGGTAAGTTTTAGGGTGTGAAAATGGAAGAAGAACCAAAGCGCTAAGTGATTTGGGTAAGTTTTAGGGTGTGAAAATGGAAGAAGAAACAAGGCGCTAAGTGATTTGGGTAAGTTTTAGGGTGTGAAAATGGAAGAAGAAACAAGGCGCTAAGTGATTTGGGTAAGTTTAAGGGTGTGAAAATGGAAGAAGAAACAAGGCGCTAAGTGATTTGGGTAAGTTTTAGGGTGTGAAAATGGAAGAAGAAACAAGGCGCTAAGTGATTTGGGTAAGTTTTAGGGACCTAAAATGGAAGAAGAACCAAAGCGCTAAGTGATTTGGGTAAGTTTTAGGGTGTGAAAATGGAAGAAGAACCAAAGCGCTAAGTGATTTGGGTAAGTTTTAGGGTGTGAAAATGGAAGAAGAAACAAGGCGCTAAGTGATTTGGGTAAGTTTTAGGGTGTGAAAATGGAAGAAGAAACAAGGCGCTAAGTGATTTGGGTAAGTTTTAGGGTGTGAAAATGGAAGAAGAAACAAGGCGCTAAGTGATTTGGGTAAGTTTTAGGGACCTAAAATGGAAGAAGAACCAAAGCGCTAAGTGATTTGGGTAAGTTTTAGGGTGTGAAAATGGAAGAAGAAACAAGGCGCTAAGTGATTTGGGTAAGTTTTAGGGTGTGAAAATGGAAGAAGAAACAAGGCGCTAAGTGATTTGGGTAAGTTTTAGGGACCTAAAATGGAAGAAGAACCAAAGCGCTAAGTGATTTGGGTAAGTTTTAGGGTGTGAAAATGGAAGAAGAAACAAGGCGCTAAGTGATTTGGGTAAGTTTTAGGGTGTGAAAATGGAAGAAGAAACAAGGCGCTAAGTGATTTGGGTAAGTTTTAGGGTGTGAAAATGGAAGAAGAAACAAGGCGCTAAGTGATTTGGGTAAGTTTTAGGGTGTGAAAATGGAAGAAGAAACAAGGCGCTAAGTGATTTGGGTAAGTTTTAGGGTGTGAAAATGGAAGAAGAAACAAGGCGCTAAGTGATTTGGGTAAGTTTTAGGGTGTGAAAATGGAAGAAGAACCAAAGCGCTAAGTTATTTGGGTAAGTTTTAGGGTGTGAAAATGGAAGAAGAACCAAAGCGCTAAGTGATTTGGGTAAGTTTTAGGGTGTGAAAATGGAAGAAGAAACAAGGCGCTAAGTGATTTGGGTAAGTTTTAGGGTGTGAAAATGGAAGAAGAAACAAGGCGCTAAGTGATTTGGGTAAGTTTTAGGGACCTAAAATGGAAGAAGAACCAAAGCGCTAAGTGATTTGGGTAAGTTTTAGGGTGTGAAAATGGAAGAAGAACCAAAGCGCTAAGTGATTTGGGTAAGTTTTAGGGTGTGAAAATGGAAGAAGAAACAAGGCGCTAAGTGATTTGGGTAAGTTTTAGGGTGTGAAAATGGAAGAAGAAACAAGGCGCTAAGTGATTTGGGTAAGTTTTAGGGACCTAAAATGGAAGAAGAACCAAAGAGCTAAGTGATTTGGGTAAGTTTTAGGGTGTGAAAATGGAAGAAGAACCAAAGCGCTAAGTGGTTAGGGTGAGCTTTAAGGGACCTCAAGGGAAAAGGCAGGATAGCGCTAAGTGGTTAGGGTGAGCTTTAAGGGACCTCAAGGGAAAAGGCAGGATAGCGCTAAGTGGTTAGGGTGAGCTTTAAGGGACCTCAAGGGAAAAGGCAGGATAGCGCTAAGTGGTTAGGGTGAGCTTTAAGGGAGCTCAAGGGAAAAGGCAGGATAGCGCTTAGTGGTTAGGGTGAGTTTAGTGATGGAAGTGAAATTATGTAGGCGAGCACTTTAATGAGAGAAGTTTGTAGTGCGCAGGCACAATATCGTAAGAATTTCGTCTGGACAGATACTTTAGGAAAAAATGAAGCAGGATGTAGCGGGAAATTGAAAGGATTCGTGTGAGGATACGATGGGAAAAGGGCAAAAACGAAAGGCTACGTTGGTAGTTGTGAAAAATGAATCTGAACATTTTCGATGGAAAATGACATCCTCGTCTGCGTACTCTGGCATACGAGCGCACGGACGCGCTACGGAAGGTTTACGAAGCATGCATAGAATCGCTCGAACGCTCATGCGAGAGCGGGAAATTTTGAAAATCTTACGACGTCGGCACCAAACCGAAAGTTTTTTGGTGTCTCTCTGAATCGAGCCTATTCACTGAAATTTTCATGAATAGTTCAGTATGAATTCCAGATAGTAAAAAACACAGGTTTATAGGGATGTGGGTGGGAGCTCAGATTTATGCATGTTCCAATAGAACATGCTGAATCTTTTTCATTAAGGAAGAGGAGGTGAGGGGTGTGCAGAAAAGGCTCCTGCTCAGGGTGCACTAGACTTTTTAGAAAACATAGTAAATCCTAACAGGTCCTCTGAGCCCTGATAGAAATGCCATTGCAACTGTTAAAGCAGAGCGAAACCCATTTCTGTGTGCTCAGCTCTTCCCCCCCCGGTGACCCCCGCTCGAGAAGCTGGGTGATGCTGCTGACTCGGCAGTGGCCTGGTTTCTGTATAACTGGGGTTTTCCACCACCGAGGCCATGGCCACCTGGCCCTGTTAAGATCGCTGATTAGATAATCTCAAAGTGCTGGGATGCGGGCCTGATGATGTACCGGGTGATGCGCCAGCCAGCTTGTTTCAGACTAAGTGGTGGGGGTAACCGCCATGCAACGCGCCGATGTCGGCAGTGATCTGTGGATTTGGACGCAGCTCTCCCTATTTGGTAATACAATTTTTTACTAGTTCTACTAGCCTTGGTGTATGTAGTTCACATTTTGGGATCTCCTCTCAGCACTTTAACAGCACAGAGCACTACTTGCACTTTATGTTATGCACTGCACTTTTGCAACTTTTTGTCTTATGGTACCCCAGAAATAATTAGGGGTTGCCTCTTCTTTAGCACTTTTTTCCCCAAAGACTAGGGGCACTTCTATGCTCTTTTGCACATTCTTTGCGATTCGTTGCACTTTTATTATGGTACTTTTATACACCATGTAAAACATTCATTAGAGCGTTATTCAAAGGTTCATCTGCTCAATCGTATTTATCTGTTTTTAAATTGTTTTTAACTGTCTTAATGTAATCATGATCTTACGATTACTTTTTCATTACAATAAAGGTTAATTATAATTTTTACACTTTATATGTAGTGCATCTCCTTTAAGCAAGGTATTTTTTTGGCTGTACTGGCAGACCAACTGTATTGGTTGTAGTTTAAACACCACACAGTGGCTTCCTTGCTGGCCAGCACCATATTTTACAAGTGTTGAGGTGTGCGGGATCTATTTGTTGCTTTAACCTTGTTTTCACACTGGCCGCACCCTCTCCCGTCCCTAGCTGTTCACATAGGCTGGGCTTAAGGGGTGCGCACAGCTACAGGGAAGCCGGGAATTTGGCACCGGCGATCGCAGTGGGAACTGTCCGGTAAAGTTGAGTATACCAGCGACCCTGGAGGGTTTCCAACAGTGGGGCATTTTAGATTCCAGACCCCGGCCCCAAGGGTTTCGATCTGCTTTAGGAATTGAAACTTAATTTACATCAAAATATTTGAGGACACACAATTCTGCTCTCAATAGCCCATCAACTCTCCTTCCCCTGTAATACCTATTCCAGTAATAAATCTTCGTTTCTCTAGGGGACTGGAAGTACTTACTCTGCACAAGCTGGCACAGGCACTAGGGATGAGCGAATCGATCCGGACGAACCCGAATTCGATCCGAATTTCATGAAAAATTCGATTCGGATCGAATCCGAATTTCCCCGTGCTTCGATCGCTCGAAGTTTTTCTGTAACATCCATTCATTTACATTACAGGCATTCTAAGATGGCGGACGGGATATGTCCAGAAATCTACCCCGCTCCAGTGCATACTGGGGCAGTCACATGCAGCCTATCAGCAGTCAGCAAGCCCGGTGACGTCACAGCGCTATTTAAGGCGGCGGTCATCTTGCTTTTCCTCATTTCTCTATTGCATTCGTGAGAGACAGGACACTGCTGTATTCAGGGAGAGACAGTTAGAGAGCCAGGGACAGGCAGGAGACAGGCAGGAGACAGGCAGGAAGTCAGCGAGAAGCAGGGAAAGTTAGGAAAAATCGGAGGCAGTGACAGGGAGATTTTTTTTTTTTTTTCAGCCAGCCTGAGTGCTACTGGCTGGCTGACTGGCTTTGTTAGCTGTTTCAGGCTGCTTATACACTTTTGATGTTGTGCATATATACTGAACTGATCTCAAGTCTGCTGTGGGAACATTACCATTTTGTAAGATCTCATTAGCCTCTGTATTTCCTCTAAGCTGCACACTTATTTAAAGTAATTTGGCCTGTTGCAGCCTGCTTAGACACTTTTTCTGTGCATATATACTGATCTCAAGTCTGCTGTGGGGGCATCCCATTCTATAACATACCATACCCCTCTTGATCTTCACTAAGCTGCACACTTATTTAAAGTAATTTGGCCTGTTGCAGCCTGCTTAGACACTTTTGCTGTGCATATATACTGATCTCAGGTCTGCTGTGGGGGCATCCCATTCTATAACATACCATTAGCCTCTGTATTTCCTCTAAGCCGCACACTTATTTAAAGTAATTTGGCCTATTGGAGCCTGCTTAGACACTGTTGCTGTGCATATATACTGATCTAAGGTCTGCTGTGGGGGCATCCCATTCTATAACATACCATTAGCCTCTGTATTTCCTCTAAGCTGCACACTTATTTAAAGTAGTTTGGCCTGTTGCAGCCTGCTTAGACACTTTTGCTGTGCATATATACTGATCTCAAGTCTGCTGTGGGGGCATCCCATTCTATAACATACCATTAGCCTCTGTATTTCCTCTAAGCTGCACACTTATTTAAAGTAATTTGGCCTGTTGGAGCCTGCTTAGACACTTTTACTGTGCATATATACTGATCTCAGGTCTGCTGTGGGGGCATCCCATTCTATAACATACCATTAGCCTCGGTATTTCCTCTAAGCTGCACACTTATTTAAAGTAATTTGGCCTGTTGCAGCCTGCTTAGACACTTTTACTGTGCATATATACTGATCTCAAGTCTGCTGTGGGGGCATCCCATTCTATAACATACCATACCCCTCTTGATCTTCACTAAGCTGCACACTTATTTAAAGTAATGTGGCCTGTTGGAGCCTGCTTAGACACTGTTGCTGTGCATATATACTGATCTAAGGTCTGCTGTGGGGGCATCCCATTCTATAACATACCATTAGCCTCTGTATTTCCTCTAAGCTGCACACTTATTTAAAGTAGTTTGGCCTGTTGCAGCCTGCTTAGACACTTTTGCTGTGCATATATACTGATCTCAAGTCTGCTGTGGGTGCATCCCATTCTATAACATACCATTAGCCTCTGTATTTCCTCTAAGCTGCACACTTATTTAAAGTAATTTGGCCTGTTGGAGCCTGCTTAGACACTTTTGCTGTGCATATATACTGATCTCAGGTCTGCTGTGGGGGCATCCCATTCTATAACATACCATTAGCCTCGATATTTCCTCTAAGCTGCACACTTATTTAAAGTAATTTGGCCTGTTGCAGCCTGCTTAGACACTTTTACTGTGCATATATACTGATCTCAAGTCTGCTGTGGGGGCATCCCATTCTATAACATACCATACCCCTCTTGATCTTCACTAAGCTGCACACTTATTTAAAGTAATGTGGCCTGTTGGAGCCTGCTTAGACACTGTTGCTGTGCATATATACTGATCTCAGGTCTGCTGTGGGGGCATCCCATTCTATAACATACCATTAGCCTCTGTATTTCCTCTAAGCTGCACACTTATTTAAAGTAATTTGGCCTGTTGCAGCCTGCTTAGACACTTTTGCTGTGCATATATACTGATCTCAAGTCTGCTGTGGGGGCATCCCATTCTATAACATACCATTAGCCTCTGTATTTCCTCTAAGCTGCACACTTATTTAAAGTAATTTGGTCTGTTGGAGCCTGCTTAGACACTTTTACTGTGCATATATACTGATCTCAGGTCTGCTGTGGGGGCATCCCATTCTATAACATACCATTAGCCTCTGTATTTCCTCTAAGCTGCACACTTATTTAAAGTAATTTGGCCTGTTGCAGCCTGCTTAGACACTTTTACTCTGCAAATATACTGATCTCAGGTCTACTGTGGGGGCATCCCATTCTATAATATACCATTAGCCTCTGTATTTCCTCTAAGCTGCACACTTATTTAAAGTAATTTGGCCTGTTGGAGCCTGCTTAGACACTTTTGCTGTGCATATATACTGATCTCAAGTCTGCTGTGGGGGCATCCCATTCTATAACATATCATTAGCCTCTGTATTTCCTCTAAGCTGCACACTTATTTAAAGTAATTTGGCCTGTTGGAGCCTGCTTAGACACTTTTGCTGTGCATATATACTGATCTCAGGTCTGCTGTGGGGGCATCCCATTCTATAACATACCATTAGCCTCTGTATTTCCTCTAAGCTGCACACTTATTTAAAGTAATTTGGCCTGTTGGAGCCTGCTTAGACACTTTTGCTGTGCATATATACTGATCTCAGGTCTGCTGTGGGGGCATCCCATTCTATAACATACCATTAGCCTCTGTATTTCCTCTAAGCTGCACACTTATTTAAAGTAATTTGGTCTGTTGGAGCCTGCTTAGACACTTTTACTGTGCATATATACTGATCTCAGGTCTGCTGTGGGGGCATCCCATTCTATAACATACCATTAGCCTCTGTATTTCCTCTAAGCTGCACACTTATTTAAAGTAATTTGGCCTGTTGCAGCCTGCTTAGACACTTTTACTCTGCAAATATACTGATCTCAGGTCTACTGTGGGGGCATCCCATTCTATAACATACCATTAGCCTCTGTATTTCCTCTAAGCTGCACACTTATTTAAAGTAATTTGGCCTGTTGCAGCCTGCTTAGACACTTTTGCTGTGCATATATACTGATCTCAAGTCTGCTGTGGGGGCATCCCATTCTATAACATACCATTAGCCTCTGTATTTCCTCTAAGCTGCACACTTATTTAAAGTAATTTGGCCTGTTGGAGCCTGCTTAGACACTTTTGCTGTGCATATATACTGATCTCAAGTCTGCTGTGGGGGCATCCCATTCTATAACATACCATTAGCCTCTGTATTTCCTCTAAGCTGCACACTTATTTAAAGTAATTTGGCCTGTTGGAGCCTGCTTAGACACTTTTACTCTGCAAATATACTGATCTCAGGTCTACTGTGGGGGCATCCCATTCTATAACATACCATTAGCCTCTGTATTTCCTCTAAGCTGCACACTTATTTAAAGTAATTTGGCCTGTTGCAGCCTGCTTAGACACTTTTACTCTGCAAATATACTGATCTCAGGTCTACTGTGGGGGCATCCCATTCTATAACATACCATTAGCCTCTGTATTTCCTCTAAGCTGCACACTTATTTAAAGTAATTTGGCCTGTTGCAGCCTGCTTAGACACTTTTGCTGTGCATATATACTGATCTCAAGTCTGCTGTGGGGGCATCCCATTCTATAACATACCATTAGCCTCTGTATTTCCTCTAAGCTGCACACTTATTTAAAGTAATTTGGCCTGTTGGAGCCTGCTTAGACACTTTTGCTGTGCATATATACTGATCTCAGGTCTGCTGTGGGGGCATCCCATTCTATAACATACCATTAGCCTCTGTATTTCCTCTAAGCTGCACACTTATTTAAAGTAATTTGGCCTGTTGGAGCCTGTTTAGACACTGTTGCTGTGCATATATACTGATCTAAGGTCTGCTGTGGGGGCATCCCATTCTATAACATACCATTAGCCTCTGTATTTCCTCTAAGCTGCACACTTATTTAAAGTAATTTGGCCTGTTGGAGCCTGTTTAAACACTGTTGCTGTGCATATATACTGATCTCAGGTCTGCTGTGGGGGCATCCCATTCTATAACATACCATTAGCCTCTGTATTTCCTCTAAGCTGCACACTTATTTAAAGTAATTTGGCCTGTTGGAGCCTGCTTAGACACTTTTACTGTGCATATATACTGATCTCAGGTCTGCTGTGGGGGCATCCCATTCTATAACATACCATTAGCCTCTGTATTTCCTCTAAGCTGCACACTTATTTAAAGTAATTTGGCCTGTTGGAGCCTGATTATCCACTGTTGCTGTGCATATATACTGTTCTAAAGCCTGCTTGGGGGTATCCCATTCTATAGCATAACATAACCTACCTCTCTTATTTACACTAAGCAGCTCTCTTATTTAAACTAAGCATGCCTCTTATTTACACTAAGCAGCTCTCTTATTTAAGCTAAGCAGCTTTCTTATTTAAACTAAGCAGGCCTCTTGGAGTCTGATTGTCCACTTTTGGGTGTGCATTATATTCGGTATACAGTGGGGTATCCCAATTTGTAAGATAACCTACCACAACCATTTAAACTAAAGGTTACGTCCTTCCAGAAGGAAAACTTATGCCGAACACTATTTTTGTAGGGGGCATTGACGTTTGGATTGATCGGCATGGAATTAAGGATTTTTTCCCAAGGCACATGCTATTTTAACCCTATCTGTTATACAACATAAGCGTTGATCAGCATCAGCTGCTTTATTAAGCTACTTCAGTTTGCACTTGTTTTTGACTTCTTTCAATAAACCAGGCCGCAGGGCACCCCAAAGCTGCACCTTGCACCCTATCTGTTATACAACATAAGCGTTGATCAGCATCAGCTGCTTTATTAAGCTACTTCAGTTTGCACTTGTTTTTGACTGCTTTTAATAAACCAGGCCGCAGGGCACCCCAAAGCTGCACCTTGCACCCTATCTGTTATACAACATAAGCGTTGATCAGCATTAGCTGCTTTATTAAGCTACTTCAGTTTTCACTTGTTTTTGACTTCTTTCAATAAACCAGGCTGCAGGGCACCCCAAAGCTGCACCTTGCACCCTATCTGTTATACAACATAAGCGTTGATCAGCATCAGCTGCTTTATTAAGCTACTTCAGTTTGCACTTGTTTTTGACTGATTTTAATAAACCAGGCCGCAGGGCACCCCAAAGCTGCACCTTGAACCCTATCTGTTATACAACATAAGGGTTGATCAGCATCAGCTGCTTTATTAAGCTACTTCAGTTTGCAGTTGGAGAGCTATGGGGTGTAAATGATTCACGTTAATTGCAGCGCACTTGAGGATTTTTCAAGGGAAATTGACTGTGACATACGACCCAATCTGTATATTTACCTGGTCCTAATAGGACATTTATATTCTGCCTCTCAGCCAAGTACCATCTTTTGTTTTGGCTCGTGTTCATGAGTCAGGGTAAGTTGTGGAATGTTTAAGGATCCACTGTATGGTCTAATATCCCGGCATACTGAGTCCTGTCTCTTATTGGGGGGAAAAAGCTATATTACAATTCACTAGCTAATCTGAGGGGTAATAGCTTATATTGTGAGGTAAATATGCCATTTTGCTTCATTATATAGAGCGGCCCAGTTGCCATCTAAATCAACTACTGTCCGGCCAGTACAGCTTTTCCAGGGCAAACTCTGCTAGTTGCGGACACAAGTCAAGTTTGGCTTCCCAGCAAATCCAGTGGATCCTGAAGGTGTGTTGGCATGGTCATGTCAAGGTATGACATGACCTGCTGTTTGAGGTCCAGCTCCAGGTTTTCCTGCTGCTCATGAGTAGACTCACTATGCGGGTGTAGAAAGCTGATGGAGCTGCTGCTGCTGCTCCTTCCACCCCCCCAGCAGCCATGGCAGTGGAAGGTGTTCGCAGAGGTCCCCCCGAGTCAGACCTGCGGGAGTATGGGCCATGGCACAGATAGACATCGCCCAACTGACTACGTGGGATGTCTCTGTAGTAGGTCAGTTTGTCCTCCCTTTCAGTGGGCGTAAAAAATGCCCCCATTTTGTGCCGGAAGCGAGGGTCCAATAAGTTGGAGAGCCAGAAGTCTTCCCGCTGACAAATGGAGACAATTCTGCGCTCACTAGTACACAAGCATGTGAGCATGCATCGTGCCATTTGTGCAAGTGACTCGGAGGGACTACCTGTCTCCATCTCCACTGTAAACTGCCACGGTGTGTCTGGGTCCTCTGTCTCACCTTCCTTACAACCCTCTAGCTCCTGTGGCTGCTCCTGCTCCTCCTCTCCTGTCAGATGACTAGATAAAATGGTCATTTTGTGAAACCTAAACTGTGGTTTGCTGTGCCCCACCCCCTCCTCCTTCTCCACTTCAGCCCCCACAGGCTTCATGTGGCTGTGAAATGTATGTGCCATGTCTCCAGTGCCCTGACCAGCCATGGTTTCCAACATGTGTTCTAGTACATGAAGCAGTGGAATCTCATCGTTCATCTCATAGTCCTGGCAACTGACTAATAAAGTAGCTTCCTCAAAGGGCCTGAGCAAATGGCCGGTGTCACGTATGAGCTGCCAATGGTTTACATTGAATTTACACAGGGGTGTCCCCCTATCCGTTTGGATCATCCAGAAATCCGTGATGGCTTTTCTCTGTTCCTATAGTGGATCCTGCATATGGATGGTGGAATTCCAACGGGTGGAAACATCGCAAATCAGACTATGTTGGGGTACACCTTTCTGACGCTGAAGCTCAGTAAGGTTGTGCTTGGTGGTGTAGGAGTGCCAGAAGTGCATGCTAACTTACTTTCCTGTTGTTCGGATGTCTTTCAGATGGGGGGAAGACTTCAGAAAACGCTTGACAACTAGACTGAACACGTGTGCCATGACAGGACGCATGACTCTGGCTTTCTTGTCGCAGCGCAAACAAGATGTTCTTCCAAGTGTCAGTCACCATGGGTCCAAATTTGCAGTTTTCGTGGATTAAGCAATGATTTCATGGATTGAGTTCTCATTTTTAGTAGTTCCTCCCATGTGTGACTCTGTTGGTCAAGGAAAACCATGTGAAGAACAGCGTGAAACCACAATCGCCAAGGGGGCCTAAAAGGATATATATTGTCCACCATGAGTCCATAGTTACAGCTCCAGACGTAGACAACACTGTGCACTTTGGTACACACTGACAGGCTAAAGGACTGGCCCACCTTCTGTTCAACAAAATTTTACAGGGCAGGTACTGCCATCTTCGCAAAGCAATGATACCATGGGACTCTCCACCTCGGCTCGGCACAAGCCATCAGTTCTCTGAAAGGTTCACCACTGGGTAATGCAGCAGGCTGGACTTATGGTGACGCTGTCTGAGAGGAGAACTCCTTCAGACATCAAGATTAAAAATTCCAAGAATTTTTGAGGGCTAATTATTCAGAGGCAATGATACCTAGTTGTTTCTGATTTAATTACAAGGTGGAAACACACCCTCAAACAAAACTTCACTTTGGCAATACTATTGCATTTGTTTATTCATAATTTTATGTATATATACTAACTAACCTACTTTTTCTCCACAGGATTGTGGATGCTGCATGAAAAACTGCCACATCGCTGAGTAGCTGATTTTTCCTACCAACAGTTCGCAATAATTCACTGCTGCTGCTGCTGCTGCTGCTGCCGCTGCTGCCACCGCCGCCGCAGACTCCAGGGACCCTCTTCCACTACCTCCGCTTGCAACACCTCCTCCCACGACACTCTCCTCATCACTAATTGCCCGGCTAGTGGAAGAAGAGGCGAGTGTCTCCTCCACTTCTTGGCTGGGCAGTAGCTGCTGAATTTTATGATTATCAGATCTTCATCAATGGATAGTGGAGCTGAACCCAAAGCATAACAACAAACAACAGACAGTTGACTGGGGGTGTCAGATGCCACTTGTGATGCAGTGGACTGCTTTTGCAGCACTTCCAGACAAAGTTGCTTCATTGGCTGACACAATGACTGGTAAAGCTGTGGAACATATGCTTGAAAAGCAAGAATAACCATTTGTTTTTATATGAAAAAGACCCTGGTTTATACATACTTTTTTTTTCCAGAGACTGCCCTGCGTGGAAATGAATGGCGCATGGATCAGCCAAGCTTTCCTCCCAACAATGCCTGATGTATTCCAGTAGATTGATGACGGGGCCAGACCAACACTAAAGAAATATGGATCGTGCAAAACAGATTTAAGGCGCTGCTCTCCAGTTACAGACATTCCTCCGCATCGGACCACTAGTAAGTATTGATAAAAAATCCTTTACGTTACTCTTACTTTTTATTAATATTCTTCGGATAAGACGGATCAGACATCCAGATCAAAAATTCCAAGAATTTTTGAGGGCTAATTAGTCAGAGGCAATGATACCTTGTTGTTTCTGATTTAATTAAAAGGTGGAAACACACCCTCAAACAAAACTTCACTTTGGCAATACTTTTGCATTTGTTTATTCATAATTTTATGTAGATATTACTAACTAAGCTACTTTTTCTCCACAGGATTCTCCACAGGGTGTGATTCATCCAATTTTTGGGCTCCAGCAGCCAACTGCAGTGTCTCTTTCAAGCTATGTTTTGGCTCCTGCAGCTGCTGCTGCTGCTGCTGCTGCTGCTGCTTGCAACTCCAGGGTGTGATTCATCCAATTTTTGGGCTCCTGCTGCCAACTCCAGTGTCTCTTTCAAGCTATGTTTGGGCTGCTGCTGCTGCTGCTGCTTGCAACTCCAGGGTGTGATTCATCCAATTTTTGGGCTCCTGCTGCCAACTCCAGTGTCTCTTTCAAGCTATGTTTGGGCTGCTGCTGCTTGCAACTCCAGGGTGTGATTCATCCAATTTTTGGGCTCCTGCTGCCAACTCCAGTGTCTCTTTCAAGCTATGTTTGGGTTGCTGCTGCTTGCAACTCCAGGGTATGATTCATCCAATTTTTGGGCTCCTGCTGCTAACTCCAGTGTGTCTTTCAAGCAATGTTTGGGCTGCTGCTGCTGCTGCTTGCAACTCCAGGCTGTGATTCATCCAATTTTTGGGCTCCTGCTACCAACTCCAGTGTCTCTTCCAAGCTATGTTTGGGCTGCTGCTGCTTGCAACTCCAGGGTGTGATTCATCCAATTTTTGGGCTCCTGCTGCCAACTCCAGTGTCTCTTTCAAGCTATGTTTGGGTTGCTGCTGCTTGCAACTCCAGGGTATGATTCATCCAATTTTTGGGCTCCTGCTGCCAACTCCAGTGTCTCTTTCAAGCTATGTTTGGGTTGCTGCTGCTTGCAACTCCAGGGTATGATTCATCCAATTTTTGGGCTCCTGCTGCTAACTCCAGTGTGTCTTTCAAGCAATGTTTGGGCTGCTGCTGCTGCTGCTTGCAACTCCAGGCTGTGATTCATCCAATTTTTGGGCTCCTGCTACCAACTCCAGTGTCTCTTCCAAGCTATGTTTGGGTTGCTGCTGCTTGCAACTCCAGGGTGTGATTCATCCAATTATTGGGCTCCTGCTGCCAACTCCAGTGTCTCTTTCAAGCTATGTTTGGGCTGCTGCTTCTTGCAACTCCAGGCTGTGATTCATCCAATTTTTGGGCTCCTGCTACCAACTCCAGTGTCTCTTCCAAGCTATGTTTGGGCTGCTGCTGCTTGCAACTCCAGGGTGTGATTCATTCAATTTTTGGGCTCCTGCTGCCAACTTCAGTGTCTCTTTCAAGCTATGTTTGGGCTGCTGCTGCTTGCAACTCCAGGGTGTGATTCATCCAATTTTTGGGCTCCTGATGCCAACTCCAGTGTCTCTTTCAAGCTATGTTTGGGCTGCTGCTGCTTGCAACTCCAGGGTGTGATTCATCCAATTTTTGGGCTCCTGCTGCCAACTCCAGTGTCTCTTTCAAGCTATGTTTGGGCTGCTGCTGCTTGCAACTCCAGGGTGTGATTCATCCAATATTTGGGCTCCTGCTGCCAACTCCAGTGTGTCTTTCAAGCTATGTATGGGTTGCTGCTGCTGCTGCTGCTTGCAACTCCAGGGTGTGATTCATCCAATTTTTGGGCTCCTGCTGCCAACTCCAGTGTCTCTTTCAAGCTATGTTTGGGCTGCTGCTGCTTCTTGCAACTCCAGGGTGTGATTCATCCAATTTTTGGGCTCCTGCTGCCAACTCCAGTGTCTCTTTCAAGCTATGTTTGGGCTGCTGCTGCTTGCAACTCCAGGGTGTGATTCATCCAATTTTTGGGCTCCTGCTGCCAACTCCAGTGTCTCTTTCAAGCTATGTTTGGGCTGCTGCTGCTGCTGCTTGCAACTCCAGGGTGTGATTCATCCAATTTTTGGGCTCCTGCTGCCAACTCCAGTGTCTCTTTCAAGCTATGTTTGGGCTGCTGCTGCTGCTGCTGCTTGCAACTCCAGGGTGTGATTCATCCAATTTTTGGGCTCCTGCTGCCAACTCCAGTGTCTCTTTCAAGCTATGTTTGGGCTGCTGCTGCTGCTGCTGCTTGCAACTCCAGGGTGTGATTCATCCAATTTTTGGGCTCCTGCTGCCAACTCCAGTGTGTCTTTCAAGCTATGTTTGGGCTGCTGCTGCTTGCAACTCCAGGGTGCGATTCATCTAATTTTTGGGCTCCTGCTGCCAACTCCAGTGTCTCTTTCAAGCTATGTTTGGGCTGCTGCTGCTGCTGCTGCTTGCAACTCCAGGGTGCAATTCATCCAATTTTTGGGCTCCTGCTGCCAACTCCAATGTCTCTTTCAAGCTATGTTTGGGCTGCTGCTGCTGCTTGCAACTCCAGGGTGTGATTCATCTAATTTTTGGGCTCCTGCTGCCAACTCCAGTGTCTCTTTCAAGCTATGTTTGGGCTGCTGCTGCTTGCAACTCCAGGGTGTGATTCATCCACTTTTTGGGCTCCTGCTGCCAACTCCAGTGTCTCTTTCAAGCTATGTTTGGGCTGCTGCTGCTTGCAACTCCAGGGTGTGATTCATCCAATTTTTGGGCTCCTGCTGCCAACTCCAGTGTCTCTTTCAAGCTATGTTTGGGCTGCTGCTGCTGCTTGCAACTCCAGGGTGTGATTCATCCTATTTTTGGGCTCCTGCTGCCAACTCCAGTGTCTCTTTCAAGCTATGTTTGGGCTGCTGCTGCTGCTGCTTGCAACTCCAGGGTGTGATTCATCCAATTTTTGGGCTCCTGCTGCCAACTCCAGTGTCTCTTTCAAGCTATGTTTGGGCTGCTGCTGCTGCTGCTGCTTGCAACTCCAGGGTGTGATTCATCCAATTTTTGGGCTCCTGCTGCCAACTCCAGTGTGTCTTTCAAGCTATCTTTGGGCTGCTGCTGCTGCTGCTGCTGCTTGCAACTCCAGGGTGTGATTCATCTAATTTTTGGGCTCCTGCTGCCAACTCCAGTGTCTCTTTCATGCTATGTTTGGGCTGCTGCTGCTGCTGCTGCTGCTTGCAACTCCAGGGTGTGATTCATCCAATTTTTGGGCTCCTGCTGCCAACTCCAGTGTCTCTTTCAAGCTATGTTTGGGCTGCTGCTGCTGCTTGCAACTCCAGGGTGTGATTCATCCAATTTTTGGGCTCCTGCTGCCAACTCCAGTGTCTCTTTCAAGCTAGGTTTGGGCTGCTGCTGCTTGCAACTCCAGGGTGTGATTCATCCAATTTTTGGGCTCCTGCTGCCAACTCCAGTGTGTCTTTCAAGCAATGTTTGGTCTGCTGCTGCTGCTGCTTGCAACTCCAGGCTGTGATTCATCCAATTTTTGGGCTCCTGCTACCAACTCCAGTGTCTCTTCCAAGCTATGTTTGGGCTGCTGCTGCTTGCAACTCCAGGGTGTGATTCATTCAATTTTTGGGCTCCTGCTGCCAACTCCAGTGTCTCTTTCAAGCCATGTTTGGGCTGCTGCTGCTTGCAACTCCAGCGTGTGATTCATCCAATTTTTGGGCTCCTGATGCCAACTCCAGTGTCTCTTTCAAGCTATGTTTGGGCTGCTGCTGCTTGCAACTCCAGGGTGTGATTCATCCACTTTTTGGCCTCCTGCTGCCAACTCCAGTGTCTGTTTCAAGCTATGTTTGGGCTGCTGCTGCTTGCAACTCCAGGGTGTGATTCATCCAATATTTGGGCTCCTGCTGCCAACTCCAGTGTGTCTTTCAAGCTATGTTTGGGTTGCTGCTGCTGCTGCTTGCAACTCCAGGGTGTGATTCATCCAATTTTTGGGCTCCTGCTGCCAACTCCAGTGTCTCTCTCAAGCTATGTTTGGGCTGCTGCTTGCAACTCCAGGGTGTGATTCATCCACTTTTTGGGCTCCTGCTGCCAACTCCAGTGTCTCTTTCAAGCTATGTTTGGGCTGCTGCTGCTTGCAACTCCAGGGTGTGATTCATCCAATTTTTGGGCTCCTGCTGCCAACTCCAGTGTCTCTTTCAAGCTATGTTTGGGCTGCTGCTGCTGCTGCTTGCAACTCCAGGGTGTGATTCATCTAATTTTTGGGCTCCTGCTGCCAACTCCAGTGTCTCTTTCAAGCTATGTTTGGGCTGCTGCTGCTGCTTGCAACTCCAGGGTGTGATTCATCCAATTTTTGGGCTCCTGCTGACAACTCCAGTGTCTCTTTCAAGCTATGTTTGGGCTGCTGCTGCTTGCAACTCCAGGGTGTGATTCATCCACTTTTTGGGCTCCTGCTGCCAACTCCAGTGTCTCTTTCAAGCTATGTTTGGGCTGCTGCTGCTGCTTGCAACTCTAGGGTGTGATTCATCCAATTTTTGGGCTCCTGCTGCCAACTCCAGTGTCTCTTTCAAGCTATGTTTGGGCTGCTGCTGCTGCTGCTGCTGCTGCTTGCAACTCCAGGGTGTGATTCATCCAATTTTTGGGCTCCTGCTGCCAATTCCAGTGTCTCTTTCAAGCTATGTTTGGGCTGCTGCTGCTGCTGCTGCTGCTTGCAACTCCAGGGTGTGATTCATCCAATTTTTGGGCTCCTGCTGCCAACTCCAGTGTCTCTTTCAAGCTATGTTTGGGCTGCTGCTGCTGCTGCTGCTTGCAACTCCAGGGTGTGATTCATCCAATTTTTGGGCTCCTGCTGCCAACTCCAGTGTCTCTTTCAAGCTATGTTTGGGCTGCTGCTGCTGCTACTGCTTGCAACTCCAGGGTGTGATTCATCTAATTTTTGGGCTCCTGCTGCCAACTCCAGTGTCTCTTTCAAGCTATGTTTGGGCTGCTGCTGCTGCTTGCAACTCCAGGGTGTGATTCATCCAATTTTTGGGCTCCTGCTGACAACTCCAGTGTCTCTTTCAAGCTATGTTTGGGCTGCTGCTGCTTGCAACTCCAGGGTGTGATTCATCCACTTTTTGGGCTCCTGCTGCCAACTCCAGTGTCTCTTTCAAGCTATGTTTGGGCTGCTGCTGCTTGCCACTCCAGGGTGTGATTCATCCAATTTTTGGGCTCCTGCTGCCAACTCCAGTGTCTCTTTCAAGCTATGTTTGGGCTGCTGCTGCTGCTTGCAACTCTAGGGTGTGATTCATCCAATTTTTGGGCTCCTGCTGCCAACTCCAGTGTCTCTTTCAAGCTATGTTTGGGCTGCTGCTGCTGCTGCTGCTTGCAACTCCAGGGTGTGATTCATCCAATTTTTGGGCTCCTGCTGCCAACTCCAGTGTGTCTTTCAAGCTATGTTTGGGCTGCTGCTGCTGCTTGCAACTCCAGGGTGTGATTCATCTAATTTTTGGGCTCCTGCTGCCAACTCCAGTGTCTCTTTCAAGCTAGGTTTGGGCTGCTGCTGCTTGCAACTCCAGGGTGTGATTCATCCAATTTTTGGGCTCCTGCTGCCAACTCCAGTGTCTCTTTCAAGCTATGTTTGGGCTGCTGCTGCTGCTGCTTGCAACTCCAGGGTGTGATTCATCCAATTTTTGGGCTCCTGCTGCCAACTTCAGTGTCTCTTTCAAGCTATGTTTGGGCTGCTGCTGCTGCTGCTTGCAATTCCAGGGTGTCATGCAGCCAATTTTTGGGCTCCTGCTGCTCCTGCTGCCAACTCCAATGTCTCTTTGAGCCAAATCCAATATTTGGGCTCCTGCCGCTGCCAGCTCCAGGGTGTGTTTTTCAGGCAGTATAGGGGCCCCTCATAGTGATGCCACCTCAACTCTCTGTAATTGTGCTGCTCTGCGATTCTAATAGCGATGCCTCTGATCTGCATGTCCTAATTATTTACAGTATTATTTCAGTAACCATCCTATGCGTGTTACAGCAAGGCAGAATGGTTTACAACCCTATTGAGGCTCTAGGAGGCTCAGAAATAGCCGTTTTTAATAGCGATTCGTCGCGAATAAATTCGGACCGAAATGAATTTTGTCGGAAAATTCGGCGAATCAGCCGAATCAAATTTTTCAAAAGTTCGCTCATCTCTAACAGGCACCTTCTAGTATAAAAGATAATAGGATATAGGTGTTTCCTGTGTGGCAGTAATTAGGTTAATGTTTAATCATCCTCCCTGACTGTCCTGACCTCCCTCGCTCCTTGCTTTAGTGTGAATCTTATTAAAACTTCAAGCACAAAGCTCATGATCCAGCGTGGTGGCTCAGCTATTGATCATTTTCATTGCTGCCTGGAATTCAGCATTGTCTCTTAAAGTTGACCAAAACTCATGGCCCCGGCCCTGAAATCTATAAGAATCCCTCCCCCAGGGCATTCCAAATCAAGACGCCTCACTGTGTGAAACCCCCCGAGTCCCCTAAAAAACCTACCTGCTCCTCAATCCCACAGCGCAAGTGTGAGCTGTGGACACCGTCAGCTATACCTTAAGCAGTGCCTATACCTTAAGCTGGGCCCTTGTTAGAGGGCTGAGGTGGATTGGCTATAGGGCATACCGGGCAAAATCCTGGTAGGCTGGCACCTGGGAGAGCTGCGGCCGTTGAGACAGATGCGGGAGGGCTGCCAGCACATGCGGGAGGGTGGGTGGCAAGCAGTGAGGGATACCCCTCAGTGGCTGTAATGGGGAGTGCTGCTTACTGGCTGTGATAAAGGTAGGCCACTCACTGTCTGTAATGGGTTGATTGGGAGGGGGTTTTAGGACATAATTTAGTTCAGAATATCACAGCCCCTTGCCTCCGCAACCCTCTCCGGTGAGCACCCCGGCACCACTGAGGATTTTTGGATAGGTGCGTTATGACTTCACCACAAAGGCAGGGCTAGCAACGCGTCAGTGAAAACGGGAGAGAGGGCTTATTTTGGCCACTTGCCTTACTGTGGAAAAACTTGGGGGGGGGGGGGTGATTGGAGGCCCCTCGGGTTCCCCCTGTCCTATGACACGTGTGGGCTCTTGTCCACGGAAATAGGGAGCGGGAGTCGCAGCGCCCCCTAATTGACCTTTATACACATTGGATGGGGTTCTAGAGATACCCCAAAATACACCCCATATAAATGGCCGCACACCAACCAAATATCAATATTCTTATCAATAATAAAATCTCAGTAGTAAGCAATTGAATGGATATGGCTAGGTGGGCTAGGAACAAAGTGCATCTGAACATTGGTTGAGGTAGTAAAATACATACACCCTGTCAAAGTGGCGCTCGGCCACGCAACGCGTCGGTAGCTGCTGCAAGGGGACCGCGACTTTTCGATATTGGTGATGTACACTTTTTGATTCTTAGTGATTACAAGGCACAAGCAGATGATTTGGCACTGTCAGAACTTTTAGCACTTTATTCATTTGTTGTATGAATTTGAATTTGAGCAGTATATAGTTTTGCACTGGGTTATTATCAATTGTTCTTTTTTTTAAGCACTTTTTAACTCATTTTACAACCTCAACCAATGTTTAGAGACACTTAGCCTAGCCCACCTGCCCATATCCAATCAATTGCTGATAATTATTGATAAGAATAGCCACTTTCCAGGTATCCCCCAGTTTTTGTCTTTATGTTTTTAACTTTGAGGCTTATTCATTACTAACGCCAGGTATAGGCAGATGAGTGTCTGTATAGAGCCGCTTAGCGCGACCGCAATTAGACGCTGTGATCGGCTATGGGGTGCTGTAACAGAGTGCCTCAGTCGCTGTAGTAACCTGGGCGGCATTCATGAATGTGATGTATGTTGGGCGTTCTAATACCAGTACAGCACTGCAGGGAGCGAAAGGTAGCGCCAGCTCATTGCAACCGACTCTTAGCATCTCACACCATATTCAACAGAAAAACAGACACACAGAGCGTCGGCACTCTAAAGCTGGGCGCTGTAGCATAGAGCGCCAAACGCTGTGTGATTAAAGTCTGTTTTTGAACACATATCCACCTGTAACAAAGCGAAAACACATGGAACATTGTGACATTAATACTTTAGTGCCAGACCTGTAATGACAATTCTGCATAAAAAACAAAAAATCTAAAGTTTTCAAAAATGACTTTTTGTAGGCCAGAAGACGTCACACAATTATTTGAGAGAAAAAATAAATAAAAAAAAAAACATGTTTAAACTGAAGAAAAGGAAGGCCCATCGAAATTTATGGGAGAGCGACAGGTAATACCCGGGGCTCTGGAAGCTAGAGCGCTGGCGCTAAACGCTGAGCCACCTGTAATAATGAATCATACTCTATATGGGGCTGTTAGAGGCGCTCACCAGATTTGCTTTCATAAATGTGGTTTTGCGTACACCAGACGCTGCCTGCCGCTACGAGGCACTACCTGCCGCTATCCCTTGATGAATAAACCCCTTTGTCTTTTGTCTGATGACTAATGTTTGTGTGGGCCATTGTTTGTATACTCAATAAATATTTTTACACTTTTTAAATATTTGATTGGTATGCAGCCATTTATATGGGGTGTATTTTGGGGTATCTCTAGAACCCCATCCAATGTGTATTCAGTTCTCAGATATCACTCCATAGGCCTGCAACCCTATTATTTCAGGCTGTGCATATCCTAAACACAAGGTTTCCCTAATCGACCTTTAGACAAGAGTGAACTCCCAGTGCCTGCCACTCAGGGTTTTGTTCCGCTTTAAGGAAACATTTTCCTGTGCGGCAATAGCTAAATAAATCCTAGTTCTAAATAGTCCTAGTTCTTCGTATGGTGGAAACCGATAATAGCCAGAGAAATTTCACTAAAAAAGAACAAATGCAGTCAAGGGTTACGAAGAAAACATTTGAAATCAATTTTAGCTGTGGGACCGCTTCACTAACAGCATGTTTAATTAAATAACATTATTAAAAATAGAAATTTGAGTTTAATATGTTGCTTCTGTGTTGGCTGTGTGCAAGAAAGTGAAAGAAATCCTCTCTTGGCCTGTCCCCATCTTCTCCTTTTCAAAAATAAATGAAGAACACATAGGAGAACTATAAGGAAAGTATTAGGCGAAAGACAAAAAGCAGTCAGACGAAAGCTTCCTGCGCGATCTTCCATCCACAGGACAAAGAGCAGATTGCAGATTGAGAAAACAATTGGCTGGAGCAAATTATAAAAGTGTTGCCATACCCTCTCCCCAAGAGCCACCAAAAGGTCACAGTTTGTAGATTTGCACATAACGGTTGATTCAGCATCATATTTTTTTTACTTAAAAGGCTGATTCATTACTAGCGCCAGGTATCGGCAGATGAGCGTCTGTATAGCGGCTCTTAGAGCGACCGCTAGTAGGCGCTCGTGTGCGTGTATCGGGCGCTCTAACAGAGCACCTCAGTCGCTCTAGTAACCTGCCTGGCATTGATGAATGAGATGTATGTTGGCCGTCCTAACACCAGTACTGTGTTGCAGCGAGTGAAAGGTAGCGACAGTGTGACTGACTCTCAGCGACTTACACCATATTCAACCAAAAAACAGACACACACAAAGCATAGGCGCTTTGGATCTGGTCGCTATAGCATAGAGCGCCAGACGCTGTGTGATTAAAGTCTGTTGTTGAACAAATATCCACCAGTAACAAAGCAAAAACACATGGAATGACATTGTTGTAACACTGTGACATTAATACTTTATTGCCAGACCTGTAAAGACAATTCTGCATAAAAAAATAAAAAGTCTAAACATTTTTCAAAAATGAACCTGTTTAAACAGAAGAGAATGAATGTCCATTGAAATGTATGGGAGAGCGACAGGTAATACCCGACGCTCTGGAAGCTAGAGCGCCAGCACTATACGCTGAGCCACCTGTAATGATGAATCGTACCCTATATGGCGCTGTTAGAATCGCTCACCAGATTTGCTTTCATAAATGTGATTTTGCGTACAGTGCCCGTTCACCAGGCGCTGCCTGCCGCAACGAGGTACTACCTGGCGCTATCCCTTGATGAATAAACCCCATAGTTTCTTTTTTTTGGGGGGGAGAGAAACGCTTTTTCTTATGATTTTTCAGTTCAGCACCATATTTAGCTGTGCAAATAAAAAAAAATTGCACAGCTAATTATGGTGCTGAATTCTACTGAGGTGAAAATATCAACCCTATAAGCCACTTCTACAGCCATGCAGCTGCACTAACTGCTTAACCTGCGCATCTATGTGGAGTTCCAGAAAAACTGACCTGTTGGTGGTTCTCAAGGAGAGGCCACCAAAGTGCTATAGAAATAATTCCTACCGGTAATTGCAGGTTTCCCAGTATTTTAACATTGGGAAGATCAGCAGTACGAGCATTTCCAAGCCTCGCCTATATTCTCAGCATACACCAAATGCTCATTTTTCTTTCATGGAAAGCAGGGGCAATATCTATAGATGGAATAGTAAACAAGACAGGCCATGTTGTAATCCAATAAAGAAGCTGAGATATGGTTCAACTAAAAGAAACTTCCAACGAGAAAAAAATGAAAGCCCCGTGGTAGTGGAAGTGGTGGCAGTGGCTCTAAGCGCTGATGTAGGTCCACAGAACACTTATAATGCACTTTTATCACTGGGCCTACCATGGTTCTCTTTATACATTTCAGGCAGTCCATTCACAGTGTCACAAAACACTTACCTGCTCTGTCTTGTGGTGTCCCTGGTCGACTGCTCGGGGGATGTGCTGGGGCCTCTGTTGCCCGGCAGCCGTGTCAGCAGCCGACGCTGGCTCGGGCAGCGTCAGCTTGAACAGCACCGAGCAGTCTCTCCGCTCATGGCCGCATCCCCTGCAGACAGCGTGCTCGCAGGAGATTAGTTTTAAAGTGCCAATGAGCCCAAGGGTTATCTGGGCAATCAGCTTATATGTTGTTAGTCATCAATAAGGCCAGTTACGTCTTGGCCAATCCCGTCCGTTCCAGCCCTATAAAGGTTTTCCTCCCTCACTCTCTCATCATCGTGAGAGCGTTCTGTTGGGTGCTATTGTTCCTGTGACTTCTGATTGTTTACAGTTGACAACCTAGCTTGTCTGACCATTCCCTGACCACTACTTGAACCGACGCCTGCCTAGACTCCACTTGACTATGAACCCATCTCATCCTTGGGTACCCTCTGATTACCCGACTTGACCCTTGGCTTCACCTTTGGCCCTTCTTGTGCTTCTGCCTTGGCGCTGAGGACTGATTATCTGTGTATAACCCTGGCTTGCCCGATAATGCCCAGTCTTACTTCTGGTCCATCCGCCTTCACCCCTGTAAGTTCCAAACCTTTGTGCTACCAAGTCCTGGGGGCAACCATGTCCGGTGAGGTGTTTAAAGTATCCCGGCGAACAGGGGCTTGTCTATAGGTGAAGCTAGCAGCAGAGATTGGGGGTGGTGGACTCACCAAAAAGGCGGGTGTCCCACGGGGGTTGACACACAGTCTAATTCTAGCGTCACTTCTCTGTTGAAATACCATTGGGGTTAGTCATTGGCCCAGCACTGTTTTGTCTGTATATAACATCTCTTGACAAACGTATCTCTCCTTTTTATACCATTTGGATGCAGAATAAAATTTAATCTACCTACCAACTCCTCTGTTTAGTGAGGTTGGTGTAGCTAATAGCCAGGCACCCAGAAAGAACACAGGTCCTTCCACACCTCTGGTGTTTGAGAGGGTGTGCGGGTAATTGGGTGGAGAATGGGCAGCTTGCTTTCCACCCCATTTCGTCATTAAAAAACAGGCATCTTCCAACTAGTCCTGTTGCTGTTGCTTAAAGTGGACCAACACCCAGGGGGGATCTGCCCGGGAATCTATAAAATTCCCAGGCCGATCAAATCCCTCCTCACAGGGCATCCGAAATCGGGATGTCCCACGGGGTGACACCCCAGGAAGCCCACAATCCTACCTTTTCCACGTTCCAGCGGCGCATGCGCATCCACCGCCGCCGCCACCCGCGCGTCCCTCTAGCAGGGCGTGCTCCCGCGATGACCGTTTGTTAATGGCCGGCGTGGGTTCGCTCCCTGTAAGAGGGACGCGCGGAAGGCGGCGGCGGACGTGCTCTGCTTGTCCGCCGCTGCCTCTCGCTTGTCCGCCGGCAGGGATTGGCTGCAGCGGTCACGTGGGAGCGGGGAGAGGTGAGTTTTCAGGGCTTTCTGGGGGGTTTCACACAGCGGGGCACCCCCGATCGGGGTGCCCCACCGAAGTGGACCAAAACCCAGGATAGTCAAAATCCTGGGTTTTGGTCCACTTTAAAGTCTAATACCTGTCTGGCAGCTTGATTGAAGGTCTTCAGTGGCTTCCTGGCTTCTTTTAGCATTGCACTGGTTTGCTGCATCTTCTGTTGCTTTTTCTTCAGGGTAACTCTACTTTCTTCTTTCCCTGAGTCCATGTCAGATTAGTGACATAATTGAAATGTGCACAGGCTTTTATGCACGGCCAGCTCCAGGTTTGTATTGATTTTGAATTTGAGGTGCACCTATCTTTCTTATAATTCTCTCTACATCTTGAAAGAGTACATCTATTTTGTCTTCTTTCTCATTTGTAAGTTAAAACTTTGTTGTGTCCTATGTGTGTCCAGCATTTCCTGCAGGCTTTGATAATAATTTGAATGTTCATTCTGTAGAACACAAACACTTTCACAAAGAAAACTGTTAATCTACTACACCTAATTAAGCATTATATATTCTAGCTCTGCTTCAGCGGTTGGAAATATTTCAATGGACCATTTCGTTTATTGAGGCTGACAGTCCAAGTTCCTAATCACAATGATAAACGACTCTCCTCCAGCATAATGATGCTTCATCTTGCCGACATTTCCTTACAGTGTTTAATGGTTGCAAAACTGAGGAATCCATAAATAAAGACTGTAAGGAGCAATCTGTTAACATTTCAAGATTGACTCAAAGGTGCGTGTTTTGTAGGATTCATTGAGAACCTGAAATTAGGTTCGATTCAGCCAAGTCAGTTGTAAGATGCAAATCAGTGCAAATAATTTCATGATGCCCAGTGTATCTGCCAAAGCCAAGGCACAATTCAGGTATGACTATGGGTCTTAATTTAAGAAGCGCTAGCACTATGTAGTCCCACATAGGTGAACGCTGGGCACAGTATGTGAAAACTGTTGCAGAGTGTGAGTGCTGGGTGCTGGGTGCTGGGTGCAGCGCAGTTGTAATCCAGATAGTGGACAATAGTGGTATAACAGGAACTTGCTTTACTGGAGCATCAATGCAGTAAGAGAATGTCACCTTACATGGTGGCTTAGGAACAAAGACAGGAGGAGAAGACCTTGCAGTGATAGATTACAGCTCGATCCACAGGAGATAACAATACAGCAGAAAAATACAAAAAAAAAAGACGTGAAGGCTGATTCACTACTAACACCAGGTATCGGCAGATGAGCATCTGTATAGCGGCGATTAGAGCAACCGCTAGTAGACGCTGTAAGCGGGTATCGGGCGCTGTAACAGAGTCGCTGTAGTAACCTGGCCGGCACTGATGAATGTGATGTATGTTGGGTGCTGTAACACCAGTACAGTGCTGCAGGGAGTGAAAGGTAGCGCCAGCTCATTGCGACCGACTCTCAGCGCTCCACACCATACTTATCAAAAAAGGACACACACACAGCGCCGGCGCTCTAAATCTGGTCGCTATAGCATAAAGCACCAGATGCTGTGTGATTAAAGTCTGTGTTTGAACACATATCCACCTGTAACAAAGCGAAAACACATGGAATGACTTTGTTGTAACATTGTGACATTAACACTTTAGTGCCAGACCTGTAATGACAATTCTTCATAAAAATATAAAAAGTCAAAAAAGTTTCTAAAAAAGGTCACACAATGATTTGAGCACAACAACAAAAAAAAAAGTTGCTGTTTAAACACAAGCAAATGAACGGCCATTGAAATGTATGGGAGAGCGAAAGTTAATACCTGGCGCTCTGGCAGCTATAGCGCCAGCGATATACACTGAGCCGCCTGTAATAATACATCGGTTGCTACATGGCGCTGTTAGAGGCGCTCACCAGATTCGTTTTCATAAATGTGGTATTGCGTACAGAGCCTGGCGTTCACCAGACGCTGCCTGCCGCTACGAGGCGCTACCTGGCGCTATCCCTTCATGAATAACTTGCTTAGTAAAAGTAATTCTAGCATAGACTAAGCTGTAAGTCTGTTGTACAGTTTCTCCAACAAAAAACATATATATGAAAGCAATCTGGTGAGCGCCTCTAATAGCGTCATGTAGCGTCACATGTATCACTAGCGGCGGCTCAGTGTGAAGCGCTGGCACAGTATGCTCTGCAGCACCATGCAGTACCTGTCGCTCAGTTGCACTATCCCATTTTATTATTTATATTTTTATGCTATTTTAGTTGTGTATAAATCACATTTGGATGACATTTTTCTGTATTTTTCACATAAAATTAGTGTGTTAGGTCCTGGGCAACAACAAAAGTCTTTAGCGTTGTTCCTCGCGCTTTAGGTTTAGACTGCAGAATTTTGTGTCCTGCCATTGCAGTGCCAGTGCTCCAGTGTGTTACCAATGTCATTCCATGCGGTTTCGCTCTGTGGCTGGGGTTTTTATTGTGAGAAACAATGATGCTATCTATCGTTTGCTGCAGCATTGCCCTGTTATATGTGGCATTGCCTTGCCCGGCTTTCCCTCGGGGCGCGACATGAAACAATAGCAGCATTGGTACGCTCAGACGCTGCAGTGAATACGGGAGATCGCTTTTACAGCTCCCTGCAGACATCATATTTATCAATGCTGGACAGGATACTACAGCTTCACTTGTCCAGTGGCGAAGCTAGTCATATAGCCCCATTGGCAGCGTCCACTAGACGCACAAATGGCAATATGTGGCGCTAGTCTTAAAACAGCCTCCATATGCTATTGTTCATCAGGTTAGTGTTTCACATAATCTATTAAATGCGTATTCTACTACTTCTGCTACAAGTAGAGTGGTGAGCAGAGAGGAGCCTTCTGTGTAGACATGTGGCTCACAAACGTATGTTCAGCCAACGTTGTCTCAGACTGGGAACATAGCTTATCCTGGTATTTTCCCAAATGTGTCTTCAATTTGGAGGAAGGAAAAAAAATCCCCCCCCCCCCGACGCTAAAAGCACAGCTATCCAATAGTCATCTGTTTGCTTGATGCTAATGACTAGTGATGAGTCTGACAGTGACATTTTGAAGCTCTCCATTCGTATAGTCCCCAGTATCCAGCATTTGGTACTTCTGAATAACAGGTAACAGGGCCGGCTCCAGGTTTATGCGGGTCCTTGGGCGGCATGGTTTCAGTTTGGTCTCTCCTTTGTGGTGAAGAGTCACATCACATCACTAAGGGACGTCCCAAATCCAGATACCCCCTAAGGATCATGCTATTTGGACCAAAACTCTAGTTTTGGTCAACTTTGAAGCGCACCAAACTCTTTAAACCTGACCTTGGAGTCTAAACAAATGTAGATTCTCCTGATTTTGGATGCCCCTGTGGGTGACCCCCTCCCCCCTTTGTTTATTACTTTCCTCGAACTGGTGAATGCACTGTGGGATTGTGCAGGCTGCAGCGAAACCTTGTTGCTGCATAATGATGTCCCCGCCAGGCAGGAAAAAGAAGTTGCACCGCCACCTCGGTCATCGGCCACCTCGCACTGCAAGGAGATATGGGCACTAGCTGTGTCATGCCCTCCCAGTCCGCCGCTGGTTAAGCACCGTTTCACAACCCTAAAGGTCAGCCCTGTCAGTGTGCCCCCCCTGGAGACCAGGGGCCCCGGAAGCTGCCCCGCCTTGCCAGGTGCTGATGCCGGCCCTTCCAGGTACAACCCACCCCACCACAATGTGTGAACTGGTATAGGGATCCCTTAGATGTTCCTCCTTATACAATTCCTCGCTCCCCTTTCCCTGCTGTCATTTTTGTACCATAAGAATTTACTTCGCTTACTCCTGTACATCTACCTTGTACAGTGCCATGGAATACAATATGCTTTATAAATAAACAATAACAATAACCCCTTACCAGTTCACAAACAATTAAAAAAGAAAAAAAAAACATTTTTAAAGCAAAAAAAAAAAACTTACAGTTAATTCTCCCTTTATCTGTCCCCTGTCAGGTGTTGTCCTCTCTACAGGTACGCCAGGTCAGGGGCTTCCCCAGGGAGCCTCCATAGTGGTATCCAAAGAAACTCGCACTCCATGCTCCTTCCCTTCAGTCAGGGCCGGATTAAGTGTGGTTGAGGCCCCTGGGCACAAAATCTGGTGGAGACCCAAGATGTTTTAAAACACTACGTGTTCCTGGGTATGAACCGACCCAGTGTTGCTGGGAACTCAAAGTGTGACCCCGCCTTGAATAAATTCTACTAATACACCTTCATAAAATACAATGAATACATTTATTAGAGTTGCAATATCTCATTCAAAAATAGATAACAGTTATTGTAGAGGGATGTCATTGGTGCTTTTCTAAGCTACCAATTTGTTTCCCCATTCACTTTCATAGTGTCAATAAAAATGCAGGTAAGTTAATCCACATTAATAAGTAGTTTACACAATTAACAATTTGTCATTCTTCTAGACACGTTGGTTAGTCTACATACAATTAATCGTGTGAGTTTACATATTACAGGCAATAGTCCTTTACGTATTGTACAATTCACCTATGATGGCAATACAAAATTTCAAATAGTTAACGGTGGTTAACGGTGAACTAGTTTCACCCCCAGCCGGGGGCTTCTTCGGCACCTAACCGCTCTTTAGGGCGTTCTATTAGCCCAGTAAGGCCATTTCACATTATTGCCAAGTATCCTCTATCAAGGTATACCGTCCTAGAATGATGCTGAGCACATATAACCACAAAGACAAAGACAAAAACAAAACAGCCAATCAAATGCAATCCTACATCCGCATGTTGTGGATAACTACATGTTCCTTAGAACTATGATGTACTGAAAAAAATGGCTACCTGAAAGGAAAAGATATGGTCGCCCCCAGGTATTCAATGCTTCATTGGCCACACACAGGGAGGTGGGATTTACCCTAATACTGCCACGGTCTCTGTTCCTCGGTAATCTAAGAATATATACATAATGTGGTATTAGCGTTCCCAGGGAGGCTGAAGCCAGACTGTGTATATTAGAAACAACCGAAACAAGCAATACTTACAGGGAAAATGGAGATGGTGGCTTAGGGTCCGCTCTCTCGGCACTGCAGTGCACCGCCGGTCCGCCCTGTATGTTGCCGGGGCAGAACAAAGGGAGCCAGCCCAACCTGCACGACAACGCGTATTGCGCTGTGTGTTTCAGCCCGGATGTGACAGTGTCAGCGGGGAGCGCTTAAAAAAGCGCCCAATCCCCGCTGAATGATGGCGCGTCGTCGGCCTTCAATGACGTCACCGGGCAGCACGTAACTGGTGTACGTGCCGACCGGAAGATCAGCTTCCGCCATTCTCGGAAAGCACGTGGCTGTTATGCGCGCAGACCGGAAGGTCCGCATCCGCCATCACAGGGTGGAGGGAAGCAGATGGTAAGAAAGCCACAACAGGGCGGGGAGAGAGGGGCGAAGGGGAGGGGCCAGGGGAGGGATGACAGACGGCTCACCCGGTTGGTCGGCCAAACAACCGGAAGTTGTTAACTCCATATGATGCATGCGGCACCGCTCCGCTTGAAGGCAGATAGTGCGGTGCTCGCTTGCAGCTCTTATGCCGTACATACATCCCCCCCGTCGTCCCAACCCCCCAACTCCTATCATCCCCACCCCCTCCCGGAAGGCAAACCAAAACAGATGGTAAGCTAAGCTTGCAGCGAGATCTCCCCCACCCTTCTTGTCACATCCATTTCCCAATCTCCAGAGTTTTTCTATCCCTAAAGAAACATAATGCATCTATCATATGAATTACTCAACATACTAAATGGCAATACCCATATGCCCTTTACTGGGATCGCAATCCACAGGAACTAGCACACTACACCACCGCCCCCCAGACCTAAGGCAGACCTCCACTCATGGGAGTGAATCCGGACCACTTGGAAAGTTAATGAGTTATAGGCTCGGGGAACTCTCAACACTATTCAGTTCCCTCCTACATTGGACATAAAGGTAGTCTGCACTAGACAACATTGGTATATCCGTACTGTATCCCAAACCACTCAATCATGAAGAGAATCAACATAAAACATGCAACACTAAAAGGAAAAAATAAATAAATAAAAAAATAAAAAAAGGGAAACGGGGGTAGAAGACCTACTCTCAGGCCTTGAATTTCCCTCTATTCCAAATAGGAAGCAAAGCTGATGGTCTCATTGAGACCTGGATGTAAATATGCTTTTGTTCTACTAATCCAACGGGTCTCTCGTTGTAATGTAACTTTTTCTAGATTACCCCCTCTAGGGTTTGGGTGAATACGGTCCAAACCTTGGACTTGTAGGCCAGACGGGTCCTGATTGTGAAACCTATTGAAATGACGGCCTACAGGGGATTTTATGTTGGCGGTACGGATGTCGTATTGATGCTCATACACTCTTTTTTTAAGGGGTCTGTTGGTCTTGCCTATATAGAAGCATCCGCATGGACATGTTAAAATATAAATAACATGCGGAGTGTCACAATTGACAAAATGTCGGGGGGTAATTTGTTCATGACCAGGGATAATTATGTTCTCCCCGGAATATATGAATCTACAACAAATGCATTTCTTTTGGCACTGATATGTGCCCCTATATTTACAGCACCTCCTACGGTCATTCGGGGCGTAATGGCTTCGTACCAATCTGTCCCGGAGATTCTTTGCACGCCTGAAGACGAATTGGGGCTGTGTAGGAACAATACTTTTCAATAAATCATCATTGGCTAATAAATGCCAGTTTTGTCTGAAAATTTTTTTGATTTGATGTTGATCGACCGAATAAGTAAGCATAATCGGTAATGATCTCTCTTTGTCTTTCATCCTCGGTTTGTAAAGAATCTCAGGGCGCGGTCTGGCCAGTGCTTTTTTATAGGCCTTGGCTAATGTTTTTTTAGGATACCCTCTCATCAACAGTCTATCCCTAATTCCATCGGCCGCCATCTTGAAGTCACTATCTTGTGTACAGTTTCTGCGAGCCCGCAGATATTCACCATAGGGAATGCTCACTAGTAAGTGTTGTGGGTGAGCACTTGATGCTCGTAGGATGGTATTAGCCGCCGTATTCTTGCGAAAAAAGTTTGAATGAATCTGTCCCTGGGGATTGATAGAGATAGTAAGATCCAGAAAATTGATTTGTTCCGTACTCACTTCATGGGTGAACTTAAGGTTCAAGTTGTTACAATTAAGAATCCTAATAAAATCGTCTAGCAATTTCCTTGGGCCTGTCCAAAGGATGAAAATATCATCGATATACCTGTGCCACAAAAGTACGTGGCACAGGTATTGTTCGAGTTCGTCCTCACCCAAAAGCCCCCTCTCCCAGCGGCCCAGGTACAGGTTCGCATACGATGGGGCACATGTAGTCCCCATCGCGGTCCCCTGTACCTGGCGATATAATTGGCCGCTGAAGAGAAAGAGATTGTGGGTGAGGACGAACTCCAAGAGTTTCATGATAAATGAGTTGAGATCGTGTTGGCTCAAGTCCAATTAGTCCAAGAAATATTGGACCGCCGCTAGTCCCTGTGAGTGGGGGATACTCGAATAGAGGGCCTCTACGTCCAGGCCAACCAAACAGGTCCCCGGAGGCACAGTCAGCTCATCAAGGACGCGGAGCAAATGGCCCGTATCCTTCAAGAAGGAGGGTAGTTGATGCACAAGAGGTTGTAAATAGTGATCCACGAATCGGCTGGCACGATCTGTAAGGGACCCCATGCCCGACACTATGGGCCTGCCCGGAGGGGCAGTAACTGATTTATGCACCTTCGGCAGGGCATAGAAGGTGGCGATAGTTGGGCATGGGGCCTCCAGATAATCCCTCGTCGGTCCGTCAATCACCCTGTGTATTACCGCGTCCTCGATGAGCGAGTGATACTCCTCCGAGGCCTGTTTGAGCCTGGACATAGGGGCCCTCTCATACCAGTCTCTGTTTCTTAGAATTTGGAAGCACATGTGTTCATAAAAGGTATTCTCCATTACAACAATGTTTCCTCCCTTATCAGCTGGCTTTATAGTTAAATTTCCCAAATTCTCTAATTCTTTTAATGCCTGTTGGTGTAGTAAGGAGAGGTTTGAGCTAGATTGGTGGGTGATGTTCTCCACTGCTCTGGTTACCACATTCACAAATGTTTGCAACGATGCATTAGTACTCAGAGGAGGATAGAAACTTGAAGGTTTCTTAAATGATCTTTGCTTAGGTATTATCATGGGAGAGATCCCTGTGGCCTCTTCACTTAATTGTACCATTTCCTCCTCCAACTGGTTCTCTGATGGTATGGGACCGGACAAGATATCCATAGTGTCCTCCTTTTTCTCGAACATTTGCTTACATAGTACTTTCCTCGCAAACAGATGTAAATCCTTCACCACCTCAAAATTGTCAGTTTGTTGAACGGGGCAAAA
Organism: Gastrophryne carolinensis; assembly: GCA_027917425.1. Classification (NCBI taxonomy): domain Eukaryota; kingdom Metazoa; phylum Chordata; class Amphibia; order Anura; family Microhylidae; genus Gastrophryne; species Gastrophryne carolinensis. The sequence continues at coordinate 43,182,610 of CM051236.1, read as the reverse complement.
ATTAAGACCTAAAGAAAGAACTTCCTGTTGATGAGGTGTTAACTCCACTTTAGACAAATTAATGATGTTTCTTTGGTCAGTATTTTGCTGACTGGTCCCTTCCTCTCTTTGAACTCGATCACCCTCTCTAGTTAGAGATTTCCCTATTTTTAGGTTTTTGTGTTCTCGTCGTCTGTAGTTCCGCCGACGGTTTCTATACTGTCTAAAAAATTCTGTCTATTTGATGTCTTATTTGGGTTGTCTACCTCATAATCCCTGGTTTCTTTTTGGAAACGTTTGACCTTTGATCGGGTCATAACCTCCCCTCTATTGATTTGTTGTTCCCTCCTGGGGGGGCCTTTATCATATCTGGGTCCCGCTGGCCACGTTGGTTTTTGGCCTTCTCTGTGTCTCCAGCCTGTTCTCTCCCTTGATGAAGATGAATCCGAAGAGGAGTACTGTCGCATCGAAGAATCCCTTCGATTTGGTCGATTCTCTGTGCTTGGCCAGATATATGCCTTTGATTGTTTATATGCCAGGGAGTCTCGTTGAAGTTTATGCTCTTTGCTTTCAATTAAATCCTTATTCAATTTTTCAATAGATGTCTTAATACTAGAATCCCGTTTTGTAAAATAATCGTCATGTTTATAAGTACCTAGTTCCTCCACTAGTTTTTTAATTTGTTCGTCTAGAATTCTTAGATGTTGATTGTGTTGGTCAATCAATAGAGCCATTAGCGTCATGGAACATTCTTGTAAAGCCCCCTCCCATTTCCTCTTAAATTCATCAGTTATATATCCAATCTGAGGAAAAACTCTCAATCTCAATCCTCTCGGAGCTACGTTCTTTTCTCTATACTCCTTTAGGAATTGCACGTCCCACCAGATTTTTTCAAAAGTGACGTGTAAAGTACATTAAAGGTAGCATTGGTAAATTCTTGTTGTTGTATCTGGGTTTTGCTTGTGAGCCGACTTGATGTTAAATCAGAGATCATATTGTCCCATTTGTCCTGATAAAGTTCCGTCATTATCAAGACAAATCTTTCCCCAGGGAAGGGAAAAAAAAACAAAAAAAAAAAAATCACTTACAACACCATTCACTGTTCCGTCATTATCAAGACAAATCTTTCCCCAGGGAAGGGAAAAAAAAAAAAAAAAAAAATCACTTACAACACCATTCACTGCTGGGACTCACCCAGACTCCACACGATTGAAAGGTCAGCATCAACTCGGAACGTACACCTATGATTGAGGCAATTGCCCTTTAACCAGCTGAGTAAACAGAGGGGTCAGTTGGATGGGGGTAAACGCCCCCACTGGTTCAATTAGTCAGTATTACTGCAGAATATACGGTTTGATTTGAGAAACTCCGAAAGCGCAGTCCACAATCCCGCTGGGGAAAGACTGCGCTGCCCGAGACTCAATACTGACCCACTTCACTATAACCACACCAATTTACCTGGCGTACACATTTATGCACTAAAATTGGTGAGGCTGGTACACACTCGGTTCCCCTTACTCCAAAATGTTTTAAAACACTACGTGTTCCTGGGTATGAACCGACCCAGTGTTGCTGGGAACTCAAAGTGTGACCCCGCCTTGAATAAATTCTACTAATACACCTTCATAAAATACAATGAATACATTTATTAGAGTTGCAATATCTCATTCAAAAATAGATAACAGTTATTGTAGAGGGATGTCATTGGTGCTTTTCTAAGCTACCAATTTGTTTCCCCATTCACTTTCATAGTGTCAATAAAAATGCAGGTAAGTTAATCCACATTAATAAGTAGTTTACACAATTAACAATTTGTCATTCTTCTAGACACGCTGGTTAATCTACATACAATTAATCGTGTGAGTTTACATATTACAGGCAATAGTCCTTTACGTATTGTACAATTCACCTATGATGGCAATACAAAATTTCAAATAGTTAACGGTGGTTAACGGTGAACTAGTTTCACCCCCAGCCGGGGGCTTCTTCGGCACCTAACCACTCTTTAGGGCGTTCTATTAGCCCAGTAAGGCCATTTCACATTATTGCCAAGTATCCTCTATCAAGGTATACCGTCCTAGAATGATGCTGAGCACATATAACCACAAAGACAAAGACAAAAACAAAACAGCCAATCAAATGCAATCCTACATCCGCATGTTGTGGATAACTACATGTTCCTTAGAACTATGATGTACTGAAAAAAATGGCTACCTGAAAGGAAAAGATATGGTCGCCCCCAGGTATTCAATGCTTCATTGGCCACACACAGGGAGGTGGGATTTACCCTAACACTGCCACGGTCTCTGTTCCTCGGAAATCTAAGAATATATACATAATGTGGTATTAGCGTTCCCAGGGAGGCTGAAGCCAGACTGTGTATATTAGAAACAACCGAAACAAGCAATACTTACAGGGAAAATGGAGATGGTGGCTTAGGGTCCGCTCTCTCGGCACTGCAGTGCACCAAGATACAGTATTTTTTCAGTCCAACCAAGTAACTGATTGGTGGATGTCTGGCACCCGCCTACTTACTGGAACATCAGATCGAGTCCTTGTGCCACCCTTGTGCGGGTGCGTGCTGCTCGGGAACTCTTTGGGGGGGGGTGTAGTCACCCGGCTGGTTCAGCGGAAAACAGTTCCCTGCATTGAGCTGCCAGTGGCTGTGCTTGGTGGCTTATGTGCAGTGACAGCTCTGCACCCATCACTGTAGCGTTGCTGACGCCGGCCTTTCTGCTCTAGACTCTCCGTCCTGCCCTGTGGTGACTTTGGCTGAAGGATTGCCCAGGCTCAGAGGGCCCCCCACGGTCACCAATAGCTTTGTTGTTGGCCATGCGGCCCATCAGTCCAAAGACTGAAAAGCCTCCTGGATCAGACCATAACTCAAAGTTTGGTGGGGGGCCCCCTTCGCATGGCAAATGGTGGAGGCCCCGGGGCTTAAGCCCCTTGCATCCCCCTCATAATCCAGCCCTGCCTTCAGTAATATCATTATGCATATGGCGGGGATTCCTCAGAGGCTCCTCCCCTGTGTAAAAGTCTTGGCAGGACACCAAGCAAGAAATAGGGGGGCTGCCAGCAGGGAGGCTGCAATAGCAGCTCCCCGGCATCAAGAAGATCACAGCCCACCAGACAAGGAGGGAGCCCAGATCAAATCCAGCTTCCGAAGCTCATCACTGCTAATAATGTGTGTCATGTGTAAGCAACAAAGAATGTAGCTTGCCCTGGTTCTCTCCTTTACACAGTGCACTGTGATTTGGGCCGTGAGAAAGCTGTGGCATATCTTTCTAGTGTCCCCAGTGCAATTCCCATTTAAAAAAAAAATTCCATGACCCTAAAAAATAACAAATTGGAATTCCAACAGACACTGTGTGCCTGGGATCCGATTTTTTGAGCGCCTCTGTATTTTTTTCATAAATACTTTCAACTTGCTTCCCTCTCGGCCAGCGCTAGGTGTCGCTAGCGCATAGGCATAAAGCACTGTGAACACTGCCTGGCCGGGAGCGCTACAGCTGACAGCGCCGGCGTATTGAGCGAGGCGCGCCCACACCTTTTATAATAAATTAGCCTCTAATTTTAATTTATTAATTACAACTTTTTTTTTTTTATTTCTTTCTTTTCACGTTCAATTGTAGAAAATGAAGCATGTTTTTTTTTTCTTTGCTGAATCACAAGAACTTGAAAAAGCTAAAAATAGAGTATTTTTCTTTCTCAATATCTTGTTAAAGACTTTTGTTGAATCGCAGCCAATGTTTGTCACCTGAGCCAGCCTGTGGGGAGCTGCTGCATTAAAGGTAAACTCCCCGTTTGTCAGGTGTTTGGTGTTTTCTTTTATTGTCTTCCTCTTCATGATTGTAAAATAAACATGAGTGTTAGGGTTGTGCCCCCATACATGTGATTTACTTATCAGCACACTGTTTCCGAATTTCTTATATCCCTGCGGATTTGTCTTGGTAGAGTATGTGTGTGTGTTTGCGTGTGTGTGAGGTCGGCGGCAGGAACAGCAGGGCCAGGCAGACCGACACCCCCGACCATCAGGAACCAGCCGTAAGTATGAGTGTGGGTATGTGAGTGGTGCAGCGTGGCATGGCAGGGCAGGGCAGGGGGGGGGGGAGTGGGAGATACCACTCATTGGCTGTACTGAGGGATGCCCCCACTTGCTGTACTGAGGGATGCTCCTCACTGGATATTATAAGGGATGCTCCTCTCTGGCTGTACTGAGGGATGCCCCTCTCTGGCTGTACTGAGGGATGCCCCTCTCTGGCTGTTATAAGGGATGCTCCTCTCTGGCTGTACTGAGAGATGCCCCTCTCTGGCTTTACTGAGGGATGCCCCTCTCTGGCTGTACTGAGGGATGCCCCTCTCTGTCTGTAGTGGAGGGATGTCCCTCTCTGGCTGTACTGAGGGATGCCCCTCTCTGTCTGTAGTGGAGGGATGTCCCTCTCTGGCTGTACTGAGGGATGCCCCTCTCTGGCTTTACTGAGGGATGCCCCTCTCTGGCTGTAGTGGAGGGATGTCCCTCTCTGGATTTACTGAGGGATGCCCCTCTCTGGCTGTACTGAGGGATGCCCCCACTGGCTATACTGAGGGATGCCCCTCTCTGGCTGTACTGAGGGATGCCCCCACTGGCTGTACTGAGGGATTCCCACACTGGCTGTACTGAGGGACGTCCCTCTCTGGCTGTACTTAGGGATTTCCCTCTCTAGCTGAACTGAGGGATGCCCCTCTCTGGTTGTACTGAGGGATGCCCCTCAATAACTGTAATGTAGGGATGCCACTCAATGGCATTAATGAGGGATACTCCTCACTGCCCGTAATGAAATATGCCGCAACATGCCTCTGTGGGATGCCCCTCACTCGCTGTAATGAGTGATGCTACTTACTGGCTGTAATGAGGTATACCGATCACTGCCTGTAATGGGGGAGTATGCGCGCTGTCTGTAATGGGGGGATTTTAGCACCATTTGGTTCAGAATATTTTCTTTCTTATTTTTGTCCTTTAAACCCTGGGTGCATCTCATGGAACAAAAATAAGGTGTATATATAGTGACATTAAGACACTATACCGGGCCAGGAACAGTGCAGCAGGGCCGGTGTGCCCCAAAAGGGCAGTTTTTTAGTCCCAGTCCGCCCCTGCCTTTAGCTGTCCTTTAGCTTCTGGAGCACAAGACTGTGTTCCCCCCATCTGAATAGATTTAAATAATGGAGATGGGGTTACATTTCGCCTCTTCCTCAGCCAATCAGATGATTAGGAAGCCAGAGTGAGAACGTTTCTGAAATGTACATCCGAACACCACTTTGATATACATTGCTAAGGTAAACACATTGTTGCTAGGGAGAACTGCTTTCTTTTATAATACGTAGGTGCAAACACATAAAAAAGAAAAACAAATAATAGATAAGCTTAGCACCTTGAGCACATCATATTGGACACACTAGATCGTCCGCTTCATCTTTTTAAGTCCTGACTACATGCTGGGAGGGCCTGTTACTTTCCCTGGATGAGTTGGATATGGGGCCCAAATAGTTTTGGTTAACCCAAACCCCAAAAGTTCTTTAATCTAAAAAGCAGAATAGTACATTTAAAACCTACCACCTTGATTCTTCTTCCTTGACTCAAATTTTCTTTATGCATACACTGTGCATTAAAAGAATTCTTGGCAAGCATGCTTTTTTTAAAGTAGACAAAAACCCAGGATTTTGACTATCCTAGGTTTTGGTCCTTTCCCCCGGGGCACTCCGATCGGGGATGCCTCGCTCTGTGAAACCCCCCAGATCAATGAAGCCAACGCACCTCTTCCCGGTCCTACGGTACACGTGTGGTCGTTCGCCTACTCAGCGCTTGGAGACGATGGCATCATGTTGTCTAAGCCTTTGTCTAAGGCCAGCGGCTCTTAGCGTGCTGACGGCAACACCCCTTATTTCCTCTAACAGGGAGCATGCCCACGCCAGCCATTCACAAATGCCTGGTGCAGGCACGCGCCCTGCTAGAGGGATAGCGAGGATGCGGCCGTGGCTCGCACTTGCTCAGTTGGACCGTGATACAAGGTTAAACAATCAGGCTGGGAATCTTATAGACTCCTGGGCCAATCGCAGTGTGTTTTGGTCCACTTTAAAGAGGAACATCAGAGGCAGATTAAAAGCCCCTAAACCCTCATCAGCTTGTTGCCCCCCTCCCTTGATTTGCATTTTGGGAATTCTTTACTCACCTTACTGGGGCATCTGTAATCACTGTCCATCAGATTCCGGGGCCCTCTGTTGGGCAGCGACATTTTTCTCCCATCAAACACTGCGCGCAACTCCCGATCTTGCGCATGCGCAGTGCCGGTATAACATTCTGCTATGGGAGCCGGAGAAAGAGGAGTGTGAGTTGAAGAACATCTTTTTTCAGAACTGCTTCTGGAACTGCCCTGAAACAGCAGAATGTCGCCACAACCCAATTGTGGCGACATCCAAAAGGTATCCAAAAGGCCCAGCATAGGGCAGGATGGCAACTAGCTGTGAAGAGGTCTGATGTTCCTCTTTAAAGGAGCACTATCGCGAAAAATGGGCCAATGATAAAAATCCATATAAATATGCTGGATGGCAGGGGGAGGGGTCACTTATACACCCCGCATCAGGAAATATCCAGCCAGGCTTGTTTTTCTTTCTTTTAATGGAAGGAAAAGGACATCCGGGGTGACAGGCTCTGTCACTCCTGCTAGACTAAACCTGTCACCTCTGGATTGTATTGCTACCATGAGAGAAGAAACCACAAGCTTGGTGGGAGTTTTATTCAGTTCGGGTGTATAAGCGAACCCTCCTTTCATTAGCCGACGCGTTCATATAGATTTTTAATATTACACAATTTTGTGATAGTGCTACTTTAAGTAACCCCTCCTCTTTCTATTTAGCATATTTGTGTGAATTTCAGTTTCCGGACCTTTCTTCACAACAGTGCTTCTTTAAAGATATTGCAATTCACCTTGCAATGCTTTGACCTTTTTAATTAAATTAATTTAAATAAATTACATTTTATCGTTTTTTTATTTGCTTTATTTTTGTTTCATTTCCTTGGTCCCTTAACACTCTATGGGTATTAATATCCTTGGATTGTACAGTAGCCACTTCATTACCTACAGTACATATAAGTCCATCATCATTTCTTACAGCACTGCTTTAACCGATACGAAAATGTTGGGGATTAGGAAAAAATGAACTCAAGCACAGAAACCACTTTGTGGTTGAGTGTTACTTTATAAAGAATAACGACAGCTATTAAAATCTCTTCAAGCTCTGGAATGAAGAGGAAACCTGTACATCTAATTAAAGACAATGATCCCACATAGCCCGTCTACATTGTTTGCAGAGAAGCCTCCTCCACCCCAGGACAAGTGTTTGAGCTCTTTGGCAGTGTTGTTTCCTATTAGATATTTACTCCGTCACAGAAGAGAGCTGCCAAGAACACTCAGTAAGCGACATTTATTAAGATGAAGCAAACCCACTGAAACAGCAGAAGAAGATTGTGCAGATCGTCCATTGGGAATGGCTTCATGGAGTGTGGCTCTATGACCAATGATGCTAATGACGGAGGAGCTGGCAGGTTTGTGCAGTTATTAGATATTATTAATGCAGGCAATCAAGCTTACAACATAACAGTAATAAACAACACGCAAGCCTATTTACTTGAAATTGTACCATTACTAAGCTGCTTAATAACAGAGGAGGCCAGTCATTTATTATGTGATAAACCTTTGGTGCACACTACTGAAAATTAGTGATGGGTTTTGAATCTCGCTTTGTCCCGGATCTTGCCGATTCGATCTGGTTCACACCATCATGGATACCGTCAAATGCTGGTGCTTCGGGATACCCTGTGACGAAATAGATTGCTCAAAAATCTGTTTAAAAAAAAAACACACTCAATTTTAACCTTTTGGGGTGTTGTTCCTCGAATTGGGATGCCCCGCTGTGTGTGTATCCCCCCACCAGGTCAACCCATACATTCACCTTTCTGTTGCTCCTACGGCACAGACTCGGATGAGAATGAGCGTGCTGATTCGCTGAGTGGCCCGCTCAGCCAATCAGCGCACTCGCTTTCACTCCCTTTGGCTTTGCTGATGGCTAAACCACTGGACAGCTAAGCAGCCGAGTGCTGCCGAAGGTAGCCGAGTGCATCGCCAGCTGCATCCCCTGCTCACCTTCTAGCATTCAGAAAGGCAGGGCGCGGGTGCGCCACAGAGATGCAGCAAGGGCTCCGGGTGAAGATGAGTGTATTGGGGCTTCTAAGGTGGGGGGGGGGATTACACAGTGGGGCTACAAGGAGTGTCTTTTAGACACCAGGGCCCTTGAAGTTCCTCTTTAACAAGTGATCTGTGATGTGTGCTCGTGCACACATTGATAGTGGCGTATCTTGGCACTTTTTCTCCTTCGGGTAGTTGGTTCCATAGAAGATTTTACTGTTTTGCCATCTTCCATTAGAATTGTTTATTTCTTGTATTTTGTGCTTTTGGTTCAGAAGGAAGCTGCCGTTTCCAAGATCCTTGGTCTCAAAGTGTTGATTCATGGTTGATTCATGCACTTTTTGCTCAAAGCAAATCAGGATATCATCCACATAAGTAAGCACATAGATCCATCTGTCTGCCAATTTATTTGCTATTAAGTAGGGGTCTGCTTTACTCCCCTGAGTTCTCATGTGTAAGCACTTCATTTATTTTCATATTCCTTGCTCTGGTGGCTTGCTTTAGATCGTATATACTTCACTGAGGTTTGGCCTTTGTTTTTTTTAAATTCTGGTTCCATGTAGATAGCTTCTGTTAACTCGCTATGTAAAAACACTGTTTTCACATCAAAGTGTTTCAGTAGCATTTTCCTTGTGGTGGCGACTGTCAGCAAAGTCCTTATTGTAGCGTGCTTGACTACTGGAGCAAAAGTCTCATCATAATCCTCTCCATATTTTTGAAAATATCGCTTGGCTAAGAGTCTTGCTTTGTATCGCTCCACTGTTCTCTGCATTTTACTTTACTTTAAGTCCATTTACAGCCTATGGCTTTCCTTCCAGGTGGTAATTCTGTAAGTCCATATTTTGGTGTCATGCAGAGCCAGCGTCAGCACCCAGCAAGGCAGGTCAGCTGCCGGGGGCCCCTTGCCCCAAAGGGGGACCCACTGACAGTTGTAGTTAAATAACTAAACCTTTTTTTGTCCCCCCTGCTGCCATTAACTTGGCATCGGGCCCCTGTGCTGCCTCCCCCTAGTGAGCTGGGTCATCAAGCGACCTAGGTCATCACTAACCTTGTAGCGAGGCTCAGTTGCGCGCTTTTTCATTGGTGGTGCCGTTTCCCCACCCATAACCTCTGCTCTGCCCTGAAAGCCCTGCACATGCTTGTGTGTTGATCTATGATCAGCGCTGCCCCGTACAGCTGAGTCTCCCTGTAAGCCCCACCCCCAGAGACATGTCAGCACCCTGCCCCCTGGCCCCAGCATTGCAAGAGGAACTACTGCACACACTGGAAGAAGGCAATGCAAGGTACACAGTGCACACACTTCCTTTCTCCGTCTTTCTACCTCATGCATCCCTGTCCCCTCATCTCTGCCCCATCCCTCCCTGTCTCTCTGCTCCATCCATCGCTGCTCCCTCATCTCTGCCCCATCCATCCCTGCCACCTCAGCTCTGTCCCATTTATTGTATGTCACCTCTGCCCTATCCACCCCTATCCCCTGAGCCCTGACCCATCCATCCCTGTTCCCTCAGCTCTGCTTCATCGAACCCTATCCCCTGAATCCTGATCCATCCATCCCTGTCCCCTCAGCCCTAACCCATCTGTCCCTATCCCCTCACCTCTGCCCCACCTATTCCTGTCCCCTCAACCCTGACCCATCTGTCCCCTCAACCCTGACCCATCTGTCCCTATCCCCTCACCTCTGCCCCATCCATCCATGTCCCCTCAATTCTGCCCCATCCATTCATGTTCCCTCAGCCCTGATCCATCTGTGCCGATCCCCTCAGCCCTGCCCCATCCATCCATGTCCCCTGAATTCTGCCCCATCCATCCATGCCCCCCCTGCTCTGCCCCATCCATTCATGTTCCCTCAGCCCTGATCCATCTGTGCCTATCCACTCTGCCCTGACCCATCTGTCCCTATCCCCTCAGCCCTGACCCATCTGTTCTTGTCCCCCCAGCTCTGCCCCATCCATCCATGTTCACCCAGTTCTGCCCCGTTTATTCATGTCCCATCAGCTCTGCTCCATCCATCCATGCCTCCTCAGCTCATCCATCCATGTCCCCTCAGCTCTGCCCTATCCAACCATGCCCTCCAAGTTCTTTCCTATTTATCCTTGTCCCCTCAGCTCTGCCCCATCCATCCATGTCCTCCCAGTTCTGCCCCATCCATCCCTTGTCTCCCCAGTTCTGCCCCATTCATTCCTATCAGCTCTGCCCCACAGCCCAGTCCCATTTACCCCTCTACCCTCAGCTCTTTGCCCCTCCATCCCTGTCCTCCCAGCTTTGCCCATCTACCCCTCTTCCATCCAGCTCTGTCAATCTATCCATCTTTCTTCCAGCTCTGTCCATCTACCCCCCACCCCCACCTCTACCCAGCCATTCCTGTGCTTTTAATTTTGCACATCCATCCCTCTTCTTTTCAGCTATATTTCTATACATGCATCCGTTCCTAACCTTCCTGTACACTGTCCAAAAACTGCACGAATAAGTGGTTGGAGGGTAAGTAGCCCTTGAGAACCAAGAGCCACCCAAGAGCCCGGCCCTGGTGTCATGCATGGCTATTATCTCTTCATTTGCAGGATTTATCCATTTACTGCCCCCCCCCCCTTCTGAAAGCTGGGATATGTCTTACTAAATTGCAGGTTCATTGGCACTGGCAGTGCTTGCCTTGTATGAACGACATACATGCGGTTTACCTCTGTTTTCGCTCGTTGAGCATCTTGGTTCTGTGTCTGAGCTTGCGCGTGCCTGCTCTTCAGTACTGGTAGGTTCTGCACTCACTTCAACTGTTAATTCAGAAGTTACAGATCAGTGTCAGTTTTCTTTTCTGTTCTTATTTCCTCAGTTGTCATCACATTGTCTCTCAGATCTTCAACATAGGTTATGCTGTTGCTAATGGTAACCTTGTCTGTTTTGGGATTTAGGATTCTGTAACCCATTATCATTGTATCCAACAAAGATTCCCTCAAATGCTCTGTTTTGGAGTTTGTGCATTTTCCTCTGGCATGCAGATGAACGCTTTGTATCCAAAAACTCTTGATGTTTTACACTTGGCTTCTCATTGTGGCACAGCTCATATGGCGTTTTAGTATAATCAAATTTTATTGATTTTTAGGAAAAAATGGAAAAAATAATAACAACAGTAAATTGGGGATACAGAGGGGTTACAGAAGGCAATAAAGGGGGTGGTGTAGGGAAGGGAGGGGTACAGCGAGGGTATTCCACAGTTATGTATATAACATCAAATGCATGTCTCATCTTCTATAGTAGTTAGCCTTCCTACTTGTTGGCAGTTCTCACAGGGAGAGTGCACATAGACACTCCTTGTATCAGTGGACCATGATACTTGTGCCGGCTCCCAATAGAGAGGCTTTGAGATTATCCCTGCATATGCAAGGGTCTTGTTAAAACCATTTGTATATTAAAGATGAGCTGTCTCTCGTACCTCTTAGTTAGTTGATAAGGCGGAGGAGGGATACCAAGGCTGGAGGAGAAAGTAAGCTATGGCAGTTGTCTGGTGCGCTAACGATTGAGTACGGGGCTCCAAACTGCGGGGAAAGGGGGGAGGCCTTAGGACGAGTCCCGGGCCCAAAGTTTACCTTTAATATCCTCCCCGAGCATTCGGACCAACTAAGGTCCAAAAGTATGTGTCGAAAAAGGTGAATAGCCATGGATTGCGGGCTCATCCATTAGATTATATCAAGGCTGGGAGACGTGTGTCTCGGTAGTCCAACCAACTTGTCCAGGTTAATAGGTATCTATTTGTAGCTTCCGTGTCATTCGCAACCAAGCTTTCCATGTAGCGAATCTATTCTAGTTCCTGTACCCATTCTATTAATGTGGGGGGGGGGTGGCTTCTTTTTCCAATGTCTTGGTCTAATAGCCCTCATGGCAGCCAGGAAATGTCCCCTAGTGCTGGCACCGTGAGGGTGGGTGGACTTGGACCACATGATACGGTAATGTACATTGTTTTGAACCTTTTTGTAATTTGTATATACTTGGCTCATTAGAGCGTGCACACTTTGGATCATTGCCTCAATAGGATCATTGCTCCAACAGTATTGAGATTTATGCCCGGGATTCTACCACCTTCTCTTCATTCCTTTCACATTTATTAGCACTCAGCACTTTAGCACCTATCGGTGCACGTATTCCTATTATTGGGACATCTGAGTCCCTCTTTTTGTCTTGTTTTGCGCATCTATCTTTTTACTCATTAATCTTTCACTTCTATCTTATCTTTGCACTTTTGCACGAGTTTTGCACCTTTTTGCACAGCACTATAGCACTTTCAGAAGGGGAGATCCCGAGGCATTAACCAGTACATTGATGTAGTTGTTAGTATATGTATTGTAGTCTTATTGTAGTCCTTTTGGAATATTTCCTTTCAGTGTACCTGATTCTATTAATATATGTTTTGTGACAGTCCAACCCACAGTCCACCATACCCCACGGATGTGGTTTTAATTATGTGTTTTTAAATGTATGTTTTTCCTTTTTGGCTTATAATAAAACATGAATTTTTGAAAATATCCTAAAATTATCTGAATATATTCTGTAGAGCGGCCTATCTGCACAGATAATTGGGGGGCTCTGGTAAGCTTGACTGGTTGCTCACCATCTGTTTTTCTAAGATATAATTGACCCTGAGGGGTTGGCCCACCCCTGGCCAGCATCCAGAACCATATACTAAGATTATAGGCAGTGCGGGAACATCCCTTGTTGCAAACAGGAAATGTCTCAGAATGTCCTTTTTAGAATTGGCTATGGAGTTCTGGAAGAGGGACAAGAGTGCCACTTGAGGTGTGTTGGTAAATTTATTCCCTGTGACCTGCCCATAAATGGAGAAGACTTGGTCCCAAAGGGCTTTAATGGTTGGGCAACTCCACCAGATATGGGTCATGTTACCAACCTCCTTCTGACATCTCCAGCACGTGTTAGTGTAGGGTTCAGCAAATCGATGGATGTCTGCTGGGCACTTGTACCAGCGGGCCAATATCTTATAATTCCGTTCTTGAACAGAATTGGCTACCGATGTACCATGAGTACAGGCATATATTTTGGTCAAGTCAGCCTCTAAGAGTCTAATTCCTAACTCCTTCTCCCATCTTTCCATAAACTTAGGGGGTCCCGAGTGATTTATTTTGGTAAGGAGCGCATAGAGGGATGCTATCACATGGGTGGGAGGGGCGTCTTGCGTAATTAGGGATTCGAGATCCGTAGGTGGGTTTTGAGCTGTCTCCACTATATTGTTGGCAGTGAGGAATGCACAAAGCTGTCTATGTAGTAGCCATGAGACGTGTCAGTGGGCCAGGTCTACGTACTACTTTACACTTGTTCTGGAGGAGGTCCCAGGTTTCCAAAAAATGCTGCATAAGTAAGGGTGAGGATTCCCTTTGCGATTTAGACAAGGTGGCTGCCCATGCAATATTGGTGGGGTTAAATGGGGAGAGCAACTTCTCAAGCTGCACCCATAGTTTGTCCTCGCTTCTACATGACCAGTCCACCATTCTCTGAAGGATTGCGGCTGTGTGGTAGGCCTTTAAGTCCGGGAGGCCCGCACCTCCCTGCACTTTACTTCTGGAAAGGGTCGAGAGTCGTATTCTCGGTCTGGCAACCCCCCAAACTAATTTCGAGAAAGCCAACCTCAACTTACTGAAGAAGCTACTAGGCAGCTTTATAGGGGCTGCTTGAAAGACATATAGTAGCTTCGGCAGTATGTCCATTTTTAAACTATTAACCCTACCAAACCAGGAGATTGGTTTCTTTGTGTATGAGTTCAATTCCACTTCTATTTTGGCCAGGAGGGGGGAGTAATTCAGCTCGTATATTTTGGAAAGATTTGCAGGGATTTGAATGGCAAGATACTTGACGACTTGGAGTTTCCACTTAAAAGGGTAGTTGGTTTCTAATAGGTGGACTTCCTGGTTTGAGAGCGAGAGGTTGAGTGCCTCAGATTTTGAATAATTAATTTTGAAATTGCTCATGGCGCTGAAGCGCTCAAACTCCCTCATAACAGCTGGAAGGGTGGTGTGGGGTGACGTTAGGTGCAGCATAAAGTCATCTGCAAATAAGGAGGTTTTGTAATGATGGTCAGCTATCTGTATGCCTTTGATGTCAGGATTATTCCAGATAGCAATGGCTAAGTGTTCCATAGTCAGAACATAGAGAAGGGGGGACAGGGGGCATCCCTGTCTTGTACCGTTGTTTATAGGGAATGGAGCTGAGAGGAGTCTATTAGCTCTGACTCTGGCTGTGGGGGTGGTATACAAGTCAAGAATCTTGGCGAGGAGGCCAGGGCCAACACCAATCTGCCTCAGTGAAGCTGTCATAAAGGCCCAGTTCACCCTATCAAATGCCTTCTCTGCGTCACACGAGAGGAGGCAGGCGTGTGTTTTGGTTGTGGATACAAATGATATTAGAGTGAACAGTTTATTGGTGTTGTCCCTGGCCTCTCTCCCCAGAACGAACCCCACCTGATCCTGGTGAATCAGACCAGGGAGTAGAGGCTGTAGCCTCAAGGCAACAATTTTAGCATAAAGCTTGAGATCAATGTTGATAAGTGAAATTGGCCTATAATTGCTGCATGTGTCCTTCCCTGGCTTGGGGATGACCGAGATAGTTGCCTCCAAAGATTGCTTGGGGAAGGGGCAATTCTCGTCAATAGAGTTGAAAACCCTTGCCAATAAGGGTATCAGCCGTGCCCCAAAGTCTTTGTAGAATTTAGGGGAGTAACCATCTGGCCCTGGACACTTGCCAGCCTTGATTGCCCGAGTTACCTCCTGTTCTGAAAAGGGCAACTCTAAGGACTCAGCCTCCTCTGGGGAAATGACGGGGAGTGGGGTATTTCCTATATATTTGTTTATTGATTCTGGGGTTGCTCGGTGATCAAAGGTATTACCATGTATGTTGTATAATGAGTTATAGAATTCTTTAAAGATGGCTGCTATGCTGGAGGGGGTTTGTGCTACAGCTCCGTCCTGCTTTTTAAGGGTAGGTATGTATGTCACTGTTGATCTAGGATGGAGGGTTCTGGCCAACAGGCGCCCATATTTGTTCGCCAAACCATAAAACTGAGCTTTACCTTTGTCTCTGTAGCTGAGGTAGGATTGGTTGTATAGGTTCTGGAGTTTTTCCCGAGCCTCCTGGAGCTCTAGTAGTTTGAGATTGGTGGGACTGGTCTTATGTTCCCTCTCTAGGGAGTAAATCTTGTTTAGGGATTGAGTTATAAGCGAGGCTCTCTCCCTTTTGAGTCTAGACCCTTGTTTGATGAGTTCTCCCCTTATGACACACTTCAGGGCCTCCCACTGGTATGGCAGCAAGGTGGGGTCTGCTTTGTGGTACTCAAGGAAGTGTTTAATAATGTTCTCCACTGCTGTGGAGCAGACTGTGTCACCGAGCAAGTTATCATTGAGTTTCCACGACCAACATGGAGAAGTAAGGCCCGGGAGACGAACTGAGACAAAAATCGGGGTGTGATCTGACCACTGTATGGGCCCTATCCATGCTTTAGGGTCACAGTCCAAGGCATGATGGCTTTTTAGTAAGTAGTCAATTCTGCTATATGACTTGGCCGCATGATAAAAGAAGGAATAGACCCTCTTTGAGCCGTTGAGCACTCTCCAAGTATCAACTATTGGAGATTTTTCAACTCCTTTCTCAGCTTATTGATCTTGCTCAACGACACAGCCGCCCTCCCCTAAGATGTATCAATCAGGGGATTGAGGGGTACATTTAGATCCCCTCACATGATGATCACTCCCTCTGCAAATTCTCCCAGAAGCTTAAGCACTCTGACAGAAAAATCAACTTGGTCGGTATTAGGGGCGTACATATTCGCTATGTTGTATGTTTTGCTAAACAGCTTGACTTTAATGAACAGAAATCTGCCTTGCAGGTCAATTTTTGTGTCAAAGATCTCATGTGGAAGCGATTTATGGAATGCTACTGAAACCCCTTTAGTTTTCCCCTCTGGGTTGGAGCAGTGGAGCCATGACACAAAATACCTGTCTCGGATGTTAGGGATGTGGTCTGTTTTAAAGTGTGTCTCCTGAAGTAGGGCAATTTTTACTTATTGTTTATGTAGGTCGTAGAGGATTTTTGCTCGCTTCTCAGGGATGTTGAAGCCTTTTACGTTGAGAGAGCAAACCAGGAGCTCCACCATTACAAAGCGGTACTGGTCGGTGTAGGTCTATCTGCGATCCCCGCAAAAAAAAAAGAAAGGAGGGCAGGAGAAGGAGCGGTGCGAACAGTAGGTAGGGGGAAACTAGGTTGGTGTGGGAGGGAAAGGTGGGTACTGGAATAAGGAAGGTGTGGGGGGAAAGGGTACGAGGGAGAGAATGGGTCACTAAGTGTAACTTGTTACGCTCTTCTCTCTACCCACTATGGGAGAGTGAAGATTGGCCTACGGTGAGAGAGTGGGAAACAGTGACCATGAAATGAGAGATGCGCCTTTCTTAAGGTAAATGCTTTTGACCAACAGTATTTGCGAGACTCCTCTATTCCCCAGCTCCTGTGGGCCGCGGCAGCAACGTGCAACACGCTGCGGGGGCGGAGGCCCCACTTCATTGATTCCTAGGTCCGGCGACAGCCAGTCCTCAATAGTAAAGGCCAGCAGATCCAGGAAACCGAAGAGGTCTGGAAGCTGGGACGGAGAGCGCAGGGTAAAGGATTGGTCCAGTCTCGTGACCACCAGGTGGAATAGGTGGCCCCATCTGTACGAGGCTCCTATCGACTTGATTTTTTCCAGTAAAGGCTTGAGTGTTTGTCTCATCTGGAGGGTGTGTCTGGCTAAGTCCAGCAACAATGTGACCGTGGCTCAATTGTATGTTGGAGGGCCTCTGTCCCAGGCCCTACGCATTATTTCCTCTTTAACTTTGTAAAAATAGATGCGGCAAACTATGTCTCTGGGTCTGGCAGAGTCAGCAAAGCGTGGACCGGGTGCTCTGTGTATCCTGACGATTTCAATATGTTCCTCACGTCTACGCTCCAGGAGCTCATTGAAGATAGACGAAGCGACCATTTCCAGGTTGTTGTGTTCTGGAGTCTCCGGGAGGCCTCTGTTTTCTATATCATGGTGGTGAAGTAGCGCTCTAGCGGTATGTTGTGTCGAATTTGTTTGCGCCAGCTGCAAGGCTTTGAGGGCCCTCTCCAGCGCCTCCATTTGTTGCACTGTTTTCTGCTCAAGGGTTTGGACTCTCTCAGTAACCTCCGATACCGATTTCGTCACTTCATCCAGCTCCTTCCTGATCAAGGTCTCCATTCTGTTGGTATAATTATTTCCTTGAAGGGAGGAATTTCAGCAGGACCTCCAAATTATATTGAACAGAAGGAATTTGCTCCGTGATTGGGGGTCAGGTGAGGGCGAAGATCCCATCCACGTTGAGGGTGAGAATTCAACACGCGGTTTCGGGTGAGTATTCTGCAAACGGTTGTCCTGCAACATGATAATTGACTGATGGGCTGGGGACCTGTCACTCCCTTCGGGGAGTCTCAGAGGCGAGGCAGATAGTTGAGACCCTTCTAAACGTATGGGTGATAGCCCCTTGTCGCTATGCTCCTGGTTATGGGTTCCCCAAAAAGCGGTGTTCTGTGTGTCTTTATGACTCTGGGCCCTTTCCAGTATTGGACCCCCCCCCAGCTTGCCCGTGGTGGGGTATGGGTGCCCGGCATGTTCGCCTGGTCTTGGGGGCGCTGCTGGGAGTTATGGTCCCCACCCGTGTGGTTCCCATGACAGTGAGTCATTTTCCCCTTCTGATTTCTGGTCACTTAGTGGCTCTGGAGAGAGAACTGCTTGTGGAGATGATGATCTCTCCTCCACCTCCATTTGTGACTGACCTGGGGAGTGTGGAGGATGGGGGCAGCTCCGTGTCCCCGATCTCCTGTTGCCCCACTTGATCCTGCTTGCATGGGTGATGGGGGAGCAGGTGAATAATCCCCAGCATTTGGAGGAAGCAGGTGGAACCTCCAGGCCATTGTGTGTGTGAGGGGGCACAGGGACTTTCTCCCTCGATTCTACATCTGACATGCTGTGCTGTAGTCGGGAGGGTTCTCCCTCCTCACTGCGGGTGCTCACGCTGTCAGCAGCGCTTGATGTCCAGTTAGTCTGAGGCATATACTCCTTGGTGGACCACTCGTTTCTCCCTTCCCGCCCCTGCCTCACCTCATGTGTCGGCGCAGCGCCCGACGTCTTCTCTTTGTCAGGGCGGCGGTGCTCACTTCCCGCACCTCCCGCTGCCACCGGCTGCGATGCCACTGCCACCCGGCGGGTCGTCGTCCGGGAGGACGGGGCAGGATCCACCCCCTAATCGATCATCCTCCCCGGGGATAAGTTGTGGAGCACCGAGCGCTCAGACTCCGGTCCTCCTCCTGCACTCTCAGAAGACCCGGAAGCCGCGATCGGCTCCTCCGCTCCTGGCGCCATGTTGCGGCTCCCTCCTCCAGCACCACAGAGCCCTCCTGGGGAGAAATACTGGGGGATCTTAACAGCATGGGACCCCCTGGTCACCATATGGTTCTTCTTCCGCTTCTACATCAGGAATGGGCTGAAATTGGCTGAAAAGGTTGGTCAAAAGTGCTTTTTTCTGTAGCTTTGGGCGCAGAGCTCTCCAGGACACGTCTTTACGCGGCCATGGCTAACCACGCCCCCTCATATGGCGTTTTATTCACTGTTGCAGAAAAGAGTCTGTTCTACAGATAAGTGGCTGTCATTTCTGCCTCACCCAGTATTTTTGTGGTAGTCCAAAGTCTGTCAGCATACATCTGGTCATTTCAGTCAGAGTTTGGTTATTTCTTTCAGCTACCTCATAGTTACATAGTTAATATGGAACCTCTGGAGATTGAATTTCTTTTTTTCAAGTTGAAGGGAGTGCCCCCTTGTCATTAGAGAGGATTTTACCTGAATAGTCTTTAACCATATTTTTTTGTAATGCCCATTTATATATTTATACAAATTAATCTTGTCTCCTCCCCCTCAGTCATCTCCTCTCAAGACTAAACATTGTAAGCTTTCACTAAGATCCTACATTCCTCTTATTAGTTTGGTGGCTCTTCTCTGCACCCTTTTCATAGTCAGTGCATCCTTTCTATGAACTGGTGCCTCAGAACTGGACGACATATTCCAGGTGAGGGCACACCAGCACCTTGTAAAGAGGCAAAAATTACATCCCTATCCCATGATTCCATGCCTCTTTTAATGCATAAGATAATATCTTAGTTGCCTTGGAAGCAGCTGCTTGACATTGCATTCTGTTATTTAACCTGTGGTCTACCAGTACCCCCAGATCCTTCTCAACAAGTGATTCTTCCAGCTACAAGCCCGCATAGCCCACAGGCCCGGGCTCTTCTGCCCCCCCCCCCGGCCTTTGGGGAGGCAGGTAATGGGGGTGCCGGGGGTTAATGGCAAGTCACACACTAGTGCAGGTGACTTGCCACCCCCCCAGCCTTGTGAATTGGTATAGGGGTCACATGGACCCCTTACCAGTTCACAAGGGGTTAACAGTAAAAAAAACACACACACACACACACACACACACACAGATTCAAAAATTACTTTATTAAAAAATAAAAACTTTTTTTTTTACTTTACTCACCTCTGATCCTCAGCTCCTGTGTCCCTCGCTGATCTGATGACAGTTATTGTCATCGCTGGGCAGTGGAGGAGGGATGCAGGCGATCAGATCATCACCTGCCTTCCTCCTCCTGTGACCAGCGATGACAAGTGTGAGAAATGACAGCCCGAAGCCAGGACGACACCCGGGAGTGACGTCATAAGCCCCACCCCCAAAGGGGCGGGGCTTAGCGGCAAGATGGCGGCACCCGTCGAGGAGGACAGGAAGAGGGCCTTTCAGGCCTTCTCCTGAAGCTGGAGAGCTGGGGGGGGGGGCGATCGGAGGCCCCCTGGTGAAGAGGAGACCCGGCGGGAGCGATCGAACACTGAGGTAAGTAAATGTCATTTATATATATATATATGTTTTTTTTTTTACATTTCGGCAGCTGCTGAAGGGGGGGGCTATTCCGGGCCCTCCCTTGCACCCGGGGGGCCTGGGTGGGGCTTCGAAGCCCCCCCGGATGAAGAGGCGACCCGGCTAGATTGAACAAGGGGTCAGGGGAGTGTAGCGGGGGGAAAGTCAAGCACATAGATTCTAGGTGCTTGGCACTTAAGTGGAGTGGAAGCAAGCACGTAGAATCTACGTGCTTGGCACTGAAAGGGTTATACTATATAACAACCAAGCCATCTCATCACATGGGACTTCCTTCATGAGTAGGGACGAGGTTCGGGTTCGCCGCATTTAGCCAAACTTTAGTGAATTGTTTGGCTTGGCACCCAAACTCTAAACCCCGAACTCCATAGCAGTGAATAAGAACCCAAACTTTGGTGCTGTGAAATGGCTGTAAAATGATTGTTATAAGGGCTATGGGGCTGCTATGGGTGGGTTGGGGTGCAGGGATCCATTTAGGCCTCTGTGAGTGGGGTGATTATTTTAATGTACAAAATATTTTTAAAAATATTTTTAAAAAATGCATAAGGACCCCCTTTCAAGGCATTAACCAGTCCAGCACACCAAGCATAGTGCTGGTAAGCCCAGAGCCAAGGGGCTCAGCGGCTGGCCTCTGGCCCTGGTGTATTACAAATCCCAATGCCCTTCGTCGGGTCCCCATGCTTATGAGGACACACACCATGCAGGTAATAGGGCGGGGGTACCTCCAAGCCACAGGTATGTCAGACAAGTGGCTTGCGGCTCCCCTACCATTAGCACTAATATGGGGGTCTAGTTCATAAGTAGTTAAAGTAATAAATAAGAGACCACACCCCAAAAAATCTTTATTACAACCTATACTTAACCGTACCTCCAGCGGTGAAGTCCCTCACCATCTCCCCCGCCACCCTCCACTGATGCACACACTCAGAAGAAACTCCAGTAGCTGGCTTCTCCCAATAACCCCAGGAGTAGGGGGAAGCCCCACTGTTCAGTATTCAAACTCGGAACATGAATAAGAACTTCTTGGAGAAGATTGTATTTGAGTTCGGGGACCAGTTTCAAATCTCATACTTTACAGTTTGATTTTCTCATCTCTATTCGTGAGTATGTGATACCAATGTCAAACAATAAAGGTGGTCATAATAATGTGGCTTGTGTAAAAGTGTTTTAACAGGATGTTGTAGGTGAGAGGCCCTCTTTCAGACATCTATAGAAAGATCTAAACTCAATGCTATTGCTAATGTCATGACTGCAACAAACAAAATAGAGCTGTAATAAAAAATGCACAGGCACAGAGGCATTAAGACTTCACATTTAATGGAAATGGAAAAACTAGTAAACTGGGTTCCGAAAGTCCCTCTTCCAGGAAACTTTTGTATGACATTGGTCACCATAGCCAGCTCTTTGGATCCACAGAGGCTAATAGATTTTGGCACTGGAAAAGACTGCTATAGCTGATGAAGTGTGGATAATGATATATGGCATCTGGACTGAAGACTGTGGCACCAGAGAAGTACTGGACCACTAAAATATTCCCTTATGGCTGCAGGCAGAATTGAAACTATTCCATATATAATATTATGTGATTTAATATACAGAAAGTGGACAAATATAAGCCAGAGCCTGGAACGCAAAGGTCTGGGAAAAAAAAACATGTCAGGAGAGCCAGGAGGAACTTACAGCCTGTTTTACTAAAGGTGCATCAGGCTGCGTTAGGAAATGTCAAGCTGGTACACCCGCAAGATGAGCAAGAGTAGGAACAATTCAGTTCAATACTCAATACTCAATACTTCAATACTTTATTGAACCACCAAGTAAGTACAGGGTACAAACAAGGAATGCTTTTTTGGCAAGGAGATACACCATGAGAGCTATAACAATTACATACATAACATAGAATAACAAGAATTACGATTCAGTTCAGGTAAATCTATAGAGACTAACAAAATGATCAGCAATGCAGAGCAGGATGTAGTTAAGTGCCACTCACACACTGGGATTATTCAAAGCCAAAACGGCCAGAGGAAAAAAACTGTTTTTGTGTCTGGAAGTTTTGGTTGAATGAGCCATGAATCTGTGGCCCGATGGTAGGAGCCTGAAGAAGGGATGAGCTGGGTGCGTCGAGTCTCCAGATATCTTCTTAGCCCTTGAGGAGATTCTGCTCAAGTATTGATCATCCAGAGAAGGTAGGGGAGATCCAATTAACCTCTCAGCAATCCTGGTTATTCTCTTCAGCCTCTGCTTGTCTTTGGCTGAGGCCCCACCGTACCAGACTGTACATGAACTGGTCAGGATTGATCCAATGGCACCGTTGTAGAATGTTCAGAAGCCTTGTGGCTGCATAGTCCCCATTATCCAGCATTCGCTACTCTCAAAAGCCTGATCCGGCCACCACAAAACATGCAAACTGATATAGGGTTCCTTAGAACCCTTTACCACGTCACCAAGATTGAAAATAAATAAATAAAATCAATTTGTAAAACGTTGCAGTTTCTTCTTTTATCTTGATTTTGTGCAAGCACATGGAGTGGGGGGTCTGAGCCTTTGACTGCAAGGCTTTTGACCCCCTCCCCCCATGTGCTGCACTCGAGGTTATAGGGCAACCTCAGGTAAGCGGTTTCTATTCTATGTATTTATTATCTATCTATGGCCTTGATTCATCAAGAGTTCTCATGGTAGTAAAACATTCATTTCATGAGAAAAAAGCCTGAGAATTTCAGTGTTGTTGAATCACCAGATAAAAAGACAATGAAAGTCAATGGCAATTTTTACTATAGGTAAAAAGGGGCAGAACGTTCAATACTTTTCTCAGGAGTAAAAAGTGCCATTTACTTTCATTGTCTTTTTATCTGGTGATTCACTAAAAGTGAAATTCTCAGGCTTTTTTCTCATGAATTGAATTTTTTTCTACCATGACATTTTTTTTCAACTGTTAGTGAATCAAGGCCTATGTATCTATTGAAATATATGTCTCAAAGAGGGCTCTTGTAGGTTAGAGTTAAATATGACCTTCAGCATCATCATCAAGGAAGGCCCAACCCCAAAACTATTCCTCAGCATCTAAAATGAATATATTTTATGTTTTAGTCACCTAAAGCAGACCAAAACCCACTGAACCTGGGGTATACATTTGGCTAAAGCCCCTGCTGATTTTTTTTGCTGTTTCTTGGTGTAAGATGGCAGGTGATCAGTCATTGCATAGGTGTGGCAATGACATCATTGCCACACACAACAGTAGCAATGAATGGAGGAGCCAGAACTTTACAGCTAAAACAAGCAGTGTTACCTGGGATTAGATTGAACCAGGAGCACTAAAAAATAGCAAAAGGTTCTCTTCATAGGGGGAGCAATCCATGCTAGTTAAAAATGTTGGTTTTGGTCTGCTTTAATTTTTACTTTTTCCCCCACTGGTCTTTCATTCTGCTCAAGACTCTAGAATATGGGCGCTGCCATCTTGGCTCAGTAGCATCACATACTGAGGAGAGGAGAGCGGGGTGAAAGAGCAGGGGGCGGGGTTATAGCTGTGCTTTGCCCAGACAGAGCAGAGCTGGGGTTAGAATGGAAAGAAATCCCAGAATGCAGAGCGGCACAGTCAGAAGACACTTTCTGTGGCCTGACACTCTATGTGCCACCATCTTTGATGTTTAAAGGCTCAGAAAATCCAGTAGATGCAGGTAGGATGATTTTTATGGGGGAAATCTGTATGTACAGGGTGTGGAAACATATAAAATAGACTCTAATTCAGGGTGAAGGACCGGTTTAAGACTGCTCCTACACAGAGGCACCTTGGTGTTTGTTGGTAGAAGTAGCACACTTCTGCAGATGTGTGTGGACGAAGACCAGATTTTAGAGACAGGTTATAGGTTTGGCTGCAAGCTAACAGGGTTGAGTGCTGTGGCTCCTTTAAGACTTGTGTATTCTAATTGCCCTGCTCATGTGTACCTCCCAGGTTGGTTATAAATTGGTGTGAGTGGTTGCCACCCCTCCTTTGTTTGTTTGCTAAAAACACCTTGAGAAAGTGGCGTAGGCAGCCACGGAACGCGTGGGTGAGAATATATGTCTGATCCAGCAGGGATAACTCTTTTGATCACTTTATGGGTCTCAGATAGTTTCGTTCTGTTCATTTGCACATGCGGGCATTTTTGCACATTAAGCACTTAAAGCACTTTACAGTCAGCAGTGTTTGCACTTGCATACAGCACTTTAGTTTAGAAATAGAGGATTAATTTGATATTTATCACATATGTATACAGATTATGAGTAGAGATGAGCGAACTTCTCAAAAATTAGATTCGGGTGATTCGCCGAATTTCTCAGAGAAATTCGGGTTCGTCCGAATCGAACTTTTGCGAATCGCTCATCTCTGGTGGGAGTGGGGAGGCCGGATGCGCTGTCAGCGGGCGGCAGAAGCCGGCTTCCGCCGCCCGCTGACAGCGCAGCCGGCCTCCCCGCTCCCACCAAGTCCTGAAATGGAAAAAAAAAATGCCGGCGTGGTGGGAGCGGGGAGGCCGGCTGCGCTGTCAGCGGGCGGCGGAAGCCAGCTTTCTCTGCCCGCTGACAGGGCAGCCGGTCTCCCCGCTCCCACCATGCCGGCATTTTTTTTTTTTTTATTTCAGGGAAAATTCGGTCAGCACGAACCACTAAAAATTCGGGTTCGTGCTGAATCGAATTTTCCCTGAAATTCGGAGCGAATTCAGGTTCGTCAGAACCGATTCGCTCATCCCTAATTATGAGTTATGGAGTTGTAATGAGGGCTCTTTGCGGTGTCCAGGTCTTTGTGTAAATGTTTTTTAATGATGGTTTGTGGTTGTATTGTAATGATGTATGCGTTTGTGGCTTTTTAATACATTAATGAATTAAAGATGATTATATTGATTTGATCAAATTCTTAATGATTGATTGTTGAGGGACATTTGGTGCCATCCGGGGTATCCCATTTTTGCGGTTTACTGGGACCGCTGCTGTTTGTATTAGAATCCCATCATCTTAATTACAAATGTTTTTCATTTTGAAAAATGTTTAAGAAGCAAACATGCGGCTGAAATGAACTCATGAAAAGTCCTATCACCTTCACCACTTTCCTTGGTCCTATTATTTTGCACACAGGTATCCAGAAGTGGCTCTTTCCAAAGCTTGGGCACAGTTCACAGGAGCAGAGGACCTGTAGGCATCAGCAAGGACTGTGGAGAACCAAGCAGCCACAACCAGATAATTAGTGAAAGTGGAAGAGAAGGCGGCAGTGGCAGAAAGTCAAGAGACCTGTGGCAAGTCAATCTAGGCAGTAGAAAGACAGCAGAGACCAGTAGTTGCAGCTGAAGTTACAGAGGCCAATGGCAAGTGAGAAGGGATCACCTGCAACTGCAAACCCTGTTTTTTATCATTTCTTCTTTGCTTCCTAGGTGAAACTGATCCTCACAATGGTCCTCATTGGTGGCTACGTGGACTGTGGCTGGAGGTATAAAAAACAGGCTTACAGAGGAGTAAGCATACTTTTCAAGTTGTTAGGGTGGGAAAGAGGGACAATTGCTAAATTAGGCCACGCCCCCTCATTGAAGGATGATAGGAGATACAATCTAATCTAAACAGTTTGAATCTGCAAATTGATCATTTATTGCTGCAGATCTGCATGTTACACCTCAAAGAGGGACAAAGGAGAAGAACGAGGGCCAGGGGGACATGGACTCAAAAGAGGGACAGTCTATCCGAATCAGGGACACTTGGGAGTTATGGGGTTAGGGGTGTGTGGGCAGTAACGAGGATCTGGAAGACCCCCCTCATGCTTATTGAAAAATTTGCGTTAGAATGCTTTAAAGTGGACCAACACCCAGTATTTTGACTATCCTGGGTTTTGGTCCACTTCAGTGAGGCACCCCGATCGGGGGTGCCCCGCTGTGTGAAACCCCCCAGAACGCCCAGAAACACGACGCTCCTACGCGGGCGCTCGTCCAATCAGAGCACTCAGAGCCGCTGTGGTATGCACGTACAAGTGGCGTCCAACCACAGCGGCTCTGAGCGCTGGAGGCCACGTCTCACGCTTCCCTCTAACATGGAGCGCGCCCGCGCCGGCCATTCACAGACGGCCCGGGCATGCCCCGTTGGAACAGGGATAAGGTAAGGTTTCCAGGCTTCCTGGGGGGTTTCACCCCGTGGGACATCCCGATTTCGGATGCCCCGCGGGGAGGGATCCGAACGGCCCGGGAATCTTATAGATTCCTGGGCCAGTCCCCCCTGGGTGTTGGTCCACTTTAAAGAGGAACAACACACAGGAATTTCACTTTCCCGTGTGTTGTTTCTTCGTGCTAAGAATTTTTTGAGCGTGATTTTTTAATGAATATGGTGGGAGCCGGTCACTAGGGCGAGTCGCTATCATGCGCTCCCATACAGCGTGGAACCTGTCAAATAGCGACTCCTCACCCAATATTCAACATTACAGCAAACCGACTGAGTCGCTATCAACTACCGAACAACGGCCAAGCACAGCGACTACTAGCGGGCGCTCTGAAAATGCCGCTACAGTCGCTCAACTGTCGCTACCTGCCGCTATTAATGAATCGGCCTCTAAAAAACAGATAACATACCAGACAGAGGAACATAAAGGATGCGTAGATGGTGGGGAGAAAATTTAATGTTTCATCTATAATCAATAAATCCAATATTAGCATACTCCATATGCATACAAATAAAAAGTCAAAAAAATACATAAATAAATAAAATAAAAAATTTTGTGCAAAGGATTGTGCAAAAGTGCAATGTACAAAGGCTCACTATAGAAATATATTCTGTGAAAAATCAAAGCACCATTATATTAAACCACATATCACAACGGGTGTAAAGTAGCTGCTCCCAAAGGGAGCTCGCCCCCCTTCAGTCACTAAACAACCATCAACAAGATATATATATAAAATCCAATAACCCAAACAATGCCAGCATCCAAAGCAGCCACGGGTTCCGAACTCCCACTTCCTCATAGGACGAAAAATACGGTATATAACTTTGGAGAATTTTTTTTTTCTCATTTCAAATTATTGTGTACCCGAATAGCGACTTTAATAAACCTTGAGAGAGCCATTCGGATGACTAGCAGAAGGTCTTCAAGAATATAAAACCTCATACTTGTCCAGTTGCCTTGATTTATCCCTGCAGATATATTTTAATCTTGTCTTGAATCACCTGAACTAATAACAATATCATACTGTAAAGTGTTATGTTTGTAGGACATACATTACTCCTTTTAGTTGCTTCTGATTTATGAGATCTATTCCTCTCCACTTGTTGACTAGAAAGCCAGTTCTGGAGCCCGTCCGTGCGTGTCGGCTTTTATCCGATCAAATTAGGCAAGCCATCTACAAAACACAGAAGTGCCACCCTTGGCACCCGCTATACTTCAATGCTTTTAAGCAATAAAAACGAAACCCCAGGGCACATCTGGAGGAAGCCGAACACACGTAATGGCACTAATGGAATAAAAGAGTCACCTGACGCTGTGCAGAAAGCGAGGAATGACGCCAAACTCCCAGCTCCAGCCGGCAAAGAGCAACTTAATGAATCTGCTGAAAATTTGTGACCTCTCTGACAAAGTCCAACTGGCTCTGCAATAAACCGTGGACGCTTTTACCGTACTGATACGCCGATTTAACATTAGCCATCATTTTCTAAAGTGTCATCGTGATGCACGATTATGATTGGTAACGCGATCCTGTGTTTTAGGATTGGCGGCCTAGATGACCCATTTTCCATTTACAGCATATTTGGAGTGGAAGTTCAGTTATTAACCCTTTAAATGCCAAGCACATAGGCTCTATGGGCCTTCTTCTCTGTCCATTGAGTGCCAAGCCTGTAGATTTTACATGCTTGGTATTTGCTCCCAACTAGAACAAAACAAAACAAGAGCTTACCTCCATCTGGGATCTAGCACCAGGGATCTACTCTTCCCCCGTCGTGCCTTTGATTGCCTTCCATGGTCTTCAGTGGCAAACAAGGTAACAACTGCACGTACAGCCAAAGATTATATAAATGCGGTGCCAGCACGTGGAGTGTACACCTCAAACAACACTCTATCCACCTGGGCAGCGAGACTGGCCAAGAAAGCACCCCACCACTTGACGCTACACACACGATCAAAATTCAAGTTAATCTTTAATGCTCCAATAAATAACAAAAGAGGACTAACAGAGAATCCATAGGTACAAAAGAATAGCCAAGGACAGCTTCAGAGGTAACATTCTGATGAAGTGTTAGTTCTCTACTATGCAATGCATCAGTGGTGCTGTTTCCTGGCTGTGACCTAGTTCAGCTTGACCCCATTGATACTTTTGCAATTTATTGCCCTCATAAGTTGGTGGCACTAATGTTTATGCTTCCTCCTTCTCTGTTCTTCCAAAATTGTCTACCACGAAACGATCGGTGGTGCTGTTTCCTGGCGGTGACCTAGCTCAGCTGGACCCCAGTGATACTTTTGCAGTTTATTAACCAAAATTGTTGTCACTATTTCGATTGGCAATATGGAACTGTTTTCCTTTCTTCACACTATATATACGCACTTGCACTTTTTGAGATATATTTCTCTTTCTTGTCCTCGCTTTGATACTTTTATATATGCATTTGTGCTTTTTTGGATTTTTTAATCATCCCAGCATTAGTATTTTTGGGCTTTTAAAGATATATTGCAATATTTATGTATTTTTATTAGTTAAAGAGCTATTTTGTGGGTTCGCCGTAGGTTGTCTGTGTATGTTTTTATTTGTTTGTACATTTGTTTTGTTATTTATTGGAGCATTAAAGATTAACTTGAATTTTTATTGTGTGTTCAACATTTAAAAGTGGCCTGGATGCCTTCCTGGCATATAATAACATTTCCAGCTATGGCTTCTAGACCACTGGAAGGAGATAAACAGGCTGAACTGGATGGACTAAAGTCTTTATTCAGCCTTACATACTATGGCCCTTATTTAAGAAGGGATAGCGTCAGGTAGTGGCTGGTTAATGACAGGTAGCGACAGGTAGCGACTGGTGAACGCCGAACACAGCGCACAATTACACATTTATCAAGCAGAATCTGTTTAGCGACTGGGATAGCACCATGTAGCATCTGATTCATCATTTTCACAGCCGCAGCGAACAGCGCCAGCGTTCAGTCTTGCACAGCGCCAGGTATGACCTCTAGCTACCTGGTGCTCTCCCATACATTTCAATGGACAATCCTTTTTTTCTCTTTAAACGGGTTTTTTTTTTTCAAAAAAATCACAAATAATTCTGTGACCTCTTCTGGCATTGAAATAGCAGTTTTTTCATAATTTTTTAATTTTTTAAATATTTCCTCAGAAATGACATTACAGGTCTGGCATTAAAGTGTTCATGTTACAATGTTGTTACAATGTAATTCCATATGTTTTCGCTTTGTTACTAGTTGATAGATGCTTGAAAACAGACTTTAAACACACATCCTCCTGCGCTCTGGGCTTCAAACAAATATTTTTCAGCGCCAGAGATTTGCGAGGCTGTTTTTTTTCTGGAATATGGTGTGAGTCGGTTGCTATGAGCAGTCGCTAACATGCGCTCCCATACAGCGCTGTACTGGTCAAATAGCGACTCCTCACAATGTATTCAACATTACTGAACAGCGGCTTAGTCGCTATAAAGTAGCGACTCACAGCCGAGCACTGCGACTACTAGCGGGCGATCTGAAAATGCCTGCTACAGACGCTCATCTGTCGCTACCTGCCGCTAATGATGAATCAGCCTGCCAGTGTGTAGCGTTAAGTGGTGAGGTGTTCAATGAAACTAGGCTGAGGCGGGCCATCAGGTTAACCCACAGGTAAACGAAATAAAAGAGGGGTGGCAGCCGCTCAGACCATTTTATAACTAACCAGGGAGGTGCACTTTAGCAGGGCAATTGGAATACAAAAGTCTTAAAGGGGCCACAGCACTCAAACCAGTTAGCTTGCTGACCAGCCTACAATCTGTCTCTAAACTAGGTTAAAAGCAGGGGCACCTTGGCGCTGGTGGTGCAGCTTAAGCATACTTCTGCAGATGTGTGTGACTGAGCCCCCTGCTTTTAACCTAGTTTAGAGACAGATTGTAGGCTGGTCAGCAAGCTAACTGGTTTGAGTGCTGTGGCCCCTTTAAGACTTTTGTAACCCACAGGTAAACCCCACAAATAGTGCCGCTCACGCAGTAAGTGTAAATTAATTCACGTTTATTAATAGAATTGCTAATCAAACACAGAAATCAAATTTAAAAAAACACATAAGACAAAACCGAGCAGGGAATACAAATGGGCTATGCAGGAGTACTATTTCATATGGATATTATGAATCAAAGGCTCTCATGATAAATAAAAATGATACATGTGCCAAAAAAAAAATGAAAATAACTCGATCCACGCAATGCGTCGGTGTGACCAGACCTTGATGGGTCCGGGGCTCTAGTGATTGGTGATGTAATTTTGAATTGACTTTTGATATCTATCTGTTCTCTTTCCTCTTGTTTGATTGATATGTCAATCTGCTGCTTTGTAGCATTTGCACTTTATTTCGTTCTCTTGGGGCTTTAGTAATCTTGAATTGACCTTTGATATCTTTCTGCTTTCTTTTCACTTGTTTGTTTGATATGTTAATCTGTTGCTCTGTAGCATTCACCTTGTTATTTTTCATGCATCTGAGTTATATAGCACTTGCACTTTGGATAACTAACCACTGCCTCTTTGTATTTTGCACAACCTGATGATTTTTTTGGCGCATGTATCATTTTTGTTTATCATTATTATTATTATTATTATTATTATTGTTTATTTATATAGCACCATCAACTTCCGTAGCGCTTAACATAGTATGATTACAGACAGGGTAAAACATATAGTACAGAGAACAATACAAAATTAGATGCCACAGGTTAAAACCAAATGTTGTGAGCACAGGAGACAATAGGGAGGAGTGCCCTGCCCTTGCGGGCTTACAGTCTAAAGGAGAGCCTTTGATTCATAATATCTATATGAAATAGTACTCCTGCATAGCCCATTTGTATTCCCATTTCCGTTTTGGCTTATGTGTTTTTTAAATTTATCTTCTGTGTTTGTTTAGCAATTTTATCAATAAACATGAATTAATTTAAACTATGGGGTTACCTGTGGGCTAACCTAAAAGCCCGCCTCAGCCTAATGTCATTGAACTTTTTCTACCCCTGGTGCCAGCACCACATATTAAATTTACTGTATGGTGCATTCCCAGTTTAGCTTTATTAAGTGGTGGGGTGTTTTCTGGGCCAGCCTGGGGTCCCAGGAGGATAGAGTGTTGTTTCAACGCTCTTCAGAGGGACAGAGAACACTGCCGGCATCTGATATCTACCTTCGCACTGCAGGGAGAGGCCTTTTATACAAGCGCGTGAGCTGAAGTCATCTCACTCTGTTGGTATAAAAGGCCCATCTCTGCAGCGGGAGCGAGTTGTCAGAAGCCAGGTGTGAGCAGTGGAAGCTGGGAGCGGGCCACGGATCCTACACACACCCCTTCCGCCGTTCACTTCCGACTGTCAGACAACAAAGATCGGAAGGCATTGGACAGCATTGATCGGTAATGGAAGGAGGTAAGTAGGGGGAAAAAAATAAAGAACTTTTACTAGTGTGTGTATTTTTTATATTTACCTATTTGTGAACTGATCTTAAGACCAGGAGGGGCTAGTAAGTCACTTGCCATCAAACTGGTAACTTGCCAAAACCTCCTGCCCCCCACCTGCATCCCCAAAGGCCAGGGGGTGTAGAAGAGATGGGTGACTGTGAGGGCTAGGCGGGCTTGTAGCTTTCAGGGGTCGAGGTTCGGATGCTCGGCCCTTGCGTCCTGGTCTATCAGCCCACATAGTTGGTGCCTGAGGTGGTTTTGTTGGAGAGGGGGGACCCCACAACATTTTTTCTAAAACATTGTTTTAGGGTTTAACCCTTGATAGTGTGCATAGAAGTTGTATTTTATTGGACAGAGTTGGATTCCATGATCAGGTAAAGTGTTTTTACTTAATTTTTAACCCACTTTGTCCTGCCTCAGAGCAAAACAGAAACATGGAAGTGTCAGCATTATCCTCCCCACTCAAACTCTTCTCCTGGCATCTGCAGATAAATGACTCCATAGTGTGGAGTACGCTGTGGGTCTAAACCTGTTGCCCAATGCAAAAAAGATTTGGTATACAAGTTGCTACAGCAGTTGCTACATGAGAGGCTTTTCGAATCGAGATTTTTATGTGACTGCTCTATGTGTGTGTGGCTTTAAGTGAGGCATATGATAAAGGAGGAAATGAAAAATACACCTATTTCCCTGTCTGCAGGCTTAGTCCCATGGAACCTAGCCAGCTGCAGAAGTCCATTTTTAGTGCTTTTGGCTCTGGTGCACTGCCCATCCTATAAAGGACAAGGTTGCCTGATTTATTGGCTGCAGGGGGTGGGGGGGCATCACGCGAGCATCCGCAGGTGAGTGTGTGCATGTGTTGGGAGGTACCATCCTGAAATCTTGCACAGGGCGCCACTAAACCAAAGGCCGGCCCTGTGCAGCCTACATTGTTTTCAAAACCTCCAACTGTGGTACATGGCGTGCTACCTTCACCAGCTGATTTGGCTGCTGATACAGAAGTACAAGCATCAGATCCTTACAATTATTAGGTAGATGACCAGTGGTCCCCAAGACCCCACAAAAAGTGCTAGTGAATCTCACCAGATCTCACAAGTGATACACAAAGTGAGAGCAGACCACCTGTACCTGTGCTTTAGGTAGAAATCACATTACTCAGAGCTCCACATGAGATGCAGGATCCTCGGTTAATGGAATTGCCCAGCCTGTCCCTTGTTGATGATGGCATCACTAAGAGATGAGCTTGAGAATCTGTTATAAAGGGTGAACTGGAACACCTTGGGCTAACCAGAAAATATTCTTGGGGTCCACCAGAGTAAATGATCTTTGGGGCCCACCCATCAGCTAAAACACAGATTGTAATAATATAAAATCTCATATTTATTGACCAAATAATAAACGTATCTTATTTAAGAACTACCAAACCCAGAGAACATTTGTTGTCTTGGAACTCTTGTGCTTCCCTAATGGTAGGTCAGTGCCTGAGGCCCACTGGGCCACTTTGATGCTTTGGTGGGCCAGTCCAACACTGCTGTTATCTGACAAGGAAGGCAGAATAGTTGCTGCTAGACTGGTAGTAGGCCGGTCCGTTAGGTCTGGGACAGATGTCCTAGGTGCCGGGGGTCTGCATTTGTTGACTTCAACGTGTACAGGTCAGCGGCGGACTGGCGACAAAAATCAGCCCAAGGGTGAGTGTCCTCCAAGGCTAATTTTATAGCATTGCAGGGAGCAGGGGTAGATAAGGAAAACTTGATTTTACTGAAGCTTTCATATTGTAGGGGCAGATAATGTGGCAGGGTGGGTCAGCCATGTGAGGTTAAAGCATTGGAGGCAGGAGATGGGCTGGGTTTCTTGGCTCTGAGAATAGAGTGGGACCAGTGACACCAGTGCTGGGGGAGACTAGAGAGGCAGGCATTGATTGAGGGTGTAAGAAGCAGCAGCCCAAATGGCCCCAAAACAGTGTGGCCCACCGGGAAGTCTCAATTCATTTCAATTTATTGTTCGCCAAGTACATCGTGAGATGAACAAGGAATTATTTTTGGCATATACACAGTGCAACAGATAACTACAGTTATATAGAAATTGAAACAGAGATACAAACTTCATTAGAAATAATCATTAGAGATGAGCGAGTAGTGAAATATTCGAAATTTCGAATTTCGATTCGAATAGACCGCGTTACTCGACTACTCGATCGATTATCGAATCCCATTATAGTCTATGGGAAAAAAATGCTCGCCACTTGGAAATCTCAATTCGACCACTTGGAGGTCACCAAGTCCACCCTGAAACATCAGAAAATGATGCCAACACTGCTGGAATGCAACTGGGACAGCAGGGGAAGCATGTCTGGGTGCATATAACGCGCCCAAGTCGCACTATTACGCCACTATCACAGCCTCTCAACAATACACTCCAAACACAATATAACTTCTACGTAAAGTGAGACAAGACAAGGAAACCTTCTTTCCTCTACATTGCCATGGACCCCAAGCCAAACTGTACAAAAAAGAAGAACAAAATTCTGCACCCCTTAAAATCACGTTGCCTAATGACAACCACAGATGGCATAGGCAAGGGGGAAAATAAATAGACCCCACCCCTAATTGTCATTGTGTGTGTGTGTGTGTGAGATGTGGTCAGACATGTCCTCTTGTGTCATTGTGTCACCCCAGCAGTAAGGGAAGCTTAAAGGAGGAGGTTTGTTACAGTGTGTTACCCCAGCAGTAAGGGAAGCTTACAGGAGGAGGTTTGTTACAGTGTGTCACCCCAGCAGTCAGGGAAGCTTACAGGAGGAGGTTTGTTACAGTGTGTCACCCCAGCAGTAAGGGAAGCTTACAGGAGGAGGTTTGTTACAGTGTGTTACCCTAGCAGTAAGGGAAGCTTACAGGAGGAGGTTTGTTACAGTGTGTCACCCCAGCAGTCAGGGAAGCTTACAGGAGGAGGTTTGTTACAGTGTGTCACCCCAGCAGTAAGGGAAGCTTACAGGAGGAGGTTTGTTACAGTGTGTTACCCCAGCAGTAAGGGAAGCTTAAAGGAGGAGGTTTGTTACATTGTGTCACCCCAGCAGTCAGGGAAGCTTACAGGAGGAGGTTTGTTACAGTGTGTCACCCCAGCAGTAAGGGAAGCTTACAGGAGGAGGTTTGTTACAGTGTGTCACCCCAGCAGTAAGGGAAGCTTACAGGAGGAGGTTTGTTACATTGTGTCACCCCAGCAGTAAGGGAAGCTTACAGGAGGAGGTTTGTTACAGTGTGTTACCCCAGCAGTAAGGGAAGCTTACAGGAGGAGGTTTGTTACAGTGTGTCACCCCAGCAGTCAGGGAAGCTTACAGGAGGAGGTTTGTTACAGTGTGTCATCCCAGCAGTCAGGGAAGCTTACAGGAGGAGGTTTGTTACAGTGTGTTACCCCAGCAGTAAGGGAAGCTTACAGGAGGAGGTTTGTTACATTGTGTCACCCCAGCAGTCAGGGAAGCTTACAGGAGGAGGTTTGTTACAGTGTGTCACCCCAGCAGTCAGGGAAGCTTACAGGAGGAGGTTTGTTACAGTGTGTCACCCCAGCAATAAAGGAAGCTTACAGGAGGAGGTTTGTTACATTGTGTCACCCCAGCAGTATGGGAAGCTTACAGGAGGAGGTTTGTTACAGTGTGTCACCCCAGCAGTAAGGGAAGCTTACAGGAGGAGGTTTGTTACAGTGTGTCACCCCAGCAGTAAGGGAAGCTTACAGGAGGAGGTTTGTTACAGTGTGTCACCCCAGCAGTTGGGGAAGCTTAAAGGAGGAGGTTTGTTACAGTGTGTTACCCCAGCAGTAAGGGAAGCTTACAGGAGGAGGTTTGTTACAGTGTGTCACCCCAGCAGTCAGGGAAGCTTACAGGAGGAGGTTTGTTACAGTGTGTCACCCCAGCAGTCGGGGAAGCTTAAAGGAGGAGGTTTGTTACAGTGTGTTACCCCAGCAGTAAGGGAAGCTTACAGGAGGAGGTTTGTTACAGTGTGTCACCCCAGCAGTCAGGGAAGCTTACAGGAGGAGGTTTGTTACAGTGTGTCACCCCAGCAGTCAGGGAAGCTTACAGGAGGAGGTTTGTTACAGTGTGTTACCCCAGCAGTAAGGGAAGCTTAAAGGAGGAGGTTTGTTACAGTGTGTCACCCCAGCAGTAAGGGAAGCTTAGAGCTGAGACCTCTTAAAAATTGTGTGGAGTCCCAAGAGCTGAGACCTCTTAAAAATTGTGTGGAGGCCCAAGAGCTGAGACCTCTTAAAAATTGTGTGGAGTCCCAAGAGCTGGGACCTCTTAAAAATTGTGTGGAGTCCCAAGAGCTGAGACCTCTTAAAAATTGTGTGGAGGCCCAAGAGCTGAGACCTCTTAAAAATTGTGTGGAGGCCCAAGAGCTGAGACCTCTTAAAAATTGTGTGGAGGCCCAAGAGCTGAGACCTCTTAAAAATTGTGTGGAGGCCCAAGAGCTGAGACCTCTTAAAAATTGTGTGGAGGCCCAAGAGCTGAGACCTCTTAAAAATTGTGTGGAGGCCCAAGAGCTGAGACCGCTTAAAAATTGTGTGGAGTCCCAAGAGCTGAGACCTCTCAAACATTGTGTGGAGGCCCAAGAGCTGAGACCTCTTAAAAATTGATTGTATTAAGCCCAAGAGGTGAGCCATCATTTTTTTTATTAATACAGCAATTCTACGGCGGTTAAGGAGGAGGAGGAGGAGGAGGAGGAGGAGGAGGAAATGGCACTTCATACAGATGGCACTTCACTCTTGGCTGCTTTCCACTGTTGTACAAGCAAAGTCCGGGTCAATCCACTTGCTGTTCATTTTGATTAGCGTCAGCCTGTCGGCACTGTCGGTTGACAGGCGGCTGCGCTTATCGGTTATAATGCCCCCGGATGCGCTGAACACCCTCTCTGATAGCACGCTGGCGGCAGGGCGGAAGTTGCACGAGGGGGTGACATGAACGTGTCCCACACCTTGGAGAGTGTTCCCCTGGTGGCTGTGGGCCTGATCAATGTTGTCAGACTCTGGGAGACACTCTCCTCTCTGCCGCCAGCGATGCTGGGTGGGAAAATCTGCATCATGTTCTGCAAGAGTTCCCTCTGGTATTCCAGTAATCGATTCGTCCTCTCCTCTACCGGAATAAAAGAGGAGAAGTTATCTTTATACCGGGGGTCCAGGAGTGCGAAGACCCAGTATAGTTTGTTCTCCAATATCCGGACAACACGTATGTCCCGGGAAAAGCAGCCCAGCATGAAGTCAGCCATGTGTGCCAGACTCTGAGTAGGCATGACGTCACTGCCCCCACCAGAAGGATCATTTTCCATTTCCTCCTCTTCCTCCTCCTCTCCACCCCATCCGCGCTGAACCAATGGGACGCACACAGCCTGAATGCTACCCTCGCCGCCAGCATCCTCTTCCACAGCCACCTCCACATTGTCCTCCTCCTCCTCATCCTCCTCCTCCTGCAACTGCCACCGAGCAGCAGACAAAAGTGTGGTCTGACTGTCTACCTGCGTTGCGTCTCCTCCTACCCCCGTCTCCTCTGTGTGCAATGCGTTCTCCCTTATTGCGATGAGCGATTCTTTAAGGACGCATAGGAGCGGGATGGTTACGCTCACTATAGCGTCCTCGCTGCTGACCTTCTTAGTGGACTCCTCAAAGATACGCAATACATCGCATATGTCTGCCATCCATGGCCACTCGTGGTTGCCAAACTGAGGGAGCTGAGTTGGATGCACGCGTGGATGCATCATCTGGTACTCCATCAATGCTCTCTGCTGCTCACACATCCTGGCCAACATGCAATAGGTGGAATTCCAGCGAGTGGGCAGGTCACACAACAGCCGATGTTGAGGCAAATGGAGGCGTTGCTGGATTTTTTTTAAGCTAGCAGCAGCTACAGTTGACTTCCGAAAGTGAGCGCACAAGCGCCGCACTTTGACCAGTAGCTCTGCCAGGTTGGGGTAAGTCTTTAGAAACTTTTGTACTACCAAATTAAAAACGTGGGCCAGGCATGGTACGTGATTGAGTTCTGCAAGCTCCAGAGCCGCCACCAGGTTACGGCCGTTATCGCACACGACCATGCCTGGTCCTAGCTGCAGCGGCGACAGCCACATCTCTGTCTGCTGCAATATGGCGTGCCTCACCTCTGCGGCGCTGTGCTTCCTGTCGCCCAAGCTGATGAGCTTAAGCACCGCCTGCTGACGTCTCCCCGCGCCAGTGCTGCAACGCTTCCAGCTAGGGGCTGAGGGCGATGTTAAGGCAGAGGAGGAGGAGGAGGAAGAGGAGGGGGGTCTATCAGAACCCGTGCTAGCAATCTTGGGCGGGGGTGGTATGTAGGCCGTCCCTGTTTGCGACCCCGACCCTGCTTCCACAACATTCACCCAGTGTGCCGTCAAAGAGATGTAGCGTCCTTGGCCGCAAGCGCTTGTCCACGAGTCGGTGGTCAAGTGGACCTTTGCGCTGACTGCGTACCTCAGGGCCCGCCTGATGTTACGCGACACGTGCTGGTGCAGGGCGGGGACGCCACACCGGGAAAAATAGTGGCGGCTAGGGACGGAATAGCGAGGTGCGGCAGCCGCCATCAGGTCGCGGAAGGCCTGCGTCTCCACAAGCCTAAACGGCAACATCTCCAGGGCCAGCAGTTTGGAGATGAGGCAGGTTAAGGCTTGGGCTTGGGGGTGACTGGAGGCGTACTTCCGCCTGCGGTTGAACGCCTGTGAGATGGACAGTTGATGGGACGAGGAGATGGAAGGTGCAGACGAAGATGCGGGGGAAGGGGGGGCTGAAGGAGAAGGCCCCAAAGTAGCCGAGGCAGAGGCAGATGTGGAGGTGTCCTGTCTGGAGGTCTGGACCGCAGTGGCAGCACACAACAAAGGGGAAGAGGCAGTGGCAGCAAGACCGGGCGCAGGTTGTATTGCGTTTGCTCTCTCCCACTCAGCCCAGTGCTTGACTTCCAAGTGACGGCGCATGCCTGAGGTGGTCAGATTGCTCTTCTCAGAGCCCCTACTCAGTTTTGAGTGGCAGATTGCGCAAACCGCACTCAGTTTGTCGTCCGCGCAAACATTAAAAAATCTCCACACCACAGAAGTACGAGGCCTCGATGGGGGAGCTTCGCGCGACTGCCTGCTACCGGGAAGAGCTTCGGCCCTGCTGGCTGTGGCCTGCCTTCTCTGTCTGGACTGTCCTCTGCCTCTGGACTGTCCTCTGCCTCTTGCTGCCTTATTCGGTGATGCGCAGACCGCATCTCCACTGCTTTCCCCGCTGGACATCACCCCTGTCCAAGTGGGGTCGGTCATTTCGTCGTCCACCACCTCCTCTTCCACTTCCTCTCTCTGCTCCTCCTCCTGCCCACTGGACATTCCAACAGCCTCCCTTGATGGCAACTGCGTCTCATCATCATCGCTCATGATAGCAGATGCTGGTTCCGGGTCCACATCACTAGGAGATGGCGGATACTCAAGTGTTTGGGCATCACTACAAACAAATTCCTCTGCTAGCTCCTGGGATTCTTGCAGCACATCTGGAAAAGGACCCGAAAAGAGGTCCTGGGAGGGGTCAAGGGTGGGCTGACTCTGTTGGCCAGGTTGGGAGGAAGGATGGTCAGAGTGAGACTGTGTGGATGACTGGGTGGTGGACAAGTGACTGGAAGCGTTATCGGCCATCCATTGCACCACCTGTTCACGCTGCTCAGGCCTCAACAGAGGTGTACCCCGCCCCCCGCATAACTGTCCCATAAAGGCAGGGAAGCTGGATGAGCGTAATGCTGGCTGCCCCTCACCAGCACGCATTGTATCCCCACTGGCTTCAATTCGGTTTGTGCCCCCACCAGCATTTCCGCGCCCCCGTCCTCATCCACGTCCCTTTGCGCTAGCCCTCCGCATTTCAGACGTTTTACTTTTTTGGCCACGCGTTATGCCAAATATAAATATATTTTTTAGGAGAACACCTGGCTATACAGCCGTATACTGCCAGAAGGTGAAATGGTGCCTATACGCACCAGGTATATAACAGGGTTTTGTTGGCACAGAGGACACAAAACAGTAGTGCCAAATATAAATATATTTTTTAGGAGAACACCTGGCTATACAGCCGTATACTGCCAGAAGGTGAAATGGTGCCTATACGCAACGGGTATAAAACAGTGTTTTGTTGGCACAGAGGAAACAAAACAGTAGTGCAAAATATAGTTTTGTATATAGGTGCTAATACACCACTGAAGTCTTTCTGTCCCTATTCCAGCAGCAGCAGCTACCCCTCACTAAAGCAGCCGTTTTGTGCAGAGTGTATATAGTTTTGTATATAGGTGCTAATACACCACTGAAGTCTTTCTGTCCCTATTCCAGCAGCAGCTACCCCTCACTAAAGCAGCCGTTGTGTGCAGTGTGTATATAGCTAGAATGAGCTATATACCGTTCAGCATAGTAGCCCTAATAAGGACTCTCAATGACTCTCTTATCTTCTGGTAGCTGGTATATATGGTGGTAAAAGCGATATTCTGAGCTTCTGGGGCCCTGCCTGCCTACATATGAGCTATATACTGTTCAGCATAGTAGCCCTAATAAGGGCTCTCAATGACTCTCTTGTCTTCTGGTAGCTGGTATATATGGTGGTAAAAGCGATATTCTGAGCTTCTGGGGCCCTGCCTGCCTACATATGAGCTATATACTGTTCAGCATAGTAGCCCTAATAATAAGGACTCTCAATGACTCTCTTGTCTTCTGGTAGCTGGTATATATGGTGGTAAATGCGATATTCTGAGCTTCTGGGGCCCTGCCTGCCTACATATGAGCTATATACTGTTTAGCATAGTAGCCCTAATAAGGGCTCTCAATGACTCTCTTGTCTTCTGGTAGCTGGTATATATGGTGGTAAAAGCGATATTCTGAGCTTCTGGGGCCCTGCCTGCCTACATAAGAGCTATATACTGTTCAGCATAGTAGCCCTAATAAGGGCTCTCAATGACTCTCTTGTCTTCTGGTAGCTGGTATATATGGTGGTAAAAGCGATATTCTGAGCTTCTGGGGCCCTGCCTGCCTACATAAAAGCTATATACTGTTCAACATAGTAGCCCTAATAAGGGCTCTCAATGACTCTCTTGTCTTCTGGTAGCTGGTATATATGGTGGTAAAAGCGATATTCTGAGCTTCTGGGGCCCTGCCTGCCTACATAAGAGCTATATACTGTTCAACATAGTAGCCCTAATAAGGGCTCTCAATGACTCTCTTGTCTTCTGGTAGCTGGTATATATGGTGGTAAAAGCGATATTCTGAGCTTCTGGGGCCCTGCCTGCCTACATAAGAGCTATATACTGTTCAACATAGTAGCCCTAATAAGGGCTCTCAATGACTCTCTTGTCTTCTGGTAGCTGGTATATATGGTGGTAAAAGCGATATTCTGAGCTTCTGGGGCCCTGCCTGCCTACATAAAAGCTATATACTGTTCAACATAGTAGCCCTAATAAGGGCTCTCAATGACTCTCTTGTCTTCTGGTAGCTGGTATATATGGTGGTAAAAGCGATATTCTGAGCTTCTGGGGCCCTGCCTGCCTAAATAAAAGCTATATACTGTTCAACATAGTAGCCCTAATAAGGGCTCTCAATGACTCTCTTGTCTTCTGGTAGCTGGTATATATGGTGGTAAAAGCGATATTCTGAGCTTCTGGGGCCCTGCCTGCCTACATAAGAGCTATATACTGTTCAACATAGTAGTCCTAATAAGGGCTCTCAATGA
The DNA here is from genome assembly GCA_027917425.1 of Gastrophryne carolinensis. NCBI lineage: Eukaryota > Metazoa > Chordata > Amphibia > Anura > Microhylidae > Gastrophryne > Gastrophryne carolinensis. Next base: position 43,141,132 of record CM051236.1, on the reverse strand, counting down.
CTCTCTTGTCTTCTGGTAGCTGGTATATATGGTGGTAAAAGCGATATTCTGAGCTTCTGGGGCCCTGCCTGCCTACATAAAAGCTATATACTGTTCAACATAGTAGCCCTAATAAGGGCTCTCAATGACTCTCTTGTCTTCTGGTAGCTGGTATATATGGTGGTAAAAGCGATATTCTGAGCTTCTGGGGCCCTGCCTGCCTACATAAGAGCTATATACTGTTCAACATAGTAGTCCTAATAAGGGCTCTCAATGACTCTCTTGTCTTCTGGTAGCTGGTATATATGGTGGTAAAAGCGATATTCTGAGCTTCTGGGGCCCTGCCTGCCTACATAAGAGCTATATACTGTTCAACATAGTAGCCCTAATAAGGGCTCTCAATGACTCTCTTGTCTTCTGGTAGCTGGTATATATGGTGGTAAAAGCGATATTCTGAGCTTCTGGGGCCCTGCCTGCCTACATAAGAGCTATATACTGTTCAACATAGTAGCCCTAATAAGGGCTCTCAATGACTCTCTTGTCTTCTGGTAGCTGGTATATATGGTGGTAAAAGCGATATTCTGAGCTTCTGGGGCCCTGCCTGCCTACATAAGAGCTATATACTGTTCAACATAGTAGCCCTAATAAGGGCTCTCAATGACTCTCTTGTCTTCTGGTAGCTGGTATATATGGTGGTAAACGCGATATTCTGAGCTTCTGGGGCCCTGCCTGCCTACATAAGAGCTATATACTGTTCAACATAGTAGCCCTAATAAGGGCTCTCAATGACTCTCTTGTCTTCTGGTAGCTGGTATATATGGTGGTAAAAGCGATATTCTGAGCTTCTGGGGCCCTGCCTGCCTACATATGGGCTATATACTGTTCAGCATAGTAGCCCTAATAATAAGGACTCTCAATGACTCTCTTGTCTTCTGGTAGCTGGTATATATGGTGGTAAATGCGATATTCTGAGCTTCTGGGGCCCTGCCTGCCTACATATGAGCTATATACTGTTCAGCATAGTAGCCCTAATAAGGGCTCTCAATGACTCTCTTGTCTTCTGGTAGCTGGTATATATGGTGGTAAAAGCGATATTCTGAGCTTCTGGGGCCCTGCCTGCCTACATATGAGCTATATACTGTTCAGCATAGTAGCCCTAATAAGGGCTCTCAATGACTCTCTTGTCTTCTGGTAGCTGGTATATATGGTGGTAAAAGCGATATTCTGAGCTTCTGGGGCCCTGCCTGCCTACATATGGGCTATATACTGTTCAGCATAGTAGCCCTAATAATAAGGACTCTCAATGACTCTCTTGTCTTCTGGTAGCTGGTATATATGGTGGTAAAAGCGATATTCTGAGCTTCTGGGGCCCTGCCTGCCTACATATGAGCTATATACTGTTCAGCATAGTAGCCCTAATAAGGGCTCTCAATGACTCTCTTGTCTTCTGGTAGCTGGTATATATGGTGGTAAAAGCGATATTCTGAGCTTCTGGGGCCCTGCCTGCCTACATATGGGCTATATACTGTTCAGCATAGTAGCCCTAATAATAAGGACTCTCAATGACTCTCTTGTCTTCTGGTAGCTGGTATATATGGTGGTAAATGCGATATTCTGAGCTTCTGGGGCCCTGCCTGCCTACATATGAGCTATATACTGTTCAGCATAGTAGCCCTAATAAGGGATCTCAATGACTCTCTTGTTTTCTGGTAGCTGGTATATATGGTGGTAAAAGCAATATTCTGAGCTTCTGGGGCCCTGCCTGCCTACATATGGGCTATATACTGTTCAGCATAGTAGCCCTAATAATAAGGACTCTCAATGACTCTCTTGTCTTCTGGTAGCTGGTATATATGGTGGTAAATGCGATATTCTGAGCTTCTGGGGCCCTGCCTGCCTACATATGAGCTATATACTGTTCAGCATAGTAGCCCTAATAAGGGCTCTCAATGACTCTCTTGTCTTCTGGTAGCTGGTATATATGGTGGTAAAAGCGATATTCTGAGCTTCTGGGGCCCTGCCTGCCTACATATGGGCTATATACTGTTCAGCATAGTAGCCCTAATAATAAGGACTCTCAATGACTCTCTTGTCTTCTGGTAGCTGGTATATATGGTGGTAAATGCGATATTCTGAGCTTCTGGGGCCCTGCCTGCCTACATATGAGCTATATACTGTTCAGCATAGTAGCCCTAATAAGGGCTCTCAATGACTCTCTTGTCTTCTGGTAGCTGGTATATATGGTGGTAAAAGCGATATTCTGAGCTTCTGGGGCCCTGCCTGCCTACATATGAGCTATATACTGTTCAGCATAGTAGCCCTAATAAGGGCTCTCAATGACTCTCTTGTCTTCTGGTAGCTGGTATATATGGTGGTAAAAGCGATATTCTGAGCTTCTGGGGCCCTGCCTGCCTACATAAGAGCTATATACTGTTCAACATAGTAGCCCTAATAATAAGGACTCTCAATGACTCTCTTGTCTTCTGGTAGCTGGTATATATGGTGGTAAAAGCGATATTCTGAGCTTCTGGGGCCCTGCCTGCCTACATAAGAGCTATATACTGTTCAACATAGTAGCCCTAATAAGGGCTCTCAATGACTCTCTTGTCTTCTGGTAGCTGGTATATATGGTGGTAAAAGCGATATTCTGAGCTTCTGGGGCCCTGCCTGCCTACATAGGAGCTATATACCGTTCAGCATAGTAGCCCTAATAAGGGCTCTTAATGACTCTCTTGTCTTCTGGTAGCTGGTATATATGGTGGTAAATGCGATCTTCCGAGCTTCTGGGGCCCTGCCAGCTACAGCCTGTCTTTCCCTGCTGTGAGCGTCTATCCCTCACTAAGTTCAAGCTGCTAATGCTGACGAAGAGGAAGTACTGAGTTTTGTAGATTCGAGGTCACATGGTTTTTCCAGCCAATGCGTGTAGACGCCGTTCTCGCGATGCCAGCGTCCTCCCAGGACCTGTCCCACCCCCCCTGCATGGTGATTGGTGTAAAAAACGCGCCAGGGAAGGTGGGAGGGGAAACAAATTGTGAGTGCGCCATCGCCGCTGTACTCGATCGAAATCGAGTATGACGAATAGCGTAGTATTCGATCGAATACCGACTCGGTCGAATACTACTCGCTCATCTCTAATAATCATGAACAAGAGATACAGGGGTTCTTAAACTGTGCAAGTGATACCATCTAGTACAGGCCCTTTGAGCTCTGGCTTATGACGCCTGGCCCTTGTTAAGGGTGCAGACAGCCAAAGGAAATGAACTATTCCTAGATCTTGAAGTTCTGCAGGCTGGTACCACAAGACGTTTCCCAGATGGTAGATACTGGAATAGGGCGTGTCCAGGGTGGGAGGGGTCTCGAAGGATCTTTTCCACCCGTGACATTGTTCTGCGTCTATGCAAGTCCTGCCGAGATGGTAACTGGGCTCCAATTATTCTTTCTGCTGTGTTGATCGTTTTTTGGAGTCTACACTTGTCTCTTTTTGTTGTTCCCTCAAACCAGACAGAAAAGAATAGAATGGAACCTATGACTGCATTAAAGAAGAACACCAACAGCCTTTTTAACAGCCCCGTCTTCTTCAGCAGCCTAAGGAAAAACAGACTCTGCTGTGCTTTCCTCAGTACAGCCAAGGTGTTCTTCTCCCAGTCGAAGTTGGCAGAGATGATCACGCCGATAAACTTTGTCTCTTCTCGCCCTTTTGATTTCTACCCCATTGATGGACAGGGATGACATGGGTGCTGGATTGCACCTGAAGTCCACTACCATCTCTTTCTCCCAAGTCTCCCTACGGCAGAAGCAGGAGGAAGCATAAGCCTGGCAAAAATTCATTCAAAAAAGAGAATTCATAACTTCTGTACAAATAACGAGAAACCCATCTTCCAACATTTGCAAATCATTAGCTCCCATAATAAGCTACATTAACACTTCGCAAATGTTTATTGTACTTTCACACGGCTTGCCTGAATATAAGGCGGAAATTAAATTCAAACTAATTGCTTCAGCCCACAGCTTCATAAAAGGAAAAGGTACCAAATGACCCCCTGATTCATATGACTTCACAGGGAAGTAGATTCAGCCCAGCGAGCAGAGCAGCCCTAGAGCTTTTCACCTGTTATCCCAAATTAACAACACTGGTCCTATTAACAGGTGCTAACTGCCACATCTGCATTATGTTTCTATATCCTTCCTGCCAAACACAGGAAATACACAACCAGGGGAAAAAAACAGAAACACTATAAAATGCCAAAAGACTAATATGGAAAATCAGGTGACGCTTGCTGCTGCTGGATAAACATTCAGAATCAGAAACAATCAGTCTATTTCCGCCATATACAATACACGCACTCTGCCTTGAAAAAGAGACCCACGTCTCGGAACGCGTGGGCTTGCGAGATAGAAGGGGGGGGCTTAATGCCGGCGCTCACACTTTGATCGATAAGTAATTGCTTTCTTTTGCACTTTTTCTTCTATGGATTTGTGTCTTGTTCTTTTTGCCTATTAAGAACTGGAATTCTCATTGCACTGACTCTATTATCAATTGATGTACTGTGATAGCACTCAGCACTTTATGAAGTTTTTTGGATATAGGTATAGAGATATGGTATTAAAGATTCACAAATTAATTGCATGGCAGCAAGGTTCATCTGCGCCCCCTCCTGGCAGATTAGGTTTTAGTATGTCTTATATGTTTTTTTAATTGTCTGTCCTTGTATGTAAAAAAATGGATCTTTTTAGAATCTAAAGAAATCAATAAAATTACACATTAATCTTATTCTTTGGTGTTGTGCAGTTATAAGACTCTGTTAAGTACTCTTTGGGGGATTTGTTAGTAGGGCACCCCCCATTTTTTAGTCATTGGTTACATTGGGTTAAGAACAGAGCATTGCACCACAATTACCAGCAATATTGTTCCACTGGTGCCAGCTAAACCTTCTGTCCTGTAGTATATACAATACATATATACGGAATTTTTCCTGACACAAAGACATTTACATATAGTTTTTAAGACATTTTTGGCAAAAGGCAAATAAGTATACGGTGAGCATGTCACTTCTATTTAAATAAAACACATACTCCCTGAGGAAATGCCTTTGAAAAATACTATTTACAATAATCCCTTTGGGGTGCCCCGCTGTGGGAAACACCACCGTTCACCCAATAAACGTACCTCTCCTCAGTCCTACTGCACATGCGCAGCCTCTTATCCAATCAGCTTCTCCCGCTGTGCATATTAATGTGCAGCTGGAGAAGCTGAATTGCATCCCAGTCACACACATTGAAGGTAGGCGGCATTACTCGCATCCTTTAGCTGTGCATGGCCACGCATGATAATCCTGTTGTGGGGGGGTGTCACCGGAAGAGGATGCGAGTCATGCCACCGCCAGCCATAGGTAGCCAAAGGTAAGCATTATGGGTAAATTATGGGTTTTCACACAGTGGGGCATCTCAGTTTGGGGTGCCCCGGGGAAAGGGAATTAGCCGGCCCTGGAGTCTCATAGACTCCAAGGCTGGCCCAAAAACCCCTCTGGAGTCTATGAGACTCAAGGGCAGACTCACTCCCCCCCCCCCCCAGGGTCATCCTGAACTGGAGTGCTCCACTGTGAGAAACCCCTCCATGGCACGCAATAAACCACCTCCCCCCCCCCCCCCCAGCCCACTGCGCATGTGTGAGGGTGCCGGCATCACTCACTTCCCTCCTCAGCTGTGTGCGGCCCCGTACACTGCAACTGAATGGCTGTGCGGGACTGCGAATAGCGAAAAACCCAGGTTTTGGTGAAAAATAGTTAAGTTTGTGATCCACTTTAAGCGGGAATGTTGAGTAAGGGAATTGCACATGGAAAAAGCTGCCCCTGTCCTGTTATAATGTTTAATTCTAATAAAAGGGACTTTCAATATTTTTCCTGATGGAATAAGCTGGAAAAACGAATGACCTGGATGGGTCTTTGATAATGCTGTCTGCCCGCTTCCTGGCTCTCCTGGAATGGAGAGCATGGACTGATGCTAACGGTAGACCGATTATTGTTCTGCTTGATTTATGAGCTTCTGTATTTAAAGTTTGTGCAGTGTTGTCCCACCATACCAAAAAATAATTGCAATACAAATAATGAATTCAATGACTAAGAAGTAAAACTGCTGCAGTTCCTGCGATAAACCAAACTTTTTCAACTGTGAGTTTTTATCCCATCTGAGATTCTTGAAGATGGTGACACCCAGTATCTTCTCCTATGGTAAGCTCCTCTCCATGTATAAAGATGGGGGCTGGGGGCAAATGTTCCTTTCTAAAATCAAATGTCATCTCAACAGTCTATTGGGTGTGTAGGGCCTAGTTGTTTTCCCTGCACCAGTAATGTAAAGGAGCATTATCGTGACAGGCTCTGTCACCCCTGATAGACGGGCAGGCTGATTCATCATTAGCGGCAGGTAGCGACAGATGAGCGTCTGTAGCAGGCATTTTCAGAGCGCCCGCTAGTAGTCGCAGTGCTCGGCTGTGAGTCGCTAGTTTATAGCGACTCAGTCGCTGTTCAGTAATGTTGAAAACATTGTGAGGAGTCGCTATTTGACCAGTACAGCGCTGTATGGGAGCGCATGTTAGCAACTGCTCATAGCGAGCAGGCCTGCCCGCTCCCACCATACCGCCATTTTTTTAAAAAGCAAACACTTACCTGCATGGTCGGAGCATGGAGGCCGGCGCCGCTCTCAGGCGCCCTCTGATGACGCGTCCTCTGATGACAGCTGAGAGCGGCGCCGGCCTGCCCGCTCCCACCATGCCGGCATTTTTTTTTCAGATGAGCGATTCGTGAAAGTTCGATTCGGGCGAACACGAATTTCTTGGGGAAATTCGGCGAATCGCCCGAATCGAACTTTCAAGAAGTTCGCTCATCTCTAGTTGATACTTCTGTTTCCTGGCAAGCATGAGGAGTAAACTGACTGGTGGACTGAATGGTGGGACATAGGGAAGAGTGGCATGAGCTTTTGGTGTAGGAGCTTTACAGGCCTGGGCCAGCCCATGACCAGCCTACAATCTGCTGAGCCCCAACCCTAGGGTGCATTATCCAGCCAAGGTTATAGCACTGTAGGGCAGGTCATGGACAGGGGTTGAAATGGCCACTCTTAAAGCGGTCCTACACTCTGAATAAGAGTGTATCTTATATGTTTCCCACACCATGTACATACAGATTGCTCACATTAAAAATCATCCTACCTGCATCTACTCCATGTTATGAGCCTTTAAACATCCAAGATGGCGGCTCATGGAACATCAGGCAGCTTGCAAACAGGAAGTGTCTTCTGACTGTGCTGCTCTGCATTCTGGGATTGTTGACCTTTTCCTGACCCCAGCTCTGCTCTGTCTGAGCAAAGCACAGCTATAACCCCAACCCCCCCCCTGTACTTTGTCCTGCTCTTCTCTCCTCAGTAAGTGTGATGTTTCTGATGCAAGATAGCGGTGCCCGTATCCTAAAGTCCTGAACAGAGTTGCAGCCCAGTGGGGGAAAGAATAATAAGTAAGTGACTAAAAACTTAAAATATATTAACTTTATATACTGGGGAATTGTTTTTAAAGTGTTTGGTCTTTTCAATAAATCCTGGTGAAGGTCCGCTTTAAAGTGATGACACTAAAGCTTAAGTAATGTAGGGCAGATGCTGTGGCAGGGGTGGGTATGGCCCCACGATTTAGATGGTTTGAGTATTGGTATTAATACAGTTATGATCTGGGACTGATAGGGGGATGGGCTGTAAATATGAGACCAGAATCAGAATGTGTTTTGCTAGCATGTGAGGATTTTTAGATGTAAATGTGGTAATGGGGTGGTGTGGTTAATGGACATACAAGTGTATTGGAGACAGCGGGTAAGATGGCCTGCCGGTTGATTCGACCCGGATCTTGCTGGTATCGAGGTTGGGCCAAACTGGGCTTAAAGTGGACCTTCACCCTGAATAAGAGCCTATCTTATATGTTTCCCACACCCTGTACATACAGATTACCCACATTAAAAATCATCCTACCTGCATCTACTGCATTTTCTGGACCTTTAAACATGCAAGATGGCGGCCCATGGTATCTCATGCTGCCTGCAGACAGGAAGTGTCTTCTGACTGTGCCGCTCTGCATTCTGGGATTGCTGACCTTTTCCTGACCCCAGCCCTGCTCTGTCTGTGCAAAGCACAGCTATAATCCCGCCCCCTGCACTTTACACCCCTCTCCTCTGCTCAGTGATGCTTCTGAGGCAAGATGGCAGCACCCGTATCCTAGAGTCCTGAACAGAGTTGCAGCCCAGTGGGGAAAAGAATAAGTAACTTGCTAAAAAACATTAAAGATATTAATTTCAGATGCTGGGGAATAGTTTTTTAAGGTATTGGGCTTTTTATTAAATGCTGCTGAAGGTCCGCTTTAAGCTCACTTCAGCCCCAAAGCCCAGTACTGCATCTTTAATTCTGGTAGAACATTCTTTTGGAGGGGACAAGATAAGCATGTTTTTATTTTAATTTTATCTAACCTGTTAATTCATGTTTGTTGCCTATTTGCTACATACAACCTCATAAGTACCTGGTGAGCTCGAACAGCTCAACGCCATGCATGCCATCGATGTGCATGCGTCGCCGGTGCAATCTGGTCTCAGCCCTCCGGACCATTTCAATGCCCAGGAACTGCAGATCCTCATGCTCCTCAAATACACTAGAGTCATCCATAGCTGCTAGTCTCGAGGTCAAAATGGTCCCGTAAGGGGATCGCAAAGGAAACGGGTTTATAGGGTGGTGGTCCCTCGGCAATCAGCTCTCTGAATGAGACGCAAGCCCAAAATATCAGATTTTGTGGGGAAAATGATCCGAAGTAACGCAAATTATCAGATTTGCTTTCGTTCATCGAAAGCGCATATACGCATTAAAAAATGCATAAAAAATGAACAAAAAAAAGCAAAAAAATGACAAACACCCACAAAAACTTTCACACACAGCTACGGAAGTCCAGACAAATGTGTCTCTGAATCTAGCCTAATGTGTCCTTTTTTGGAATGATGGGGGTAAATTGTCTATTTTATACAAACGCCTGTTTTCATCATTTCTTTTTACAATGTTTTCATTTTCCATTTGACTGTGACCTTGTACCATCTATCCACCCCCCCCCCCCCCCCCAAAAAAAAAAAATAGTTGGAGTTCAATAAATTCTGCAATGACGGCATTCCAGAGTCAGCTCTGATACAACATCAATCCATATACAGGACATCACTGTGTGTTACGCTGTCTGCAAATTGCTGCTACTTTACTACAAGTTCCCCATTTAACAGCGGTAATATTTCTTTCAAGGTCTGACAAGTCTGCTGGCCAAGAGTCACAGCACAGTTTACAGGACGCAGGAAACACAAAATAATATTATTTACTCGCTGCCGTTAAGCTTCCGACTAAATGTATTACATTATTTCTCCAGCCACAAAAATAATACAGTTCTTCCAGTAACAACATAATGGACTTATTTATGACCGAATGCTCCGACTTTGGAGTAACCTTCAAAACTTTCCCAGGGAATGTAATATATAGTAGAAAATGTTTGAACCCTCCGAAATATAAAGTGGTTAGATACAATCCCCTGTACGGTATTACTAATTAGGATGCCCTGTCAGTGTACAAAAAAGCATAAAATTAAAAGTAAACCCCAACATTTTGGTTGGTCCAACTGGGAGATAATTTTTTATGGGGTCTGTGGTTTAAACTAGCCTTGCACAGTTGGGAAACCCACTTTCCCCATCTGCATGTGTGTTACCGAATCATTGTCAGCACTTACATTTACTCCTGCATCCAATCAAAGCTAAAACAGCTCCTACTCTTGGTCGTGGCCAACTTGCAGGGCTTGGGAGGCTTCCATTCCCTGCATCCCAGCCATGCCTGGATTTGACTGGAATAATCCACAACGCTAAGCGGCAGGAAACCCAGCAGTACCTCTTTGCAGGCTACCTGCAGCTCCAAAGGACACCATTTAGGGGGGGGAGGGGGGGATATTAACCATGGTAGGAGTTACAAAAAGGTAAAATAATTTTTATGTGCAGCAATCTAAATTGCCCTGTGGAGGGTTTGGTGAGATATCGTCCAATGAGAGCTGCCTGCTGTGATTACGTCATTCTGCAGGCGGCTCTAACTTGAAAAGGGAGCGTGCGTTCCCGCATCCCTGGCCGTGCGTGTGCTCCTGTCTCAACCTATCTCATGGCTCTCATTGGAACCCAGCGCCCACCAAGAAGTCCATTCTCTAGGAACATTTTGCATAGGTAAGGCTTCTAGGATACCACATACTTGGTTTGAAGGCAGTGGCCGATTGGGGGCAAAAATCATCCCAGGATTTGCCTGGCCTGCTCATGCCAGCCAGGGGCATCTCTGCAGCTTTCTGGCCAGTCATCCAGTGTGCTCCAAGGATGAGGCTATATCACTGGGGGAGGACATGGGCTGGGGTTGCTTGGGTCAGGGGATAGATTGGTGAAAGGGATTGTGGGATAGGATTGGATGGGGGTCTTAGTAAATGTAGCAGCCCAGACTCCCCCAAAGCAGTGCACCTCCCCGGGCATTTGCTTGGGTCTCCCTGTGGCCAGTTCGCCCCTGTTTGGAGGCAGAGCTAGGTTCAGGACCTAAAGGATTTTAGGGGGGGGCAAGGTATAAAAGGACAAAAGCTAAAACAGCTAAGCTACACTACAGTGTACTGTGGACATTTACTTTAACTTAAAGTGGCACAAAACCCTTCCAAGGCCCCCCACTCCCCCTGCTTGAGCACCTTGGGCTCTGTGATGGGATGGTTTTAAAGTGATTCTATACCTTACGTTTACCACTTTCTTATTCACAAGGTGTCCAATCTGTGTTTCCCAGTGAGCTTGCATGTCAAGCCTGAATGGTTCTGTTAGTAACCTGATTAACCACCATTAACTGCCATTTGCCGCCACACACCATGAATGAGAAAGCAGTGAGTTAAAGTGGACCAAAACCCCCCAGAATTGATCCCACCATGAAGAGCACCCTTTGCTAATTTTCACCGCTCCTGCTTCACTCTAATCCCAGATAATGGCGCCTATTTTCGCTGTAAAGCTCTGCCTCCTCCATTCATTGCCACTGCTGTGTGCGACAATTATGTAAATTCCATCTTACAGAGATGGACAGCCAATAAATTCATGTTCCAGGATGATTCGAAAAGCGGAAATATCCATTTCTAGTTCTAAACCCTAAGAAGGAAGTATTGGCAGGCGTTTTGGCTAAGGCCCTTATTTATGAAGGAATAGCGACAGGTAGCGACTGGTGAGCGACCGGTAATGACGGGCCCCGCCACGAGAACGCCGGCTTCCCACCACAATCACACATTTATCAAGCCGATCCTGCTTAGCGACTGAGATAGCGCCATATAGCCGCTCATTCATCATTATTCCAGCCTCAGCCCACAGCGCCAGCGTCCGACCTTGAACAGCGACAGGTATGACCTCTCGCTACCTGGCGCTCTCCAATGCATTTCAATGTAACAATCTTTAAATATTCATAATTAATTGTTATTAATGTTTTTTTTTTTTTTTTAAATGTGAAAAATTATGTGACCACTTCTGCCATGTTAGATAATTTTTTTTTAAGGTAAAAAAAAAAAAAAAATATATGATATTATTGTATTCATATTACTAAATTCTTTAAAAATCTTTTTTTTGGTTTCCAAAAATATGGTGGTTTGGGGGTTAGAAAACTACTTTTAACACATCGCCGCCAGCGCTCTGGGGTTTAAACATGCATTTCACAGCGCGAGAATTTTTTGAGCGTGATTTTTTGATGAATATGGTGGAAGCCGGTCGCTCTGACCAGTCGCTATCATGCGAACCCATACATCACGGAACCTGTCAAATAGTGACTCGTCACCCCGTATTCAACATTACTGCATACCGACTCAGTCGCTATCAACAACCGAACAATGGCCAAGCACAGCGACTACTAGCGGGTGCTGTGAAAATACCGCTACAGTCGCTCAACTGTCGCTACCTGCCGCTATTAATGAATCGGCCTCTAAATGTATTTCACAAGTCCTGTGGCTTTTGGTCCGCTTTAAACCAGACCAACAGCTTTGCACAGTTGCACAGTTGGAAAAGAAAATTCTCACAACTCACTTGCCCTATCTGCATGCATGATACTGAAGCATTGTCACCACTTACATTTGCTCCTCCATTCACCCAAAGCTGAAACATCTTCACACCAATTTTCTAGTGGTAGCGGCCATTTTGAAACTTCCTTTCCCAGCATCTCAGCCATGCTGCTGCCTGAATTGACATAACTGACAATGCACAGCAACAAGAAACCCAGCAGCACTTCCTGTTTGCAAGTAGCCTGCAGATGCATGAGCCACCATTTTGTTTTTAAATTTAAAAATCTAAATGATGTTTTTATGTGCAGCAATCTGAATTGCCTGGGGGGGAGGGAAGCATTGTTGAGTTGGTCCAGTTTAAGTCATTTTTGACTGTTGGTCCACTATAAGTATAATGCCACTTTAAAGAGGAAAAAACACCCAGGAATTTCACTCTCCCAGGTTGTGACAGACTCCCTGCCTTTTGGATTTTAAAGGCATTGTTTCTGCCCTTGGACTTTTGCATAGACTCATTACTTCCATTTTCTTGAGCATGTTGCTGATACTATTACAGACTGTCATTGTGTTGTTGATTGTGTTACAGACTGCAATGTCATTGTGTTGTTGATTGTGTTACAGACTGCTATTGTGTTTCTGATTGCGTTACCGGCAGAGTTGAGGGATTGTGTGCCCTGCTTCCATTGGTCTGTGTGTTTGTCATGCAGTTCTCCATCAGGTCCACGGGGGAGGTCCCCTTGCATGGAGCCTTGCATATAAGGCACAGGGTGGCACTAATAATGGAAGTTCATCTTCACCCTCAATACTGAGTTCTGTCTCTTATTGGGGGAAACGCTATATTACAATTCCCTAGCCCTTGTAAGGGCTGTTCCTGTTTCCCTCACGGATGACTCTGGAATTCCAATAAGGCAGCTACCTCTGCTGGAAGTTTGTTCCAAGCATCTACTACTCTTTCTGTAAAATAATATTTTCTAACATTGCACATTGATCTTCAGGTTGTGCCCCCTTGTTCTATCAAGTTTCTTCTTAAAAACACTTCCCTCGGGAACCGTATCTAATCCTTTCACATATATAAAGGTCTCCATCATGTCCCCTCTCTCCCTTCTTTCCTCCAGACTGTCCAAATTAAGTTCTTTAAGTCTCTCTTGAACTTTAAGTCCTACCACCATTTTTGTTGCCGGCCTTTGGACACGTTCTATTTGAATAATGTCTTTTTGCAGGTAAGGTCTCCAGAACTGCACACAGTATTCTAGCTGTGGCCTCACCAGGGCTCTATACAGCGGCATCACAACCTCCCTCTTCCTACTGGTGATGCCTCGAGCTATGCAGCCGAGCATCCTGCTTGCTTTTCCCACTGCCTGGCTACACTGTCCACTCATCTTGCAGCTATCAGTAATAAGTATACCTAAATCTCTTTCCTCCGAGGTCCTGGCTAACACAGTGCTGCCCATACGGTACTCAGAGCAGGGATTCCTTCTACCCAAACTTTTACATTTAGAGACTCAAGTTTCCACAGTTTTGACCATCTATCCAGTAAAGCTAAATAATTTTGCATGTTGCAGACAACTTATAGGTTTGGCTGCAAGATAACAGGGTTGAGTGCTGTGGCTCCCTTAAGACTTGTGTATCCTTATTGCCCTGCTAACGTGCACCTCCCAGGTTAGTTATAAATTGGTCTGAGCGGCTGCCACCCCTCCTTTGTTTCTTTTGATTTTGTGCAGGCACATGGGGTGTGGGGTCTAGGCTGTATTGCGAGGCTTTCGACTCTTCCACCCCATGGGCTGCACTCGAGGTTTTAGGGCAACCTCAGGTAAGCCTGCTCCCAATTTATCTATTGCATTGTATGTCCCAAATGGGGCTCTCAGAGATTAGAGTTAGGACTGCACCTCACAGAGGCACCTTGGCGCTTGGTGGTGCAGCTTCAGCTACTTCTGCAAATGTGTGTGACCGAGTCCTCTGTTTCTAACCAGATTTAGAGACAGATCATAGGTTTGGCTGCAAGCTAACAGGGTGCTGTGGCTCCTTTAAGACTTGTGTATCTGAGCGCACTTCAGCTACAGGTAAGCAGGAAATGTGGTCACAATCAGCAATAGCAATGTGGGGGCCCCGTATAATTGAGATTGGTTGGGAGCTATATACAGTAAGATCATGTTGAATGAAATATTAAAAATCACAAGCATCACTGTTTTCATGTTCTGATTTGTTCTAGAGGACCTTTCATTCATTCCTCGGTATGTAGTAGAACATCTGCATACAAATAACGCAGACAAGACTCTGGGAATGGAGAGGAGGGCCTGCCGTTGGATTAAAGGACCCCCCCAGTTGATGCAGCACAGAGATCAAACAGCACAACAAAAGCTTCTGTCAATTTGTGGAATCGCGGCAGCTGGCGGTGAATGTGCCGCAATCACCCGTATTTCATGACTTTCTAAACTGCGAGGAGCAGATGGACATCTCTGTATAGCGCAGATCAGCCCGAGAGGCGGGCCAGGAAACGCACCAGAGAATGGCAAATCTATATGCCGGGGACCCAGGGATTATGTGTCACATATGTGCCTTTCAGCTCAGAAACCCACGATACAGACGACACACCTGCAAACAGCGCCAATGTTTTCTATTGATAGGGATAGCATATTTTACTAGCATTGGGACTGGGTGGAAGGTAAAGTTCATTTACTTTGCATTTGCCAGAATAGTTGGGAGGTCATACGGCCGAATCCAGTTATTTGTAATACTTGTCTTCCACTTGCCTAGTTTATTAGTTTCAAAACTCTAATAAAAGGATGACTGTAGGCAAAAACTTCCCTATCCAGGCACACACTAACCTCCTCCCATAGTATCCTCCATGGGAGTAGCATAAAATGAGCATCTCAAAATATCCAATTATATGTGATATATATGTTTTGTAAGTGACATAGGAGAAGGCTTGGTAGGGTTGCTGAAGATACAAAGGTTAGTAATAGGGTGGACACCCCTGGAGGTGTCTGCCACATGGAAAATGATTTAGCTTTACTGGATAGATGGTCAAAACTGTGGAAACTAGAGTTTAATGTCTCTAAATGTAAAATCCTGCACTTGGGTAGAAGGAATCCCTGCTCTGAGCACCGTATGGGCAGCACTGTGTTAGCCAGGACCTGGGAGGAGAGAGATTTAGGGATACTGATTACTGAAAGCTGCAAGGTGAGTGGACAGTGTAGCCAGGCAGTGGGAAAAGCAAGCAGGATGCTCGGCTGCATAGCTCGAGGCATCACCAGTAGGAAGAGGGAGGTTGTGATGCCGCTGTATAGAGCCCTGGTAAGGCCACAGCTAGAATACTGTGTGCAGTTCTGGAGACCTTACCTGCAAAAATACATTATTCAAATAAAACGGGTCCAAAGGCGGCAACAAAAATGGTGGAAGGACTTAAAGTTAAAACTTATCAGGAGAGACTTAAAGAACTTAATTTGTACAGGAGGAAAGAAGGGAGAGAGGGGACATGATGGAGACCTTTATATATGTGAAAGGATTAGATAAGGTTCAGGAGGGAAGTGTTTTTAAGAAGAAACTTAATGATAGAACAAGGGGCACAACCTGAAGCTAGTCGGGGGGAAGATCAGGAGCAATGTTAGAAAATATTATTTTACAGAAAGAGTAGTAGGTGCTTGGAACAAACTTCCAGCAGAGGTAGCTGCCTTATAGTCATAGACACAGACATTTCCTTTAGTATTTTACTGTGGAATAGACCAATACTTCCGCCTACATTGACCTCACTCAGGTGGGGCAACTAAGAAGCTAAGCTTAGGGGGTCCCTTGGCACAAAATCCAGTGGAGGCTCCAGATACAGTATTTTTTTTTAATAATTCCTTTAATAGTAATAATAGTCCAGCCAAAGAAGCTGATTGGTAGTTGTCTGCCACTAGGGATGAGCGAATCGATCCGGACGAACCCGGATTCGATCCGAATTTCAGGAAAAATTCGATTCGGATCGAATCCGAATTTCCCCGCGATTCGATCACTCGAAGTTTTCCTTTAACATCCATTCATTTACATTACAGGCATTCTAAGATGGCGGGCGGGACATGTCTGGACATGTATCCCGCGCCAGTGCAAGCTGGGGCAGTCACATGCAGCCTATCAGCAGCCAGCAAGCCCGGTGACGTCACACAGCGGTATTTAACGGCGGCCATCTTGCTTTTCCTCATTTCTCTATTGCATTCGTGACAGACAGACAGAACGCTGTGTAGCTGAGGCAGTTAGACAGGCTGGAGACAGGCTGGAGACAGGGACAGACAGGGACAGGCTGGAGACAGGCTGGAGACAGGCAGGAGACAGGCAGGAGACAGACAGGAGACAGACAGAAAGCCAGGGAAAGGTAGGAAAAACGGAGCTGGCTGACAGGGAGATTTTTTTTTTTTCATCCAGCCTTTGTTAGCGTTTTCAGGCTGCTTATAGTAACTAACTGTGCATATATACTGAACTGATCTTAAGTCTGCTGTGAGGCATCCCATTCTGTGACTAAAGCAGCCTCTGTTTAAGACCATATAAGCATTTGCTCTAATCATATTTGAAATTAGGCCTGATAAAGACACTTTTGCTGGCCAAAGCACTACTGTACCCTGGCAGCTCGATTCCTGCCCGGGGCATCCCATTCTGTGACTAAAGCAGCCTCTGTTTAAGACCATATAAGCATTTGCTCTAATCATATTTGAAATTAGGCCTGATAAAGACACTTTTGCTGGCCAAAGCACTACTGTACCCTGGCAGCTCGATTCCTGCCCGGGGCATCCCATTCTGTGACTAAAGCAGCCTCTGTTTAAGACCATATAAGCATTTGCTCTAATCATATTTGAAATTAGGCCTGATAAAGACACTTTTGCTGGCCAAAGCACTACTGTACCCTGGCAGCTCGATTCCTGCCCGGGGCATCCCATTCTGTGACTAAAGCAGCCTCTGTTTAAGACCATATAAGCATTTGCTCTAATCATATTTGAAATTAGGCCTGATAAAGACACTTTTGCTGGCCAAAGCACTACTGTACCCTGGCAGCTCGATTCCTGCCCGGGGCATCCCATTCTGTGACTAAAGCAGCCTCTGTTTAAGACCATATAAGCATTTGCTCTAATCATATTTGAAATTAGGCCTGATAAAGACACTTTTGCTGGCCAAAGCACTACTGTACCCTGGCAGCTCGATTCCTGCCCGGGGCATCCCATTCTGTGACTAAAGCAGCCTCTGTTTAAGACCATATAAGCATTTGCTCTAATCATATTTGAAATTAGGCCTGATAAAGACACTTTTGCTGGCCAAAGCACTACTGTACCCTGGCAGCTCGATTCCTGCCCGGGGCATCCCATTCTGTGACTAAAGCAGCCTCTGTTTAAGACCATATAAGCATTTGCTCTAATCATATTTGAAATTAGGCCTGATAAAGACACTTTTGCTGGCCAAAGCACTACTGTACCCTGGCAGCTCGATTCCTGCCCGGGGCATCCCATTCTGTGACTAAAGCAGCCTCTGTTTAAGACCATATAAGCATTTGCTCTAATCATATTTGAAATTAGGCCTGATAAAGACACTTTTGCTGGCCAAAGCACTACTGTACCCTGGCAGCTCGATTCCTGCCCGGGGCATCCCATTCTGTGACTAAAGCAGCCTCTGTTTAAGACCATATAAGCATTTGCTCTAATCATATTTGAAATTAGGCCTGATAAAGACACTTTTGCTGGCCAAAGCACTACTGTACCCTGGCAGCTCGATTCCTGCCCGGGGCATCCCATTCTGTGACTAAAGCAGCCTCTGTTTAAGACCATATAAGCATTTGCTCTAATCATATTTGAAATTAGGCCTGATAAAGACACTTTTGCTGGCCAAAGCACTACTGTACCCTGGCAGCTCGATTCCTGCCCGGGGCATCCCATTCTGTGACTAAAGCAGCCTCTGTTTAAGACCATATAAGCATTTGCTCTAATCATATTTGAAATTAGGCCTGATAAAGACACTTTTGCTGGCCAAAGCACTACTGTACCCTGGCAGCTCGATTCCTGCCCGGGGCATCCCATTCTGTGACTAAAGCAGCCTCTGTTTAAGACCATATAAGCATTTGCTCTAATCATATTTGAAATTAGGCCTGATAAAGACACTTTTGCTGGCCAAAGCACTACTGTACCCTGGCAGCTCGATTCCTGCCCGGGGCATCCCATTCTGTGACTAAAGCAGCCTCTGTTTAAGACCATATAAGCATTTGCTCTAATCATATTTGAAATTAGGCCTGATAAAGACACTTTTGCTGGCCAAAGCACTACTGTACCCTGGCAGCTCGATTCCTGCCCGGGGCATCCCATTCTGTGACTAAAGCAGCCTCTGTTTAAGACCATATAAGCATTTGCTCTAATCATATTTGAAATTAGGCCTGATAAAGACACTTTTGCTGGCCAAAGCACTACTGTACCCTGGCAGCTCGATTCCTGCCCGGGGCATCCCATTCTGTGACTAAAGCAGCCTCTGTTTAAGACCATATAAGCATTTGCTCTAATCATATTTGAAATTAGGCCTGATAAAGACACTTTTGCTGGCCAAAGCACTACTGTACCCTGGCAGCTCGATTCCTGCCCGGGGCATCCCATTCTGTGACTAAAGCAGCCTCTGTTTAAGACCATATAAGCATTTGCTCTAATCATATTTGAAATTAGGCCTGATAAAGACACTTTTGCTGGCCAAAGCACTACTGTACCCTGGCAGCTCGATTCCTGCCCGGGGCATCCCATTCTGTGACTAAAGCAGCCTCTGTTTAAGACCATATAAGCATTTGCTCTAATCATATTTGAAATTAGGCCTGATAAAGACACTTTTGCTGGCCAAAGCACTACTGTACCCTGGCAGCTCGATTCCTGCCCGGGGCATCCCATTCTGTGACTAAAGCAGCCTCTGTTTAAGACCATATAAGCATTTGCTCTAATCATATTTGAAATTAGGCCTGATAAAGACACTTTTGCTGGCCAAAGCACTACTGTACCCTGGCAGCTCGATTCCTGCCCGGGGCATCCCATTCTGTGACTAAAGCAGCCTCTGTTTAAGACCATATAAGCATTTGCTCTAATCATATTTGAAATTAGGCCTGATAAAGACACTTTTGCTGGCCAAAGCACTACTGTACCCTGGCAGCTCGATTCCTGCCCGGGGCATCCCATTCTGTGACTAAAGCAGCCTCTGTTTAAGACCATATAAGCATTTGCTCTAATCATATTTGAAATTAGGCCTGATAAAGACACTTTTGCTGGCCAAAGCACTACTGTACCCTGGCAGCTCGATTCCTGCCCGGGGCATCCCATTCTGTGACTAAAGCAGCCTCTGTTTAAGACCATATAAGCATTTGCTCTAATCATATTTGAAATTAGGCCTGATAAAGACACTTTTGCTGGCCAAAGCACTACTGTACCCTGGCAGCTCGATTCCTGCCCGGGGCATCCCATTCTGTGACTAAAGCAGCCTCTGTTTAAGACCATATAAGCATTTGCTCTAATCATATTTGAAATTAGGCCTGATAAAGACACTTTTGCTGGCCAAAGCACTACTGTACCCTGGCAGCTCGATTCCTGCCCGGGGCATCCCATTCTGTGACTAAAGCAGCCTCTGTTTAAGACCATATAAGCATTTGCTCTAATCATATTTGAAATTAGGCCTGATAAAGACACTTTTGCTGGCCAAAGCACTACTGTACCCTGGCAGCTCGATTCCTGCCCGGGGCATCCCATTCTGTGACTAAAGCAGCCTCTGTTTAAGACCATATAAGCATTTGCTCTAATCATATTTGAAATTAGGCCTGATAAAGACACTTTTGCTGGCCAAAGCACTACTGTACCCTGGCAGCTCGATTCCTGCCCGGGGCATCCCATTCTGTGACTAAAGCAGCCTCTGTTTAAGACCATATAAGCATTTGCTCTAATCATATTTGAAATTAGGCCTGATAAAGACACTTTTGCTGGCCAAAGCACTACTGTACCCTGGCAGCTCGATTCCTGCCCGGGGCATCCCATTCTGTGACTAAAGCAGCCTCTGTTTAAGACCATATAAGCATTTGCTCTAATCATATTTGAAATTAGGCCTGATAAAGACACTTTTGCTGGCCAAAGCACTACTGTACCCTGGCAGCTCGATTCCTGCCCGGGGCATCCCATTCTGTGACTAAAGCAGCCTCTGTTTAAGACCATATAAGCATTTGCTCTAATCATATTTGAAATTAGGCCTGATAAAGACACTTTTGCTGGCCAAAGCACTACTGTACCCTGGCAGCTCGATTCCTGCCCGGGGCATCCCATTCTGCGACTAAAGCAGCCTCTGTTTAAGACCATATAAGCATTTGCTCTAATCATATTTGAAATTAGGCCTGATAAAGACACTTTTGCTGGCCAAAGCACTACTGTACCCTGGCAGCTCGATTCCTGCCCGGGGCATCCCATTCTGTGACTAAAGCAGCCTCTGTTTAAGACCATATAAGCATTTGCTCTAATCATATTTGAAATTAGGCCTGATAAAGACACTTTTGCTGGCCAAAGCACTACTGTACCCTGGCAGCTCGATTCCTGCCCGGGGCATCCCATTCTGTGACTAAAGCAGCCTCTGTTTAAGACCATATAAGCATTTGCTCTAATCATATTTGAAATTAGGCCTGATAAAGACACTTTTGCTGGCCAAAGCACTACTGTACCCTGGCAGCTCGATTCCTGCCCGGGGCATCCCATTCTGTGACTAAAGCAGCCTCTGTTTAAGACCATATAAGCATTTGCTCTAATCATATTTGAAATTAGGCCTGATAAAGACACTTTTGCTGGCCAAAGCACTACTGTACCCTGGCAGCTCGATTCCTGCCCGGGGCATCCCATTCTGTGACTAAAGCAGCCTCTGTTTAAGACCATATAAGCATTTGCTCTAATCATATTTGAAATTAGGCCTGATAAAGACACTTTTGCTGGCCAAAGCACTACTGTACCCTGGCAGCTCGATTCCTGCCCGGGGCATCCCATTCTGTGACTAAAGCAGCCTCTGTTTAAGACCATATAAGCATTTGCTCTAATCATATTTGAAATTAGGCCTGATAAAGACACTTTTGCTGGCCAAAGCACTACTGTACCCTGGCAGCTCGATTCCTGCCCGGGGCATCCCATTCTGTGACTAAAGCAGCCTCTGTTTAAGACCATATAAGCATTTGCTCTAATCATATTTGAAATTAGGCCTGATAAAGACACTTTTGCTGGCCAAAGCACTACTGTACCCTGCCAGCTCGATTCCTGCCCGGGGCATCCCATTCTGTGACTAAAGCAGCCTCTGTTTAAGACCATATAAGCATTTGCTCTTATCATATTTGAAATTAGGCCTGATAAAGACACTTTTGCTGGCCAAAGCACTACTGTACCCTGGCAGCTCGATTCCTGCCCGGGGCATCCCATTCTGTGACTAAAGCAGCCTCTGTTTAAGACCATATAAGCATTTGCTCTTATCATATTTGAAATTAGCCTGATAAAGACACTTTTGCTGGGCATAGCACTACTTGTCCCTGCCAGGTGTACTTACTGCTGGTTTTTAGGGCATCCCATTCTGTGACTACACCAGCCTCTATTTAAGAACCTAACCATTTGCACCTATTCTAATTGAAATTAGGCATGATAAAGACACTTTTGCTGTGCATAGTCTTACTGCTGCCTGCCAGGTGCTCTCTGGTTTTTGGGACATCCCATTCTGTAACATACCATTAGCCTCTGCATTTACTGTAAGCTGCACAGTTATTTAAAGAAATTTGGCCTGTATGAGCCTGCTAACACACTGCTGCTGTGTGCATATATACTGATCTCAAGTCAGCTTTGGGGCATCCCATTCTGTAACATACCATTAGCCTTTGCATTTACTGTAAGCTGCACATTTATTTAAAGAAATTTGGCCTGTATGAGCCTGCTAACACACTGCTGCTGTGTGCATATATACTGATCTCAAGTCTGCTTGGGGCATCCCATTCTGTAACATACCATTAGCCTCTGCATTAACTGTAAGCTGCACAGTTATTTAAAGAAATTTGGCCTGTATGAGCCTGCTAACACACTGCTGCTGTGTGCATATATACTGATCTCAAGTCTGCTTGGGGCATCCCATTCTGTAACATACCATTAGCCTCTGCATTAACTGTAAGCTGCACAGTTATTTAAAGAAATTTGGCCTGTATGAGCCTGCTAACACACTGCTGCTGTGTGCATATATACTGATCTCAAGTCAGCTCTGGGGCATCCCATTCTGTAACATACCATTAGCCTCTGCATTAACTGTAAGCTGCACAGTTATTTAAAGAAATTTGGCCTGTATGAGCCTGCTAACACACTGCTGCTGTGTGCATATATACTGATCTCAAGTCTGCTTGGGGCATCCCATTCTGTAACATACCATTAGCCTCTGCATTAACTGTAAGCTGCACAGTTATTTAAAGAAATTTGGCCTGTATGAGCCTGCTAACACACTGCTGCTGTGTGCATATATACTGATCTCAAGTCAGCTCTGGGGCATCCCATTCTGTAACATACCATTAGCCTCTGCATTTACTGTAAGCTGCACATTTATTTAAAGAAATTTGGCCTGTATGAGCCTGCTAACACACTGCTGCTGTGTGCATATATACTGATCTCAAGTCAGCTTTGGGGCATCCCATTCTGTAACATACCATTAGCCTCTGCATTTACTGTAAGCTGCACATTTATTTAAAGAAATTTGGCCTGTATGAGCCTGCTAACACACTGCTGCTGTGTGCATATATACTGATCTCAAGTCAGCTTTGGGGCATCCCATTCTGTAACATACCATTAGCCTCTGCATTAACTGTAAGCTGCACAGTTATTTAAAGAAATTTGGCCTGTATGAGCCTGCTAACACACTGCTGCTGTGTGCATATATACTGATCTCAAGTCAGCTCTGGGGCATCCCATTCTGTAACATACCATTAGCCTCTGCATTTACTGTAAGCTGCACATTTATTTAAAGAAATTTGGCCTGTATGAGCCTGCTAACACACTGCTGCTGTGTGCATATATACTGATCTCAAGTCTGCTTGGGGCATCCCATTCTGTAACATACCATTAGCCTCTGCATTAACTGTAAGCTGCACATTTATTTAAAGAAATTTGGCCTGTATGAGCCTGCTAACACACTGCTGCTGTGTGCATATATACTGATCTCAAGTCAGCTCTGGGGCATCCCATTCTGTAACATACCATTAGCCTCTGCATTTACTGTAAGCTGCACAGTTATTTAAAGAAATTTGGCCTGTATGAGCCTGCTAACACACTGCTGCTGTGTGCATATATACTGATCTCAAGTCAGCTTTGGGGCATCCCATTCTGTAACATACCATTAGCCTCTGCATTTACTGTAAGCTGCACATTTATTTAAAGAAATTTGGCCTGTATGAGCCTGCTAACACACTGCTGCTGTGTGCATATATACTGATCTCAAGTCTGCTTGGGGCATCCCATTCTGTAACATAACATAACCTACCTACCATACTAAGCAGCTCTCTTATTTAAACTAAGCAGGCCTCTTGGAGGCTGAGTGTCCACTTTTGGGTGTGCATTTATATTCGGTTTCATATACAGTGGGGTATCCCAATTTGTAAGATAACCTACCCCAACCATGTAAACTAAATAGGCCTGTTGCAGCCTGAGTTTCTCTGCTTGCGTATGGCCTGCATTACAATCTGTCTCTTTCAATGACACTGCTGCCTGGGGTATCCCAATTTGTAAGATAACCTACCCCAACCATGTAAACTAAAGGTTACGTCCTTCCAGAAGGAAAACTTATGCCGAACACTATTTTTGTTAGGGGCATTGACCTTTGGATTGATCGGCATGAAATTAATTTTTTTTTTTCAAAGTATGGCGCTGTGAAGAAGGTCAAAATGATGTCTCATACTTGGATTATTGTTACTTTTTGTTCAGCTTGAAATATAACAGGCCACACGGGCATCCCAAGGCACATGCTATTTTAAACCTATCTGTTATACAACATAAGCGTTGATCAGGCTACTTCAGTTTGCACTTGTTTTTGACTGATTTTAATAAACCAGGCCGCAGGGCACCCCAAAGCTGCACCTTGCACCCTATCTGGTATACAACATAAGCGTTGATCAGCATCAGCTTCATTAAGCTACTTCAGTTTGCACTTCCTTTTTGACTGCTTTCATTTAACCAGGCCGCAGGGCACCCCAAAGCTGCACCTTGCACCCTACCTGTTTATACTAAATAAGCATCTACAGCCTCAGCTTTATTAAGTTATTGCATTTTGAATTGGTTTTGGTCTGCTTTAAATACACCAGGCCGCAGGGCATCCCAAACCTGCATGTTGCACCCCATCTGTTATACTAAATAAGCGTTGATCAGCATCAGCTTTATTAAGCTATTGCATTTTGCATTGGTTTTTGTACTGCTGCCAAAACACTAGCCCATATGGGCATCCCAAACCAGCACATGTCACCCTATCTGTTATACTAAATAAGCTTCTACAGGCCCTTTTTTTATTTATTTATTTTTATTTATATAGAGCTGCAATGGCTTATATTGTGAGGTTAATTTGCCATTTTGCAGCATAATATAGAGCAGCCCCTGTGTAAATCTGAGGGGCAATAGCTTATATAGTGAGGTAAATTTGCCATTTTGCTTCGTTATATAGAGCAGCCCAGTTGCCATCTAAATCAACTACTGTCCGGCCAGTACAGCTTTTCCAGGGCAAACTCTGCTAGTTGCGGGCACAAGTCAAGTTTGGCTTCCCAGCAAATCCAGTGGATCTTGAAGGTGTGTTGGCATGGTCATGTCAAGGTATGACATGACCTGCTGTTTGAGGTCCAGCTCCAGGTCTTCCTGCTTCTCATGAGTAGACTCACTATGCGGGTGTAGAAAGCTACTCACTAGCGACTGAAGACTGAGGTTGCTGCTGATGGAGCTACTGCTGCTCCTTCCACCCCCCCAGCAGCCATGGCAGTGGAAGGTGATCGCAAAGTTCCCCTAGAGTCAGACCTGCGGGAGTATGGGCCATGGCGCAAATAGACATCGCCCAACTGACTACGTGGGATGTCTCTGTAGTAGGTCAGTTTTTCCTCCCTCTCAGTGGGCGTAAAAAATGCCCCCATTTTGTGCCGGAAGCGAGGGTCCAATAAGTTGGAGAGCCAGAAGTCTTCCCGCTGACAAATGGAGACAATTCTGCGCTCACTAGTACGCATGCATGTGAGCATGCATCGTGCCATTTGTGCAAGTGACTCGGAGGGACTACCTGTCTCCATCTCCACTGTAAACTGCCATGGTGTGTCTGGGTCCTCTGTCTCGCCTTACTCACAACCCTCTAGCTCCTGTGGCTGCACCTCCTCTCCTGTCAGATGACTAGATAAAATGGTCATTTTGTGAAACCTAAACTGTGGTTTGCTGTGCCCCACCCCCTCCTCCTCCTCCACTTCAGCCCCCACAGGCTTCATG
The DNA here is from genome assembly GCA_027917425.1 of Gastrophryne carolinensis. Classification (NCBI taxonomy): domain Eukaryota; kingdom Metazoa; phylum Chordata; class Amphibia; order Anura; family Microhylidae; genus Gastrophryne; species Gastrophryne carolinensis. Next base: position 43,115,593 of record CM051236.1, on the reverse strand, counting down.
TGGCTGTGAAATGTATGTGCCATGTCTCCAGTGCCCTGACCAGCCATGCTTTCCAACATGTGTTGTAGTACATGAAGCAGTGGAATCTCATCGTTCATCTCATAGTCCTGGCAACTGACTAATAATGTAGCTTCCTCAAAGGGCCTAAACAAACGGTCGGTGTCACGTATGAGCTGCCAATGGTTTACATTGAATTTACACAGGGGTGTCCCCCTATCCGTTTGGATCATCCAGAAATCCGTGATGGCTTTTCTCTGTTCCTATAGTGCAGTGGTCCTCAACCCTGTCCTCAAGGCCCACCAACATGTCATGTTTTTTTGATCTCCAAATAGCCAGCTCTATTGCTCTGCAGCTGCACTAATTACTCCACCTGAGCATCTTTGTGGAGATCTGCAAAGCCTGGCCTGTTGGTGGGCCTTGAGGACAGGGTTGGGGACCACTGCTATAGTGGATCCTGCATATGGAGGGTGGAATTCCAACGGGTGGAAACATCGCAAATCAGACTATGGTGGGGTACACCTTTGTGACGCTGAGGCTCAATAAGGTTGTGCTTGGTGGTGTAGGAGTGCCAGAAGTGCATGCTAACTTTCTTTCCTGTTGTTCGGATGTCTTTCAGATGGGGGCAAGACTTCAAAACTAGACTGAACACGTGTGCCATGTCAGGACGCATGACTCTGGCTTCCTTGTCGCAGCGCAAACAAGATGTTCTTCCAAGTGTCAGTCACCATGGGTCCAAATTTGCAGTTTTCGTGGATTAAGCAATGCTTTCATGGATTGAGTTCTCATTTTTAGTAGTTCCTCCCATGTGTGACTCTGATGGTCAAGGAAAACCATGTGAAGAACAGCGTGAAACCACAATCACCAAGGGGGCCTAAAAGGATATATATTGTCCACCATGAGTCTATAGTTACAGCTCCAGGCGTAGACAACACTGTGCACTTTGGTACACACTGACAGGCTAAAGGACTGGCCCACCTTCTGTTCAACAACCATGCCATGTGACTCTCCACCTCGGCTCGGCACAAGCCATCAGTTCTCTGAAAGGTCCACCACTGGGTAATGCAGCAGGCTGGACTTATGGTGACGCTGTCTGAGAGGAGAAATCCCTCAGACATCAAGATTAAAAATTCCAAGAATTTTTGAGGGCTAATTATTCAGAGGCAAATGATAGCTAGTTGTTTCTGATTTAATTGCAAGGTGGAAACACACCCTCAAACAAAACTTCACTTTCGCAATACTATTGCATTTGTCTATTCATAATTTTATGTATATACACTAACTAACCTACTTTTTCTCCACAGGATGCTGCATGGAACACTGCCACATCGCTGAGTAGCTGATTTTTCCTACCAACAGTCCGCAATAATTCGCTGCTGCTGCCGCCGCCACCGCCGCAGACTCCAGGGACCCTCTTCCACTACCTCGGCTTGCAACACCTCCTCCCACGACACTCTCCTCATCACTAGTTGCCGGATAGTGGAAGAAGAGGCGAGTGTCTCCTCCACTTCTTGGCTGGGCAGTAGCTGCTGAATTTTATGATTATCAGATCTTGGATATCAGATCAATGGATAGTGGAGCTGAACCCAAAGCATAACAGGCAGACAGTTGACTGGGGGTGTCAGATGCCACTTGTGATGCAGTGGACTGCTTTTGCAGCACTTCCAGACAAAGTTGCTTCATTGGCTGACACAATGACTGGTAAAGCTGTGGAACATATGGTTGAAAAGCAAGAATAACCATTTGTTTTTATATGAAAAAGACCCTGGTTTATACAGACTTTTTTTTTCCAGAGACTGCCCTGCGTGGAAATGAATGGCGCATGGATCAGCCAAGCTTTCCTCCCAACAATGCCTGATGTATTCCAGTAGATTGATGACGGGGCCAGACCAAGAAAGATGGATCGTGCAAAACAGATTTAAGGCGCTGCTCTCAAGTTACAGACATTCCTCCGCATCGGACCACAAGTAAGTATTGATAAAAAATCCTTTACGTTACTCTTACTTTTTATTAATATTCTTCGGATAAGACGGATCAGACATGATTCCAGATTAAAAATTCCAAGAATTTTTGAGGGCTAATTAGTCAGAGGCAATGACACCTTCTTGTTTCTGATTTAATTAAAAGGTGGAAACACACCCTCAAACAAAACTTCACTTTGGCAAACTTTTGCATTTGTTTATTCATAATTTTATGTAGATATTACTAACTAAGCTACTTTTTCTCCACATGACTCTCCACAGGGTGTGATTCATCCAATTTTTGGGCTCCTGAGGCCAACCCCAGGGTCTGTTTAAAGTAATGTTTGGGCTCCTGCTGCTGCTGCTGCCAACTTCTGCCAACTCCAGGGTGTGATTCATCCAATCTTTGGGCTCCTGAAGCCAACTCCAGTGTATATTTGGGCTCCTGCTGCTGCTACTGTCAACTCCTGCCAACTCCAGGGTGTGATTCATCCAATTTTTGGGCTCCTGAAGCCAACTCCAGTGTATATTTGGGCTCCTGCTGCTGCTACTGTCAACTCCTGCCAACTCCAGGGTGTGATTCATCCAATTTTTGGGCTCCTGAGGCCAACTCCAGTGTATATTTGGGCTCCTGCTGCTGCTACTGTCAACTCCTGCCAACTCCAGGGTGTGATTCATCCAATTTTTGGGCTCCTGAGGCCAACTCCAGTGTATATTTGGGCTCCTGCTGCTGCTGCTGCCAACTCCAGGGTGTGATTCATCCAATTTTTGGGCTCCTGAAGCCAACTCCAGTGTATATTTGGGCTCCTGCTGCTGCTGCTGCCAACTCCAGGGTGTGATTCATCCAATTTTTGGGCTCCTGAGGCCAACTCCAGTGTATATTTGGGCTCCTGCTGCTGCTACTGTCAACTCCTGCCAACTCCAGGGTGTGATTCATCCAATTTTTGGGCTCCTGAGGCCAACTCCAGTGTATATTTGGGCTCCTGCTGCTGCTACTGTCAACTCCTGCCAACTCCAGGGTGTGATTCATCCAATTTTTGGGCTCCTGAGGCCAACTCCAGTGTATATTTGGGCTCCTGCTGCTGCTACTGTCAACTCCTGCCAACTCCAGGGTGTGATTCATCCAATTTTTGGGCTCCTGAGGCCAACTCCAGTGTATATTTGGGCTCCTGCTGCTGCTGCTGCCAACTCCAGGGTGTGATTCATCCAATTTTTGGGCTCCTGAAGCCAACTCCAGTGTATATTTGGGCTCCTGCTGCTGCTGCTGCCAACTCCAGGGTGTGATTCATCCAATTTTTGGGCTCCTGAAGCCAACTCCAGTGTATATTTGGGCTCCTGCTGCTGCTACTGTCAACTCCTGCCAACTCCAGGGTGTGATTCATCCAATTTTTGGGCTCCTGAGGCCAACTCCAGTGTATATTTGGGCTCCTGCTGCTGCTGCTGCCAACTCCAGGGTGTGATTCATCCAATTTTTGGGCTCCTGAGGCCAACTCCAGTGTATATTTGGGCTCCTGCTGCTGCTACTGTCAACTCCTGCCAACTCCAGGGTGTGATTCATCCAATTTTTGGGCTCCTGAGGCCAACTCCAGTGTATATTTGGGCTCCTGCTGCTGCTACTGTCAACTCCTGCCAACTCCAGGGTGTGATTCATCCAATTTTTGGGCTCCTGAGGCCAACTCCAGTGTATATTTGGGCTCCTGCTGCTGCTACTGTCAACTCCTGCCAACTCCAGGGTGTGATTCATCCAATTTTTGGGCTCCTGAGGCCAACTCCAGTGTATATTTGGGCTCCTGCTGCTGCTGCTGCCAACTCCAGGGTGTGATTCATCCAATTTTTGGGCTCCTGAAGCCAACTCCAGTGTATATTTGGGCTCCTGCTGCTGCTGCTGCCAACTCCAGGGTGTGATTCATCCAATTTTTGGGCTCCTGAAGCCAACTCCAGTGTATATTTGGGCTCCTGCTGCTGCTACTGTCAACTCCTGCCAACTCCAGGGTGTGATTCATCCAATTTTTGGGCTCCTGAGGCCAACTCCAGTGTATATTTGGGCTCCTGCTGCTGCTACTGTCAACTCCTGCCAACTCCAGGGTGTGATTCATCCAATTTTTGGGCTCCTGAGGCCAACTCCAGTGTATATTTGGGCTCCTGCTGCTGCTACTGTCAACTCCTGCCAACTCCAGGGTGTGATTCATCCAATTTTTGGGCTCCTGAGGCCAACTCCAGTGTATATTTGGGCTCCTGCTGCTGCTGCTGTCAACTCCTGCCAACTCCAGGGTGTGATTCATCCAATTTTTGGGCTCCTGAAGCCAACTCCAGTGTATATTTGGGCTCCTGCTGCTGCTACTGTCAACTCCTGCCAACTCCAGGGTGTGATTCATCCAATTTTTGGGCTCCTGAAGCCAACTCCAGTGTATATTTGGGCTCCTGCTGCTGCTGCTGTCAACTCCTGCCAACTCCAGGGTGTGATTCATCCAATTTTTGGGCTCCTGAAGCCAACTCCAGTGTATATTTGGGCTCCTGCTGCTGCTGCTGTCAACTCCTGCCAACTCCAGGGTGTGATTCATCCAATTTTTGGGCTCCTGAAGCCAACTCCAGTGTATATTTGGGCTCCTGCTGCTGCTGCTGCCAACTTCTGCCAACTCCAGGGTGTGATTCATCCAATTTTTGGGCTCCTGAGGCCAACTCCAGTGTATATTTGGGCTCCTTCTGCCCCTCATAGTGATGCCACTTCAACTCTCTGCAATTGTGCCGCTCTGCGATTCTATTAGCGATGCCTCTGATCTGCATGTGATATTTCTTCAAAGTATTATTTAACTAACCCAGCACGCATCCTGTGCGTGTTACAGCAAGGCTGAATGGTTTACAACCCTATTGAGGCTCTAGGAGGCTCAGAAATAGCCGTTTTTAATAGCGATTCGTCGCGAATTTATTCGGGTCGAAACGATTTTTGTCGGAAAATTCGGCGAATCAGTCGAATCGAATTTTTCAAAAGTTCGCTCATCTCTATCTGCCACCCGCCCACTTACTCCAAAGTCATATCGGGTTCCCTGCATTGAGCTGCCAGCGGCTGTGCTTGGTGGCTTATGTGCAGTGAGCGGCCGCCGATTGACAGCTCTGCACCCATCACTGCAATGTTGCTGACGGCGGCTTTGCTGCTTTAGACTCTCCATCCTGCCCTGTGGTGGCTTTGGCTGCAGGTTTGCAAATAAAAAAAAAAAAGGTTGGCCCAGACTTGCTGCTGATAGCTTTGTTGCTGGCCCCGTGGCCCGTCAGACCAAAGACTGAAAAGCCTCCTGGACCAGACCATAACCCAAAGGTTGGCGGAGGCATTGCTCAACTTGCGCCCCCTTCATAATCCGGCCCTGATGAGCTGTGTGAAACCCCCCAGATTGCCAATAAATTTACCTTGCTTCTCGGTCCAACAGCGTATGCATGAGCAGCAGGCGGCATCCCCGCTATCCCTCTATCAGGGCCACATGTGGCCATCAGCGCGCTTGGAGCCACTGGCCTTAGACGAAGGCTTAGATGATGTGACATCAGCAGCTCTGAACACGCTCATTGGATGAGCAGCTGCACATGCGCCATAGGACCGGGAAGAGGTGAGTTGGCTTCAGCGATCTGGGGGGTTTCACGCAGCAGGACACCCCCGATCGGGGTACCCCGGGAGAAAGGACCAAAACCCAGGATCGTCAAAATCCTGGGTTTTGGTCCGCTTTACTAAACAGAGAGATAACTTCACAGCAAGCAGAGTTACTTTCTCATTACAATATGACCTACTCACAAGATCTTGAAGGAAGCCAAACTTTCTATCTTCCTGTTTAGAGGCGGGTGTTTCTCTAGAAAAAGTTACATCAATGCTGAAATCTTCTGCCACTTGGGAGTTTTTATTGTTTAATCTAATAGTGATAGCTTGTAGTCCCATCACTAAAATAAAATTGGCAACAGGGGGCTTCCCTGACAGGGTCCCCATTCCTCTCACACAGTTTTTATCCTTTTCTGCTTACAGATGGTTTAAATATTCAAAGAAAACAGCAATAGACTTTTCTTTAATGATGACAAATAAGGACGGGATGATGGCAGTTGGCCGTCTATAATGAGTCTGTCTTCTGAGGACAATTGAGGATTTATGAATGGATTGTTTTTTTAAAACCGCAGTTCATATTTTCATTATTTGGCAGTTAGAGGGAGCGAGTCTGTGCAGGAGAACCATGTTGCATTAAAAATACATCAATTATGTTAAACATTTATAAGGCCAGAAAAAAAAAAATTCAATAGGATCTACGTAAAAAAAAATCTTCTCCAACAAAGACGAGTCTGCTGATAGAACCAGGAGCGTCTAATAGAGCTGAAATCATTATTACATTCATATAAGTCAGCTAAGGGGGACAGGGGAAACACATCCCATTAAAAATTGAGAGGCCAGTTAAACAGTCTGATGTGCAGAAGCCTGTGCGGTGCCGGGAAATATGTGGCTCTGAAGATGCCCTGGAGAAGAATGAGTTTAACCCTTTTCACTTCTTGCACTTATTTCCAACTGCTGGTAGCTGAACTTATTTTCATATTGTGTTCACCTGCATCCAGGGCCGGCTCCAGGTTTATGTGGGCCCTTGGGCGGCATGGTCTCAGTGGGCCCCTTTGCAGAGGAGAGTCGCGGGTCAGGGGTTTATAAATTTCATGGCCATAACTAAGAAGGGCTGCTTGCCTTCCAACCCCCTTTTGTGGCTGTTTTTTAGTTTGGCCCCACATGAATGTAGCAGAGTATTGAGGAAGAGGGAAGGACATAACAGGAAGGGCAGGAATAGCTGGGAGGAAGTGGGATGGATGGGCAAAATGAAAAGGACAGGAATGGCTGGGTAGAGCTGTTGGGGGGTAGATGGGTAGAGTTGGAAGAAAGACGGATAGACTGGCAGAGCTGAAAGGAAGAGGGGTAGATGGGCAAAGCTGAGAGGACAGGGATGGAGAGGTGTAGAGCTGAGGGGATGGGACAGAACTGAGGGAACAGGGTTGAGGGACAGAGCAGAGGGGGCAGGGATGAATGGGGCAGAACTACAGGGGCATGAATGGATGGTGCAGAGCTGAGGGTGTGGGATGGGACAGAACTGGGGGGACATGGATGGATAGGGCGGAACTGGGGGACATGGATGGATGGGGCAGGGCTGAGGGGACAAGAGTGGATGGGGCAGAGCTGAGGGGACATGGATGGATGGGGCTGAGCTGGAGGGACATGGATGGGGCAGAACTGGGGGGGACATGGATGGATGGGGCAGAACTGGGGGGACATGGATGAATGGGGCAGAACTGGGGGGACATGGATGGATGGGGCTGAGCTGGGGGGACATGGATGGGGCAGAACTGGGGGGACATGGATGAATGGGGCAGAACTGGGGGGACATGGATGGATGGGGCAGAACTAGGGGGGAAATGGATGGATGGGGCAGAACTGGGGGGACAGGGATGAATGGGGCTGAGCTGGGGGGACATGGATGGATGGGGCAGAGAGACAGAGAAAGGAAGTGTGTGCACTGTGTACCTTGCCTTTCCTTCTTCCAGTGTGTGCAGTACTTCCTGTTGCAATTCTGGGGCCAGGCAGCAGGGTGATGACACGTCTCTGGGGGCGGGGCTTGCAGGGGGACTCAGCTCTATGGGGCAGTGCTGATCTTAGATCAACACACAAGCCTGTACAGGGCTGAGCAGAGGTTATGGGGCAGGCAACGGAGCAATGAAAGAACATGCAACTCAGCCTCGTTACGAGCTTAGTGACGACCCGGCACACTGGGGGGAGGCAGCGCAGGGGCCCGATGCAATGTTAGTCGCAAAACAGTTCTTTAACTACCCCTGGAGGGTGGTGGCCCTCAGCAGCTGACCGGGCTTGCCGGATGCTGATGCTGGCTCTGCCTGCACCCATATAACTTGCCACACACATTTTTCATCAAAATCAAAATAGCGATGGACCCTGTATCCAGTGTTCAAGCGGAACAAATCTAGGGATTTTGACTATCCTGGGTTTTGTTCCGTGCCCCGGGGATATCCTGAATTGAGATGCCCCGCTGTATGAACCCCCCAGAACACCCGTACAAACTCCCCTTTCCCCGGTCCTGCGGCGTATGGGTGGACTCTCATCCCATCAGAGCCGTTTCCTGTGGATATGTAATGCGCGGCAAACAGCGCTGTTTACATGGAGCGAGCTACCACATCTCCTGCAACACGCACGCTCCAAACCCCAGACGTATATGAATGGCTGGACGTGGGAGCACGCACACAGCCCAGTGATGCTGAGAGCAATATGGCCAACTGCATCCAGTTGGTGCTGTTATGAATATTAAGCAAAGGCCTATAGAATACTTAATGGGGATTTCACTGACCAAAACTCTAAAATACATTTTGGTAACACTCTAGAACAGCGATACTCAACTGGTGGACCTCGGTGCCAGATTTACGGACCCCTGGCCTGACAGCCCTGCACTCACTTGCCCATCTAATCCCTGTCCCCTCAGCTCTGCCCCATCCAGTCCAGTATCTCTGCCCCATCCAGTTCTGCCCATCCAATCCCCGCCCTCCAGCTTTGCCAATCCATTACTCTTTCTTCCAGCTCTGGCCATCTACCCCCCCCCCCAGCTCTGTCCATTGATTCCTGTCCTTCTGGTTCTGCCCATCCATCCCTTCTTCCAGCTCTCTCTCCATCCCTCCTTCCTGTTCTGTCTATCCATCCCTTTTCCTTACAGCTTCTCTCTCATTCATCCTTCTCCCCCAAGCCCTATCTATCCATCCTTGTTACCAAACCTTATTGCTAGTAACATTTTGGGCCCTAGTCCACCCCTGTACATGACCTGTGCAGAATGCAAGGGGGGTGAAGTTAAAGTAGTGTGCTGTGGGCCAAGAGCTGTTGGTTCTGTGATGCCAAAAAGAAAAGCTCCTGTTTTTTCCCAGTGCCTAATAGGATTTTTGGGGCGCCAGTGTGCTGATTTCTAACTATCCACCCCCCCCCCCCCCCCACGACAGCCCTCTGCCCGGAACCTTCACCTCTCACCGGATGCCTTTAAATGGACCTTTACAAGAAGTGGTTGAGTACCCCCTGCTCTAGAACAAGGTTTCCACACATTTTTCATGAAGCACAACCTACTATTTTTCTAATTATCTCAAGTACTGCCCAATATATTATCCTTTTTGGAAAATGTCGATACTCTGAATAATAGCCCTCCACCATTCTTTAAAAGGGGCCTGAAGCCTATTAAAGAGAACCAACAGTCAAAGATGACTTGTATCAGACCAACACAACAAACAGTGCTCATATGCATCCCTCCCCAGGGCAGTTTAGATTGCTGCACATAAAAATTAATTTACTTTTTTCTAACTCCTGCTGTAGTGAATTTTAGAAACCAAATGGTGGCTCATGCATTTGCAGGCCACCTACAAACAGGAAGTGCTCCTGGGCTTCCTGTTACAGTGCATTGTCAGTTATATCAGTTGAATCCAGGCAGCAGCATGGCTGAGATGCTGGGAGAGGAAGCTCCAAAATGACCACTACCTTTCTTTTCCAACTGTTCCAGGCTGTTGGTGCAGTTTAAGTTAGCGACCAATGCATGCAGAGGTTGCTGTAAAATAGAAACATAGAAGGTTGATGGCAGAAGGAGAGCATACGCTCCATCTAGTCCACTGCATCTCTTACTGGTAGATCGCACAGCTGATCGGCAGCAAACTGCTTGCCTGCAAAAAGCTGTCATTAGCTTTTAATGACAGTTCATATGGAGCAGTGGCTTGTGTCTGTCCCTTACCCAACAGTGATTGTGTGTACCACCCGTCAGGACCACCAATTGGGAAACCCTGCTCTAAAATTCTTGATGGTGACCTTGCAAACCAACAAATGGAGGGAGTGCTTTAGAATCCATAATGGAGACCTCACTGATGAAAGCTCCATCCCTTAATGGTGAAACCAGCAATCCAAAACACAATAGGTGTACTGCTAAATCAAGTCAGATAAGACTTCAAATATATATATAGTATATATACATGTATTATTTGATTAAACAACACAATTAATCTAATAAACTAATGATTAAGCTTTTAATATACATTAATATAATTGATCTAATTACTTAAGAACTAAACAATTAAGCCACCTAATATACATAGTTAAAAGAATAACCATCACCAAGTGAAAAATTAAATGTACAGAGATGACGGCACTCACAATGAGGCTGCAATTGAAATGTAAATAGCTCACAGCGTTCTGTGGTGTGTGCATCAACGTGATTTACGCACCACAGAAAGCTGTGAGTTATGTACATGAATGGATGAAGACACTGTGCAGATTGTCTCCTCCTCTTGATCCTAATATGGCAGCCAGATGAGAAGTAACTGCCCAGTAACAGTCTTTACCAAAAGTGGCAAATTCTACATCCAGCAAGACCATTTGACTGGGTAGTTCCTATCGGTCATTTCATTGTGAATAATTTTACATGATTTTACTTTCAGAGATATTAAACTCCAGTTTCCACTGTTTCGACTATTTATTCAGTAAAACCAAATAATTTTCCATGTTGCAGACACCTCCAGGGATATCCACCCTATTACTCACCTTTGTATCATCAGCACACAGGCCAACTTTACATACCAAGCCTTCTCCTATGTCACTAGAGCACACAGTGCTCTAGAATCCTTGGTGGTGGCTTCTCAGACCAACACACCAACAAATGGAAGGAGTGCTCTAGAAGCCTCGATGGTGGGCCACAGACCAATATCCCAAAAAATGGTAGGCGTGCTCTAGAAGCCTTGATGGTGAGCCACAGACCAACATCCCAAAAAAAATGGTAGGAGTGCTCTAGAAGCCTCGATGGTGGGCCACAGACCAACAACCCCAAAAAATGGAAGGAGTGCTCTAGAAGCCTCGATGGTGGGCCACAGACCAACATCCCCAAAAAATGATAGGAGTGCTCTAGAAGCCTCGATGGTGGGCCACAGACCAACAACCCAAAAAAATGGAAGGAGTGCTCTAGAAGCCTCGATGGTGGGCCACAGACCAACATCCCAAAGAAATGTAAGAAGTGCTCTAGAATCCTTGATGACCACGCAGACCAACATCCCAATCACTGTAGGGATTGCTCTAGAATCTTTGATGGTGGCATTACAAAACAACACAATAACACATGGATCAAGTGCTCTTGAAACCTTAATGGTGGCTTCACAGGTCAACAAATGGAAGGAGTTCTCTTGAATACTTGATAGTGGCTTCAAAGACCAACACCCTATTAAATGAGTGCATTAAAATCCTTGATGCTTATCTCACTGACCAATACTCTGACAAATAGAAGGAGTGTTCTAGAGTCCTTGATGCTTCTCTCACTGACTAATGCTCCAAAAATAGGAGTGTTCTTGAATCATTGATGCTTCTCTCACTAACTAATGCTCCAAAAATGTAAAGAATGATCTAGGATTCTTGATGGTGATCTTGCTGAACAATGGAGCTAACTCTGCTGCAGTAAAGGTGATGTTCAAGTTTGTCTTCCATCTCACGCTACTTCGAAACGAGTTTTTTCTCCTCTAAATGTTAATTATGCAAATGGTGCTATTTGTGGGATTTAATAACATATGCCCCATTAAACAAACATTCACAGCACATTGACTTTTTTAACTTGTGTTTGCATCTAAATCACACTGATACATCTGTAATGAGTTTATTCACATCGTGCTCTGGAAACGACGATAATGGAAACACGGAATGTTGTTAAGAAATGGGCAACTTGAGGGGAAGGAAACAAACAAACCTGATTACTTTTACAAAAACGTAAAACTTTTTAGGTCAAGTTAAAGCTTTGAGAACTTCACAGGCCACTGCATATGTCTTTACTAAGGTCTAAAGATAGAACAGATGTGTTCACTCTAACCTTTAAATGAAGATGGTCAAAGACTTCATTGTAGAACCCATACCAAGTTTAAATGATATGTAGCTGGCAAGCCAACTGCCATCCGTAACCCCACACAATTACCAGAACAACCTCCTGAGCATCAATGTGTGAAAGAGCTAGGTATCTTCAACATGGGCCTGGTATTTCAGAGCACAGGTCCAGTGTGAAAAGGGCATAGGGCCTAGTATTTTACCTAGTCAAGAGGCCTCAGGGCTGTAGTAATACCATCCCCTATGCCTGGAATGGGGCTGGTAGCCTCGGGGGGGGGCACATTTTCTAAATTAAAGATATATAAAAAATGAATGCCCACATAGGATAAATCAAATTTTGCACCTGTTTGGGCCAAGCCATGCTAAAATAAGTAGGAAAAATTCAATTCAGATTCACCTATCACTCAAAGCTGAAACTAATAAACACATGGCACTATAACTAAACCCCTGAAAGACCTGAAAGGATTCCTTTACTTAAAGAGGAACATTAGAGGCCCTGGAGTCCAAAAGACTCCTGGGCTGTGCGAGTTCCTGTACTTGGGGCTTCTTGAAATGGGATGCCCCACAGTGTGAAACCCCCCAGATGCCCAGATCCACTTGCCTTCTCACAACCCCTTACTGTGTCTCGGAGCTGCTGCCAAATCGCAGCTCACCTCTAGTAATGCAAGCACTTACGCCTGGCCTTTCTGACTGAGCGCCATGGGCATGCCACAGCTGCAAGGTGAGCGGGGGATTCGGCTGGCAGCACACTCTGCTCCCTTCGGCGACGTTTGGGTTCTTAGCCGTCCAGGCGGCTTAGCTGTCAGTGCCGCTGAGTGACAGTGAGCATGCTGATTGGCTGAGCATACCTCTCATCTGAGTCTGCACCTTGGGAGCAGAAGGAATGTAAGTGTTTGGGGGAGACCTGGGGAGATACACAGAGCGGGGTATCCCAATTTGGGATGCCGCCGCATGGAGGAAAAACATTGAAATTTCTGTGTGTTGTTCGTCTTTCCTTCCCTTTGATGCCAAGGAACTTATTAGCCCCTATTTTCTATACGCTGAATAGTCATGGCACCCTTATCACCCTACATGTGTTAGTTGGCATAGGCCTCAGACTAGCCATGTCCATGTATAATATTCCAGGTTGATATTTGGCCCAAGCCTTTCCTCTGTTCTCACCTATGCAGATTTCTGGGCATTTATTTTTTAAATATATTTTTATCCCCACTCAGTATGTGTCCCCCTAAAGTTAATGCTGCCGCCATTCCGCCCAGGCCAGGATATCTGTGGGTACGGCGTTTGCATGGCCCACCAGCAGTAGCCCATCAGGTATGCCCTTGTGTACGGCTCTTGTACGCAAAAGCCTCAATTCAGTAAGAGTTGAAAAAAATTCTTGGTGGTAAAAAAATAATTTTATGAGAAAAAAAACAGACGGCTTCACTGTTGCTAAATCACTTGCTAGGAAGACAATGAAAGTCAATGGCACTTTGTACTACAGTGTAAAAAAGATTAAAAAGTTCCCTACTATTTTAGGAGTAAAAAAAAAGTACCATTGACTTTTATTATCTTTATAACTGATAATTCAGAAACAGAACTACCATGAGAAGTGTTTTCAACTTTAAGTTGCACAATGTATTCTTTTCATTGCAGTTGGAATACTCGTGCTTGCCACATTCTAAACAAACTGTATCACAAAGTCTATGGAACTGCCAATGCATTTTCATATGTTTGGAAACGTATTACTATTTACATTGTAACTGTACAGTTATAGCTATTTGTAAAATATATGCTCATCAACAAACCTTATCCTTCTAAAATCTTCAGCACCACTCATCCATTCAACACGTTTCCCTCAGGGTCTAGAAAATGTATTTGGAAATATACAGGAAACCCATAGTAGATCTTTCCGACCAAGTCTTATTACCTGTTCCCAGTCATGACTTACATAAATAATCTAATCACTAGTAAATCATACATTAAAAACATAATAAGAAAAATACTAATTTACTAACTTACTAATACGTAAAAGCTAAGATCTGTATCTATTGTAGTACTAATTTTCTGTATCACTAATGTTCTTCTATATATCAAAAGTTCAGTCATGCCAAAAGGCCAATGATCAGGCCATAAGGCTAAAACCAGAAATTGCAGGGAGGCATTTCAACCTTATAAGACTGGAAACTGATTTGCAAAGGAGGCAAGCATAAAGCTATTCAAGATGAGGTCCAAAAAGCAACCTTGAGCCTATGAGGAAACAAGTCAAGAACCATTAGTGGTCACAAAGTTGGCTGAGGGTACTGTAGAGATTATCCAGAAAATTGTGATTAGTAGCACTTTAATAGTCTCTTGCTCTAGTTTGGCTCAGGTGAACAAATAATTAGGAATATTCTGCTCAGAATCAACTGATTTAGCAAAATTAAAAAAAAAATATGGTTGAATCAAGCATTAACTGGCTTCCTACAGAGGTGACAAAGCTCAAAGAGCCATATATAGGGATGTGATTTTAAAACCTTAGGATGGGCTATCCCTCCCTTCTGCTGTAACTCTAACAAAATGAGCGAACCGGGACTGTAAAGGTGAAGGGGGGCTAGCTGAGGTGGACCTCTGAGCTAGCTGAGGTGGACCTGTTCCTTTCTAAGGGAAGAACCGGAAGGGTCAGGGCATAGACCTACCCTAAGTTCCTTCTTCAAACCGTTGTCCTCCTCTCCACTCTTCCACTCGTCTCTCGCGCATTCTCCTCCTTACTCTTTTTGTTTCTTTAAAGGTCTAAATTTTGTTGTAAGCCTGGTTGTCCTAGGGTCAGAGGCTCGGTTTAAACTGTGGGCTAAGCCATCATGCATTGGTTATGAGGGAGGCCCAGAAATTGCTGCTGTATGGGGCCCTGTTTAGGCTGGTTCCTCTCTCTTTCTGTAAACAGGCTGTTACAGGCTGTTACAGGCATACATACATTTTTTATTTAAGGGTTGTTGGTTAAAGGGGAGCAAAGAGAAAACAGCCTAATTTAACCATTTACCTAAAATGTTCCTATATTACGTATGTTATGCAGCTCGGCTAGCTTATACGCTCCCATTAAAGTGAATGTAGCAACGGCCAAGCATGCTGCTGTGGGTGAGGTGTAGGTGCACCTTCATGCTGATATGGTTTGGGGTGGATTACAGGAATCCCTTTAGGCTGCTGTGAAGAGGGGTTTGTTCTTTGTATAGGTGCAGGTCCTAGAGGTGGGACCCACAGCTATAACACATTGGTGGTATATCCTAGTGATATGCCACCAATAAGCCCCATAGCCTTTGCAATGACCATTCAACAACCATTTTCAACCCCCCATGTGGGTCCCCATTGACTTACATTGGGTTCGGAGTCCAGAGTCAAGTTTGAGTCGAGCTTGGCAAGCCTGAACATCCACTAATCCCTATATATAAGTTATGGCAAAGAGGCAACGAAGGCAAGGTCAATGCTCATGATCGTTAACAGGCTGAAATGGGTTGGGGTGGGGTACAGGAATCCCTTTAGGCTGCTGTGGGGAGAGGTTTGTTCTTTGTATAGCTGCAGGTCCTAGAGGTATAACACATTGAGGAATAATTGAGGTATAACACATTAATGGTATATAGTGATATGCCACCAATAAGCCCCATAGCCTTTGCAATATCCATTCAACAGCCATTTTCCACCACCTATGTGGGTCCCCATTGACCTACATGCGGTTTCGGGGTCCAGGTTCAAGTTCAAGTTGAGCTTGGCAAGCTTGAACATCCACTGATCCCTATATATAAGTTTTGGTAAAGAGGCAACGAAGGCAAGGTCAATGCCCATGATCGTTAACAAAGGGCCATAACACAGAACACAAACAAGTTAAGAAACAAAGCCAAGGTTCAAAAGCAGGTACTGCAGCAAGAAAGGTTTTGAGGTTGCTCAGCCATGGCAGTCCCTATTTCTCTCCAAACATTGTCTGACCTAGAATCCAGTGAAGAGCACCGCATATACTTTGTAGCTTCCCTTTAACTTACAAACTGAACCGATGAAAACAGTCATCAAATATAAGAATATGTCCTCGTACTCGAACGAATTGCTGACATTTTTTACTAATGTCCCTATTTTATTCAGGGGAATAATCTTCTCAGTGAAATGGATCCATCATGCACATTCATATCATAAAAGTAATTTCTTCAAATTGGTAAAAAAAAAAAAGTTTCATAATGTTTCACTGAATCACTTTTTTTTTTCTACGAGATAATCTCCTTGCAATAGCAGAAACGTAGGTGATCCGACCGGTAATACCCGATAACGCTGACAAATGGCAGCATTGGGGTAATTGCTTCATAAAGTTATAACTATTAAGGCTGCATCAGACTATTCATTTTACATTATTTCCGAATAGATGAAGCACAAAATCCTAGGAGTGGAATATGATTCGTTTTAGTTCAAAGTGAACTTAGGAAACAATATATGTTAAAGAGATGAAACTAAAGTGTGCAAAATTATAGGGGTATGCTTTACACCGCCAAACCTATGTCATTAATGAGTGTGGCTGTATATTGACCATTCATTACTAAAGGAAGTGTAAAATCTAACATATATATGTAAACTCCTTCAAAAAAATTTGCAGTAGAAAGATAGCTCTTGGTAAACACTAAGGCCCTTATTTATGAAGGAATAGCGAAAGGTAGCGACTGGTGAGCGGCCGGTAATGACGGGCCCCGCAACGAGAACGCCGGCTCCCCACCACAATCACACATTTATCAAGCCAATCCTGCTTAGCGACTGAGATAGCGCCATATAGCGACTCATTCATCATTATTCCAGCCTCAGCCCACAGCGCCAGCGTCCGACCTTGAACAGCGACAGGTGTGACCTCTCGCTACCTGGCGCTCTCCAATGCATTTCAATGGAACAATCTTTAAATATTCATAATTAATTGTTATTTGTGACCACTTCTGCCATTTAAAAAATTTTTTTAAGGTAAAAAAAATGCAAAAAAAAAAATGTACAGAATTGATATTACAGGTCTGATATTAATGTAGTCATATTACAAAATTATTTTAAAAACTTGTTTTTTTGGGTTTCCAAAAATATGGTTGTTTGGGGGTTAAAAAACTACTTTTAACCCATCACCGCCAGCGCTCTGGGGTTTAAACATGCATTTTACAGCGCGAGAATTTTTTGAGTGTGATTTGTTAATGAATATGGTGGAAGTCGGTCGCTCTGACCAGTCGCTATCATGCGCTCCCATACAGCGCGGAACCTGTCAAATAGCGACTCCTCACCCAATATTCAACATTACGGCAAACCGACTGAGTCGCTATCAACTACCGAACAACGGCCAAGCACAGCGACTACTAGCGGGCGCTCTGAAAATTCCGCTACAGTCGCTCAACTGTCGCTACCTGCCGCTGTTAATGAATCGGCCTCTAAGAAGGGATAGCGGCAGGTAGTGCTTCGTAGCGGCAGGCAGCGTCTGGTGAATACTGGGCGCTGTACGCAAAACCACATTTATGAAAGCGAATCTGGTAAGCGACTCTAACAGCGCCATGTAACGTCACATGTATTATTACAAGTGGCTCAGCGTATAGCGTCGGCGCTCTAGCATACAGAGTGCCAGGTATTACCTTTCGCTCAGTGTCGCTCTCCCATACATTTCAATGGAAGTTCCTTTGCTTGTTTAAAAAGCGTGTTTGACATTTTTTTTTTCTATGCTCCTCTCCTGGCTGCAAACAAACACTTTTACAAACTTTTTGGACTTTTTATATTCTTTTGCAGAATTGTCATTACAGGTCTGGCATTAAAATATTAATGTCACAGTGTTAAAACATTGTCATTCCATGCGTTTTCGCTTTGTTACTGGTGGATATGGGTCAAAAACAGACTTTAATCACACAGCGTCTGAAGCTCTATGCTATAGCGCCCAGATTTAGAGCGCGGGCGCTGTGTGTCTGTTTTTTGTTGAATATGGTGTGAGTCACTGAGAGTCGGTCGCACTGAGCTGGCGCTACCTCTCACTCCCTGCAGCGCTGTACTGGTGTTAGAACGCCCACCACACATCACATTCATCAATGCCGGCCAGGCTACTACAGCGACTAAGGCGCTGTGTTACAGCGCCCGATACATGTTTACAGGGCCTACTAGTGGTCGCTCTAAGCGCCGCTATACAGATGCTCATCTGCTAATACCTGGCATTAGTAATGAATCAGCCTCTAAAGAGCTCAGTGACAGTTATATTCCTATGACTGCAATTGTGAAAGTCAATGAACTTTTTTTAATAACTAACTAGTCAATCCATTCATCAAATGTCCACACTGCTAAACCTGGTCACCTTTATGTTTTGTTACTGTAGCGCAATATTTTTGGAGCAACAACAAAATTAAAATGCACAACCGAATAAAATGAAAAAAATTGATGCAAACATTAGCCTATCCCCATCCACCAGTGTGATTATCCTGATGTAACTATTAGGAACTATTTCTTCAAATAAGACCACAACCTGAGTTCAGGTGGGCTCTGGAAAAGCTAAATGAAGTACCTGAGAAAAATGTTGCCCGATGATGTGAAATAAGCTACCCCCCCATTAATGCCGCAAGGCTGAAAAAATAAGCTAAACAATTGGGTTGATTCAGCTCCAGGTCAGAAAACTCTGCTACTTTTTAGGAGAGAAAACTGTCATTCACTTTTACTGTCTACCTTGGGAAAATTTGGCAACCAGATGTGGAGGCTTTTTCATTATTATTATGGCGGCGGCGCTATCAGCTGTAGCACTCCCGGACAGGCAGTAATTGCAGTGCATGGCTTATATAAGCCTGTGCGCTAGTGACACCTAGAGGCCGATTCATTAATAGCGGCAGGTAGCGACAGTTGAGCGACTGTAGCGGCATTTTCAGAGCGCCCGCTAGTAGTCGCTGTGCTTGCCCGTTGTTCGGTTGTTGACAGCGACTGAGTCGGTGTGCAGTAATGCTGAATACGGAGTGACGAGTCGCTATTTGACAGGTTCCGCGATGTATGGGTGCGCATGATAGCGACTGGTCAGAGCGACCGGCTCCCAGCATATTCATCAAAAAATCACGCTCAAAAAATTCTCGCGCTGTGAAATGCATGTTTAAAGCCCAGAGTGCTGGCGACGATGTGTTAAAAGTAGTTTTTTAACCCCCAAACCACCATATTTTTGGAAACCCCAAAAAAAAAAAATTTTTTAAGAATTTAGTAATATTTTTTTACCTTGAAAAAATTATCTAACATGGCAGAAGTGGTCACAGAATTTTTGACATTAAAAAAAAAAAAAAACATTAATAACAATTAATTATGAATATTTAAAGATTGTTCCATTGAAATGCATTGGAGAGCGCCAGGTAGCGAGAGGTCATACCTGTCGCTGTTCAAGGTCGGACGCTGGCGCTGTGGGCTGAGGCTGCAATAATGATGAATGAGTGGCTATATGGCGCTATCTCAGTCGCTAAGCAGGATCGGCTTGATAAATGTGTGATTGTGGTGGGGAGCCGGCGTTCTCGTGGCGGTGCCCGTCATTACCGGTCGCTCACCAGTCGCTACCTTTCGCTATTCCTTCATAAATAAGGGCCCTAGTGCCAGGCGAGAGTGCCGCAAGCTGACAAAATGTATGAAAAAACATTGCGCACCAAGAGGCGCGCAAAAAATAGGGAATTTCAGGCATACAACGTCTGTTGCATTCCCAATGTTTTATTTTTTAGGGTTTTTTTTTAATTAAAAATAGGAATTACATTAGGGACATTAGACAAGCATGACATAGCTTTCTCCCGGCCCAAATCACAAATTTGCAGCACAAATAAAAAAAAAATTGCTAAAAATGGATATAAAAGTAATCCCAAAGAACCCAGGGATCTTGTGGCTCATGCACCAGCCCCTCAAAAATTAAAAAAAATCTACTAAAATGCTTAAATAACTATCCCAGCCCATTGAAATGTATTGGATAAGGTCACACAGTGCAGGGTGAGCGCCTGGTCCTAGCTGGCACTGTAGGAAACTCAGGGCCGGCATCTCATCCCATCACCCATGCTGTTGATAGATGGGACTCTACCTGACACTATCACAGCCACTGTGGATTTTTGGCTTGATAAATACAAGCCCACCTCGCAGCCCCCCACCAAGCGCCCGCACTTCAACTTTAAAGGGCACGAACGGAGCCTCGCACCGCCCAGCCTGAGACCGCAGCACGGCAACGAGCATACAGACAACGCCGAGGTCTCCAAGCTACACACGCCAGCCAGCACCCCGGAGTCAGCCACCAATGACACCCGGCGGCACGGACGGCGCATCTGGACCCACACTACAAACATTAAGGTAACCTCTATACTTAACAGCGCTTACATAATAGGGAGTCAACGACCCAATCCCACATTAAATCGACACTAAATAAAGGTTCCTCCTTCTATTTTTCATAGTAGGCAACTCCAGCAAAAATACACAGCTATCACCTTAGAAAGGAATAGCGGGCACAAGCCAACCTTTTATGTACGCAGTAAGTAAACAATGCTCCAAATCGTTGTACCTTTTTCCTCCTCACCCCAAAGGGATTGCATCACTCACCTTGTTTCTTATATAAGCCCCCCATACAGTAATGCACTGAAGAAGCTACACCAAGCGAAACGCGTATGCATTTGCTACAAACAGGAGGTACTAAACCCAACATCGGACACCTTGCTACAAACGGGGTCCCCCAACATTGCATGGAAAAAGGACCTAAGGAAAGTGGAAAGGCACATAGCGGTCCCCCTTTTCCTGTTCATAAGATTTACTAAACAAATCAATGGACTATTAGCTGAATGCCAGTCTAAAGACTGAACGCAAGCTAAAAGCACCTATTGTAAAAATGTGAAAAAAATGTGTTAATATCTGTGAATGTATTGCATGAATAAATAGCACTAACTGTATGTATTTATATAGTAGTAAGCTCATTGTAACACAGGGTGAAACAAACAGGCACGTCCTGGTTCCCTCCGCAAGGGGAGAACCAACCCCATTTGCTCTTGATATATACACCTTTTTGACTGGGACCTGACACTCATCTGGCACTACGTGGCACTATGTGGCACTACGTGGCCTTAGCCTTTCTTAAATAACCCCCTTACATTTTCATCTGATGCTGAATAAGCCCAGAGGTAGATTTATGTGATTGGCAGTTTTCTCACCCTAATATCGCTGATTATTTTCCTTCTTACATGTTTTTTGCTGTCTTCACTCTGGCACCCTGCCAGAAACTAACATTAAAACGCCAGTGATTTTTTGCTTTTCCAGAATTCCCTTAGGTCTTTATTCATTAAGGGATAGTGACAGGTAGTGCCGTGTAAGCGTCAGTTAGCGTCAGGTGAGCACACAATACCACATTTATGAAGGCAATTCTGATGATCGCCTCTTACAGCGACATGTATCGACCTATTTAGAGATGAGCGAACTTCTTGAAAGTTCGATTCGGGCGATTCGCCGAATTTCCCCAAGAAATTCGGGTTCGCCCGAATCGAACTTTCACGGATCGCTCATCTGAAAAAAAAAATGGCGGAATGGTGGGAGCGGGCAGGCTGGCTACGCCTGTCAGCGGGCCGCCGCCGGCCTGCCCGCTCCCACCATGCCAGCATTTTTTTTTTAAGCAAACACTTACCTGCATGGTCGGAGCGTGGAGGCTGGTGCCGCTCTCAGCTGTCATCAGAGGACGCGTCATTAGAGGGCGACTGAGAGCGGCGCGGGCCTTCACGCTCCGACCATGCGGGTAAGTGTTTGCTTTTTAAACAAATGCCGGCATGGTGGGAGCGGGCAGGCCGGCTGCGCTGTCAGCGGGCCGGCTTCCGCCGCCCGCTGACAGCGTAGCCGGCCTGCCCGCTCCCACCATGCCGGCATTTTTTTTTTTATATTTCAGGGAAAATTCGATCGGCACGAACCAAACAAAAATTCGGGTTCGTGCCGAATCAAATTTTCCCTGAAATTCGGAGCGAATTCCGGTTCGTCCGAACCGGTTCGCTCATCCCTAGACCTATTCATCATCACAGATGGCTCTGCGGATCCCGGCAGGCGCTCTGGCTTTCAGAGCGCCTGGTATTACCTGTCGCTCTCCCATACATTTCAATGGACGTTCCTTTTCTTCTCTTTAAAGAGGGTTTTCTTTTAATAATTTTTTTTGTTTTGTATCAAATCATTGTGTGACCTCTTCTGGCCTATTTAAATACATTTTTGAAAACTATTTATATTTTTATGCAGAATTGTCATTACAGGTCTGGTATTAAAGTGTTAATGTCACAATTTAATAACAATGTAATTCCATATGTTTTCGCTTGGTTACTGGTGGATATGTGTTCAAAAACGGACTTTAATCACACAGCTTCTGGCACTCTGGGCGACAGCGACACAATTTTGAGCGCTGGCGCTGTGTGAGGCTGTTTTTTGTTATGAATATGGTTTGAGTCGCTCACACTGGCCAGTCGCTACCGTTCTCTCCCATATAGCTTTGTACTGGTGTTATAGTGACTCACACATCAAATTCATCAATGCCGGCCATGTTACTACAGTGACTGAGGCGCTCTTTAATAGCGACTCACGTCCGATCAGAGCGACCACTAGCGGTCGCACTTAGCGCCGCTGTACGGACGCTCATCTGCCGTTACCTGGCGCTAGTAATGAATCATCCTGTTAGAGTCACAGTACATTACTGTGTTGCTAGGGGTGAATTGGAATACTGAGAAAACCCCTTCTTAGAGGCCGATTCATTAATAGCGGCAGGTAGCGACAGTTGAGCGACTGTAGCAGTATTTTCACAGCGCCCGCTAGTAGTCGCTGTGCTTGGCCATTGTTCGGTTGTTGATAGCGACAGGTTCTGCGATGTAGGGGTCAGAGCGACCGGCTCCCACCACATTCATCAAAAAATCACGCTCAAAAAATTCTCGCGCTGTGAAATGTATGTTTAAACCCCAGAGCGCTGGCGGCGATGTGTTAAAAGTAGTTTTTTAACCCCCAAACCACCATATTTTTGGAAACCAAAAAAAAAACATTTTTTAAGAATTTAGTAATATGAATACATTAATATCAGACCTGTAATATCAATTCTGCACAATTTTTTTTTTTTTTTTACCTTAAAAAAATTATCTAACATGGCAGAAGTGGTCACAGAATTTTTCACATTTAAAAAAAAAAAAACATTAATAACAATTAATTATGAATATTTAAAGATTGTTCCATTGAAATGCATTGGAGAGCGCCAGGTAGCGAGAGGTCATACCTGTCGCTGTTCAAGGTCGGACGCTGGCGCTATGGGCTGAGGCTGGAATAATGATGAATGAGTGGCTATCTGGCGCTATCTCAGTCGCTAAGCAGGATCGGCTTGATAAACGTGTGATTGTGGTGGGGAGCCGGCGTTCTCGTGGCGGTGACCGTCATTACCGGCCGCTCACCAGTCGCTACCTGTCGCTATTCCTTCATAAATAAGGGCCTTAGGGTATAAATGATTTTCTTCTTCTAGCAAGCTCAGGAGACACGAGCGGACAGTACCGGCAAAAGACTACAATTAATCATAGAAGATGTCCATCAGAGAATATCAAGAAATAATACACAGGAGACTAGAAAGGGTTTTATATTAATACCACTTTATTTTAAATGCAAGGTTGTTTATTTTTTTCTTTTTCACAGAGCATTTAAACAGTCCTGAGGATATGTAGCCGGGGTGGAA
This sequence comes from Gastrophryne carolinensis, assembly GCA_027917425.1. Taxonomy (NCBI): domain Eukaryota; kingdom Metazoa; phylum Chordata; class Amphibia; order Anura; family Microhylidae; genus Gastrophryne; species Gastrophryne carolinensis. Next base: position 43,092,093 of record CM051236.1, on the reverse strand, counting down.
TGGCCATTGGGGGGAGACCCAGGCAAATGCTCGGTGGGCCATATTGCTTTGGGGCAGTCTGGGCTACTACCTTTACTAACACTCCCATCCAATCCCAGACCCCAATCCCCCTCACCAATCTATCCACTCACCCAAGCAACCCCAGCCCATGTCCTCACCCTAATGATATAGCCTCAGTCTTGGAGCATAATGGCTGACCGGCCAGGAGATGCCACTGGCTGGTCATGAGCAGGCCAGGTGCTGGTAAAATCCAGGTTGATTTTTGGCCCCAGTCCGTCACTGCATGTAGCTGTTGACTTGTTGATATCACTCAATATCCACACCCCCCCTTGGCCATTGAGTGTGAAAGAGCAGGTGCTGAATAGGACCTGTGTTGAAAGGCAAAGGAGCTGGAAAACCAGGGTTGGCTGAAGTCCTTTGAGTCCAGGAGATACCAGCTCCTATGCCTAGTGCACCAGGCTAGTAGCCCTGGAGGAGGAGGAGCATAACTGTCAGCACTGGAGATAACAGCACTGGCTTACTTTCTGCTGTTCTGTAGAAAAACAAGATCTTTTTTTTTTTTTTTGTATTTTCTGTGATTCACAAATCTTATCATGAATCCAGTGGACAGTCTGGCAGAAATACAATATGCTGATATATTAAATTCTCCTGCATGATGACTGATACATGCTCCTCTGATGATAGCTCTCCCACTATCATTATTATCCCGCATTATTCCCTTTTGGGAAGATGAGATTTCTGCGCTACTGGAATGACGTGTATAAAATTAAAATTGTGTCAGACTTTGGAACTGCCTGATGTATGTTGATAAATGGCATAGAGTATATCATGACTATATACATATATATATATATATCAGCCAAGAAATCAGTGAGTACATTACAGCTGAAATGAAGACAATCCTTCATTGTCTCTTAACGGTTCTCTCATTCGTCTGTATTCTAGAGACAATGCTGCCACATGTCAAGGTGTACATTTCATGAAATCGAATGTCGATTGTCATGACTAGAGATGAGCGAACTTCTTGAAAGTTCGATTCGGGCGATTCGCTGAATTTCCCCATGAAATTCGGGTTCGCCCGAATCGAACTTTCACAAATCGCTCATCTGAAAAAAAAAAATGCCGGCATGGTGGCAGCGGGCAGGCCGGCCCACTGACAGCGCAGCCGGCCTGCCCGCTCCCACCATGCCGGCATTTTTTTTTAAATTTATTTCAGGGAAAATTCGATCGGCACGAACCAAAAAAAATTCGGGTTGGTGCCGAATCTAATTTTCCCTGAAATTCGGAGTGAATTCCGGTTCGTCCAAACCGGTTCGCTCATCCCTAGTCACGACACACAAGAAGAAGAACGGATCTTTTATTTAACTGCAGCATTTGGCCTGGGAGGGGCCATATCCCATTAAACGGGTTTGGCCAGTCAAACTTTAAAATGAATTGCCTGGCAGCCTTGCTCTGATCATAGAATTAAAGAGGAAGTTCTTCTTCCTCTTCGCTGCCTCTAGCACCTCCCCCTGAACCTGACATATTGAAGCCCTGAGGCTCGTGTGAGGTGGACACCCCCTCTCTTATTGTTAGGCTAGAATAGAGCTCTCCAAACTGTCACTGAAGCCTAGCTCACTCCAATGCAATGCACATAAGGGTGGTTGATGCGTCCCATTAGTTTGCGCACGCTATTTTGAGTGACAAGTCGTGCTCGGGATTTCGACTGATTCATGGTCATCAAAACGGGATGCACTTTTGTTTTAGTGTCAATTTGACCACTGGCGTTTGTCATGTTGCGCCTGAAATTACAGGCTTATTTCATTCCAAAAACACATGCTAGCAGCTTCCTGCATGTTTATGAACAATAAAAGTGTCAGTCGCAAGTTTTTTTTAGGGATTGAAACAGCTTTTTGGTTTGGGGTTTGGGTTCCTACCAAAAAATGCTAAAAAGTTTTCGAAAAACACAAAAATTAAGTTCCAAACAACAAAAATGTGAATATTGGGCCCCAAAAGTTCAGCAAAAACAATAAAAAAATAGTTAAAATATTAATCATTAATATGCAAAACAAACAGGGAGGGTTAAAGAGAACATCTGGGACTAAACATTGGGCCAAAAAATGTTAAAGGTTAACTGGAATCAAAATATCCCCCCCCCCCCCCACAATCCTGGCCGGCATTAATGAATGTGATGTATGTTGGGATCTGTAACACCAGAACAGCGCTGCAGCGAGCGAGAGGTAGCGTCAGCTTAGAGGCCGATTCATTAACAGCGGCAGGTAGCGACAGTTGAGCGACTGTAGCGGCATTTTCTGAGCGCCCGCTAGTAGTCGCTGTGCTTGGCCGTTGCTCGGTAGTTGATAGCGACTCAGTCGGTTTGCCGTAATGTTGAATATTGGGTGAGGAGTCGCTATTTGACAGGTTCCGCGCTGTATGGGAGCGCATGATAGCGACTGCTCAGAGCGACCGGCTTCCACCATATTCATTAACAAATCACGCTCAAAAAATTATCGCGCTGTGAAATGCATGTTTAAACCCCAGAGCGCTGGCGGCGATGGGTTAAAAGTAGTTTTTTAACCCCCAAACCACCATATTTTTGGAAACCAAAAAAAAACAAGTTTTTAATATAATTTAGTAATATGAATACATTAATATCAGACCTGTAATATCAATTCTGTACATTTTTTTTTTTACCTTAAAAAAATTATTTAAAATGGCAGAAGTGGTCACAGAACTTTTCACATTTAAAAAAAAATAAATAAATAACAATTAATTATGAATATTTAAAGATTGTTCCATTGAAATGCATTGGAGAGCGCCAGGTAGCGAGAGGTCATACCTGTCGCTGTTCAAGGTCGGACGCTGGCGCTGTGGGCTGAGGCTGGAATAATGATGAATGAGTCGCTATCTGGCGCTATCTCAGTCGCTAAGCAGGATTACCTCGATAAATGTGTGATTGTGGTGGGGAGCCGGCGTTCTCGTGGCGGGACCCGTCATTACCGGCCGCTCACCAGGCGCTACCTGTCGCTATCCCTTGTTAAATAAGGGCCTCAGTGCGTCCAGCACTCGGCGCTCCACAACATACTTCTGTCAAGAATATACACACACACAGCGTCGGCGCTCTAAAGCTGGGTGATTAAAGTCTGTTTTTAAACACATATCCACCAGTAACAAAGCGAAAACACATGGAATGATATTGTTATAACATTATGACATTAATACTATAATGCCAGACCTGTAATGACAATTCTGCATAAAAAACAAAAAAATCAAAAACATTTTCAAAAATGACTTTTTCTAGGCAAAGGGGGGTCACACAATTATTTGAGAAAAAAAAAAAAAAAACCTGTTTAAACAGAAGAAAAGGAACGTCCATTGAAATGTATGGGAGAGCGACAGGTAATACCTGGTGCTCTGGAAGCTAGAGTGCCATACGCTAAGCCGCCTGTAATGATGAATCGGACGCTATATGGCGCTCAATCAAGATCAGCATGAAAAAGTATCACCATATTGAAGGCTGTGTATCGTCCCCGCTGTGCCCTGGTATCCTCTATTGCCCATGCGTTTTGTGGGGTAAATTCAAGGTGCCAGGTCTGATTATATTTTCTCTTTCTCTATTTGAATATCTGGCATATCACCTTAGGGCACTGCACTTTAATAGGAACAATATAGGATAGAACTGGCACTTTATAACTTGCACTAATATAAGATACTGATTATTGATTGTCTGTGATAAATTATACTTTTGAATATAGCTCGCCATTTTTCAGGCTGAAAAAACCCTGCTGTAGAATATGTGTTTTTATTTATATGTTGTAAGCATTTTTTTTAGATTAAATGCATTGATTTATTATGAGAGGATAGTTTTGTGATTTGTTGGGTTTCTGGTGCCTGTGGGATATCCCTTTGTGGTTGCTGGGGCCACAACCTTTCATTTGTTTGTACTTGTATATTTTAGGGAACCCCTTATTGGCACACTTCACCCAATGGGTATTATTATCAGGGTGGTGCAGGAGTGATATATTTTATTATCAAGTGTTAAACAATTTATTTTGTTTAATGGTGTGGGGTCCCTTCTCTCTAGAAAAACCAACCCAGACACCAGCTATGTGGGCTGGTAGACCAGGGCTCAGAGGCCGAGCGAGCACCCCTGTCCCTAACGCTAACGGCTACCAGCCCATATGGCCCAAATGGGCACCTGTGTCTTTTGCACCCCCCTGGCCTTTGGGGATGCAGGTAATGGGGCTGGGGATTTAGGCAAGTCACCCACTGTTCTAAATAGGGGAATATGCCAGCCACGTCAAATTTACATGGCTGGCACTTAACATTGGAGATGCAGCCATGCAGTGGCGCACCCAGGATTTCATCCTGGGGGGGGCAGCTGGAGTAGAAGGGGGTGTGGCCTGGAAGAGGTGTGGCACCTCGCGAGCAGCATATCTGTAAACTTTAGAAGATGAGAAGAAGGGAAGAGGGGATAAGCGTGCTTACTGCACCAACATTTTTCCATCTAACCCATAACTAGTGGCGTAACTAAATGTGCCAGTGTCCAGGTGCGAACATTAAATGGTGCCCTTTGAAGGTTCATACAGTAACGTTTTTTCTGTCTAACGAACCTGAATTCGTTCCGAATTTCAGGGAAAATTCGATTCAGCACGAACCCGAATTTTTAGTGGTTCGTGCTGACCGAATTTTCCCTGAAATAAAAAAAAAAAAATGCCGGCATGGTGGGAGTGGGGAGACCGGCTGCGCTGTCAGCGGGTGGCGGAAGCCGGCTTCCTCTGATGACGCGTCCTTTGATGACAGCTGACAGCGCAGCCGGCCTCCCCGCTCCCACCATGCCGGCATTTTTTTTTCCATTTCAGGGCTTGGTGGGAGTGGGGAGGCCGGCTGCGCTGTCAGCTGTCATCAAAGGACGCGTCATCAGAGGAAGCCGGCTTCCGCCACCCGCTGACAGCGCCGCCGGCCTCCCCGCTCCCACCAGAGATGAGCGATTCGCTAAAGTTCGATTCGGACGAGCCCGAATTTCTTTGAGAAATTCGGCAAATCGCCCGAATCGAATTTTTGAGAAGTTCGCTCATCTCTAATGTTCATGTCTGCCAGTTACTAACTGGTTTTAGGGTTCCATAATGGAACATACACTTAACTCACCTCTATGCGATTTTACTGGTCTCTTTACCCTGATAGTTGTTTTCAATATATTTTATTCTGCGCATATTCGTCCCACCCATGAGAGGAAATATAAATCCCTATTCAATCATTCCTGAAGCTTTTTCTATGTTCCTTTGAAAAGTAATCCCCCCCTCCCCACTGGCATGGCTAATTGGCATCCAGGTGACTTAATACATTTGGAAATTTGAGAGTCGGGCTCCATGTCTGCCCCAACTAATCATTTACATTTAAAATGATAATCATTGGTGTATGGCATTCTAAGTGTATCATTTTCAATCCTTGATTAGATTTTTTTCCCCGTGTTCTGCCAAGCCAAAGCATGTGTAAAAACAATTAAAAGTTTGAGCTGGAAAGGGATTTAATTACTCTTCGGATTCTGTGGAAAATATAACACAGCTGTTAGTCTCCAAATGCAGAACCTGGAATTAGCATTTTAACAAAAAAGAAGTGATTCATCTTCAATTCCAGGTCTATGCTAATTATTCAATGTTTAATTAGAAGTCGCTCTCCACGTTCAACATACCTGATCATTTGCCATCAGAGAATAAGTCGGGTTTATTCATAGGAGCACCGAGGAACCCACTCAAAGGCCCAATGGAACTTAAAAGCAATCTACGTTAAATGGGTTTTTCTGCTTTACATTTCTCCTGACGCTCTTGAAGTTCTTGCCGCTTCAAGCTCAAGCTCCCCTCTGTCATTCTGTTCACTGGCTAACACGGACAATAAAAGAAACAGTTTTATCCTAACCTATAAAACTTTGACCAAGCTCCTCCATATTTGGTCTTCCTGATCTTCAGATATTATTTCATAAGTCAGCTCTAACCCGTTAAAGTGGTCAAAAACCCACAGCGATCGACCCAGGAAAATATAAGATTGATTCCTTCCCCCCGGGGGCATCTAAAATCGGGAAGCCCCGACGTGTGAAACCCCCTAGGTCGTCCATACATAGAAACATAGAAGGTTGACGGCAAAAAGAGACCATACAGTCTCGAGCCAACAGCCTTGAGCCTGGCTCTTACAATGACCTTGATTCAATAAGAGTTGAAAAACAGCCAGCTCCCTTCTGTGTAACACATTGTAACAGCTGGGCTCCCTTATGTGTAACACATTAGCCTCAATGTAATAAAATTAATTAAAAAATTAAAATAGAAAATTCACTTTCTAATAAAAAAACATAAGAATATCACCGTTACTGAATCACCAGATAGGGAGACAATGATAGTCAGTTTTTACTACAGTGTAAAAGAATACAAAGTTTTTCTAGAAGTAAATAAGTACCATTAACTTTCATTGTTTACCTGGATGGTGATTCAGCAACATGCATTTTTCTCATAAAGTAACATTTTTTACTACCATGAGAATTCTTTCAACTTTTTAAATTGAGGCTAATGTGTTACACATCAGGGAGCCCAGCTGTTACAATGTGTTACACATCAGGGAGCCCAGCTGTTACAATGTGTTACACATCAGGGAACCCAGCTGTTACAATGTGTTACACATCAGGGAGTCCACCTGTTACAATGTGTTACACATCAGGGAACCCAGCTGTTACAATGTGTTACACATCAGGGAGTCCACCTGTTACAATGTGTTACACATCAGGGAACCCAGCTGTTACAATGTGTTACACAGAAGGGAGCCCAACTGTTACAATGTGTTACACATCAGGGAGCCCAGCTGTTACAATGTGTTACACATCAGGGAGCCCAGCTGTTACAATGTGTTACACATCAGGGAGTCCAGCTGTTACAATGTGTTACACAGAAGGGAGCCCAGCTGTTACAATGTGTTACACATCAGGGAGTCCAGCTGTTACAATGTGTTACACATCAGGGAGCCCAGCTGTTACAATGTGTTACACATCAGGGAGCCCAGCTGTTACAATGTGTTACACATCAGGGAGTCCAGCTGTTACAATGTGTTACACATCAGGGAGTCCAGCTGTTACAATGTGTTACACATCAGGGAGTCCAGCTGTTACAATGTGTTACACATCAGGGAGCCCAGCTGTTACAATGTGTTACACATCAGGGAGCCCAGCTGTTACAATGTGTTACACATCAGGGAGTCCAGCTGTTACAATGTGTTACACATCAGGGAGCCCAGCTGTTACAATGTGTTACACATCAGGGAGCCCAGCTGTTACAATGTGTTACACAGAAGGGAGCCCAGCTGTTACAATGTGTTACACATCAGGGAGCCCAGCTGTTACAATGTGTTACACAGAAGGGAGCCCAGCTGTTACAATGTGTTACATATGAGGGAGTTCAGCTGTTACAATGTGTTACACAACAGGGAGTCCAGCTGTTACAATGTGTTGCACATCAGGGAGCCCAGCTGTTACAATGTGTTACACATCAGGGAACCCAGCTGTTACAATGTGTTGCACATTAGGGAGCCCAGCTGTTACAACGTGTTACACATCAGGGAGCTGGCAGGTGTTGACAATGTAAGATACTGACTTATCCTGCTTGATGCATTGCACAGCAGGAGGGAAGGTAAAAGGTAAAAACCTTAAAGCCCGATATTCAGTGCATTCTACAAAGCTGCTTTTGTACATGCACAATAGCCTAAGAATAGAATGCTGAGGTGCCAAGATGGAGCCAGAAGATTTTATTGTCCCTCCTGCCATGTCCCCGTGTTCCTGTGCTTTAGATAACGGAAGATAAATCTTGCTGACTGCTCCTGTCCTTTGCTCTGAATACTGACCATGAACCACAGTTGCCTGCCCATAATCCTGACTTGCTGCCAAGCTCCTCTGTTTAGTCAATTGGTTATCGGATGATCACAATATGTCCAGATCCTCTATTCCCCAGTTGCACAGGTCAATATGATATGTTGTCAATAGATAGACCCCGGCTTCCTTCAACAGATAAAAAGACACTGGTGATATTATGAGACTAGGGCCCTTATTCATGAAGGGATAGCATCAGGTAGTGCCTTGTTAATGAGAGGTAGCGACAGGTGAACGCCGGACACGGCACGCAATCACACATTTATCATGCAGAATCTGTTAAGCGACTGGAATAACGTCATGTAGCGTCCGATTCATCATTATCCCAGCCTCAGCGAACAGCGCCGGCGTTCAGCCTTGCACAGCGCCAGGTGTGACCTCTCGCTACCTGACGCTCTCCCTTACATTTCAATGGACGATCCTTTTCTTCTCTTTTAACTGTTTTTTTTTTTTTTTAAATCTCAAATAATGTTGTGACCTCTTATGGCATTGAAAATGCATTTTTTTCCCAAATTTTTCATGTTTTATATATTTCTGCAAAAATGACATTAAAGGTCTGGCATTAAAGTGTTCATGTTACAATGTTATTACAATTTCATATGTTTTCGCTTTGTTACTGGGGGATACATTCTGAAAAACAGACTTTAAACACAAAGCCTCCGGCGCTCTGGGCTTCAGAGAAGCATTTTTCAGCGCCGGAGTACCGTGAGGATGTTTTTTTTAATGAATATGTTGTAAGTCGGTTGCACTGACCAGTCGCTAACATGCGCAAATGTATTTTATTAAGCCCATAAAATCATACAACTAACTAACTAACTAACTAAGGCCCTTATTTATGAAGGAATAGCGTCAGGTAGCGACTGGTGAGCGGCCGGTAATGACGGGCCCCGCCAGGAGAACGCCGGCTCCCCACCACAATCACACATTTATCAAGCCGATCCTGCTTAGCGACTGAGATAGCGCCATATAGCCACTCATTCATCATTATTCCAGCCTCAGCCCACAGCGCCAGCGTCCGACCTTGAACAGCGACAGGTATGACCTCTCACTACCTGGCGCGCTCCAATGCATTTCAATGGAACAATCTTTAAATATTAATAATTAATTGTTATTAATGTTTTTTTTTTTAAATGTGAAAAATTCTGTGCCCACTTCTGCCATTTTAGATAATTTTTTTAAGGGGAAAAAAAAAAAATGTACAGAATTGATATTACAGGTCTGATATTAATGTATTCATATTACTAAATTATTTAAAATACTTTTTTTTTGGTTTCCAAAAATATGGTGGTTTGGGGGTTAAAAAACTACTTTTAACACATCGCCTCCAGCGCTCTAGGGTTTAAACATGCATTTCACAGCGCTTGAATTTTTGGAGCGTGATTTTTTGATGAATATGGTGGAAGCCGGTCGCTCTGACCAGTCGCTATCATGCGCACCCATACATCGCGGAACCTGTCAAATAGCGACTCGTAACCTTGTATTCAACCTTACGACACACCGACTGAGTCACTGTCAACAACCGAACAACGGCCAAGCACAGCGACTACTAGCGGGCGCTGTGAAAATACTGCTACAGTCGCTCAACTGTCGCTACCTGCCGCTATTAATGAATCGGCCTCATAGATAGATAGATTGGCTGCCCACTATCACTTGGGTCATATTTTTTTTTTCAAGAACTTGGCTCCACTTTTAGTTTTTTGCAAAATGGATTTCTTATGATAAAAATTCCACTTAATATGCAGAACTTGCTTTGAACTTTACATTATCCAAGTGTTCATTTCCACCTGCTTTTATAGTTTTGTGTGAGGTTTGTGGGCTTAAAGGCAGGATATTGTGAAATTGTGTTATGTTAAAAATCCATAAAATCACGTTGGCTAATGAGAGGAGGGGTCACTTATACACTGGAACTGGATAAAACTCCTGCCAAGCCTGTGGTTTCTTCTCCTGGTAAGAATAAATTCCAAGGGTGACAGATCTGAGTGCATCAGGGGTGAGAGAGCCTGTCACCCTGGATGTCTGGCTGGATATTTCTTAATCCTGGGTGTATAAGTGACCCCCTCCTCCTGCCACCCAGTATATGTATATGGGGTTTTATCATTGGGCCATTTTTTTGTGATAGTGCTCCTTCAATAATGATATTTAAATATTTTTTTACATGCTTGCAGCTTGTTTTGGGACTGTGTCTGTGTCCCATCTCTCCTTTGCATAATATTTAGGGTTGTTATTTACTAATGTCTCAGATTAAATGCCCCAAATCGAGCAAGGGTGGATAAACTCTCCAGTCTTTATACTATAATCTTTAAAGCGGAACTTCAGTAACCAAGAACCCCCCCCCCCCCCCCTGACCTGCCGTGCTGCCCTGGCGCTGAGGCAGGACAGAGGGGGTTAGAAAGAAAAAAAGCCCTTACCCTATCCTCAGGACATGCAGCTTCCACGGTCTCTGTGCGGCAAGTGCTGCAAATGCCACAAAGCAGCATCCTATGGGTCCATGCATGCTTTACTAGAAAGGGCGGACAGGAGTCGGGGGGGGGGGTGCAGATCTGTTTTTTCATTCAAGATGGCGGCGCCCAGGGTTCAGAGCGCCGGAGGAGCAGCGCAGGCCCCTAAATAAGGTAGGGTTTTTAATTCTTTGACACCCCCCCCCCCCCGTCCAGCCTCAGCTCCAGGGTATCGTGGCAGGGTGGGGTGTTATTTGGTGACTGAAGTTTCGCTTTAACTGGGCCTCTTCTGACCTTTATTAAATAACCTTTATTTGTACAGCATAACATCTCATTTGTCACAATATGAATATATTTATCTACAGAATAACTTGTATATTTTATTTCTTTAACAATAACCAGCAGCCAAAGTTCCGCATACTTTCTTAGTGTCCAATTTGTATCTTTACAGAGTAAAAACCTCAATCCCAAAGAATACAGCAAAAATAATGATTGCTGATTCTGATCAAAGAGAATCATTTATGATGCTGAGTTGACAAGGCACAAGTCTGTTGGGAGATATTTTATTTTCTAGGATCAGCAGCGGGATGCTGTAAATGTGAAAGTAAGTGGAAGACTTTCAACCTCAGCTTTTTATCGTTATTACACAATGGTGGTTGCAGGCACCGAAAAACTGTCTTCTGTTGTTTTCTATTATGTTGTAACAAACAAGTGTACTGAGTCATCAGATCATAAACTGCAGAGTAACTGCTGATTATGGGCCGCATCCATCTATGATAAAAGTGATTTACTAGATGCTCCAGCTCCTGCGGAGACAACAGCTGGCCAGGTGTCTCCCCAGCCAGGAGGATGATGTCTCCTGATGATGTATCAGATCCATCCAAAATATTTCCCTTAATTCTCTGATTTATGGGAAAAGAAGACAAATTCTATTTTTCTATTTATCTATCTATCTAGATCCAGATCACCAAGTTTTAGGTTTTGTCTGAAAATGTTTTTGGAGGTTTGTAGAGCCTGTATTTGACAAGTGGAACAGGGAAAGATCTGCCTGAGAATGAAGGGTTTAAAGTATACACCGAATAAGTATATATACTGAATATAACTAAATACTGAGGCATCGCTTGAATCAGAACAACAGGCAACAGCAAAACTTAGTTGCCCCTTCTGTATGCATGAAATCATGAATCATTGTCAGCACTTACATTTGTTCCTTCATCTACTAAAAGCTGAAAACCAACTAGTCGATATTCTCCTGGTCGCAGCCATCTTGGAGCACCCAGGAGGGTTCTTCTTTTCACGGCACCCCAGCTTCTGCCTGGACTGTAATGGCATAGTGGGCAATACAAAGTAGCACGATAGGAGTCGTGTCAAAGTCAAGTTAATGTTTATGTGTAGCAATCTGAGTTGCCTTGGGTAAGGATGCATAATAACACTGTTTCTTGTAAGGGTGATGATCCAGTTTAAGGCCAGTGGCAGAGATTTAATTCTTGGAGAATTAAGGGCACACTGCTGTGAAGGAAACAATACTGTCAAGAACCCAACATCTGACACAAAGCCCGGAGTCTAAGGGCAACCCCTGTTTACAGTGGAGCCCTCCCCCCGCAATGGAAGACAAGCAGGGCTACAAGAAGGTCCCAGGTCCCCACTCAATAACCAATTGATCAGACAGACAAGCTTGGCAGAAAATTGTTCAAAAGGTAAGTTAAAGTCTGTAAATCAGGACCATGGGACCAGGACCAACTGTGGCCCATGGTTGGTATCCACAACAAAGGTCAGGGGCAGACAGGAAGATTCATAGTTCACTATCTAAAACACATTTCGAAGGGTGGGCAGCATAGTTAGAGGTTCGACTAAACAAAATGAGGCAGATAAGTGCACCCGCATTAGACATCTCTGAATGCACGTAAGAGTGGCTTTGTAAAGCTTAAACACGTAGTAAAGCAGAATGGAGTCACTGTTTGCAAGTCACTGATTAGAGGAGAGCCAGCATGTGGGCCAGTGAGGTAAGAATTGCTGGTGTTTCAAGTATTACACCATGATGAATTCCAAATCGAGATGATCTTCTGCGGAGAATCAATCACCAGGATATTAAAAAGCTAATATTAAATATATATATATGTGTAATGGGTAGTTACAGCTTAAAACAGTACCGTTAAAAAGAATTAGAACCCTGTCAGTGGAGTCGGCCCTGATAGTGATAGTGACTTTAATAAGTAATAGATAAGTAGCAGGACTTGAGTTGTCATTGTATTATAAATCCACATGATGGCAATGTTACCTAAGGAATAAGACAAGCTAATATTAATGAGTCTAGTGTACCCTTTAGTTAAGCAAATAGAGACTAAGCCAGATGGCATTAGCAACATTACCTGCTCTGCCATTGGTTGGAGAAAAATACATAGGTGGTGGTAGCAACATTTAGGAGGTTATATAACCTTACAGAAGGTTCTAGGTTCTTGAAGTATTATGTCAAGAGGGGAAGCCATGAAGCCATGAAGGGGGAGTCCAGCTTATGCCAGCCAGAGTGAAGGGACTAGAAGTCGGTGGCAGCCCAAAGGCCCACCTTATTTATAGGATTAGGATCAGCCTGAGCAGATTCTAAAGTGGCACTAGAGTGCTGAAATAAGCTCTTGAATATACCCGCTGAAGTGTACCATCTGTAATGGAATGTGCTGCTATGCTTAATTGAAGACCTTAATAAAGAGACTGTTGTTTGATTACAATTACACGACTGTTGTCATTCCAGAAGATCATCACCCAGTGATAACTAACGAGTAAGTGCATCTCACCCCACACGCCACACCAACTTGAGCCTAGCCTAGGTCCAAAAACCCCTCTCACTCCTTACAGCCTCTGCCACAGGCCAGGCAGAGGCCAGGTACACATAGCCGAATTAATATATTAATAATAAATAATATAACAAAATATACACAACATTATTTCAAGAAGATGTGTTCTGGACACAGACCCTTGGGTCAGTTATGGGAAATACAATCAAGTGTACCTGTGAAGTGTTTATAAAGGCAGACCCAAGGTCACATGTTCATATACAGAAGTTCTTAGGAGCATGGTCACATACAGAAGTCTTTACGACCATGGTCACTCACAGAAGTCCTTTGGACCATGGTCACATACAGAAGTCCTTTGGACCATGGTCACATACAGAAGTCCTTTGGACCATGGTCACATACAGAAGCCTTTAGAAGCATGATCAAGGAAAGTCCCTTGGATCATATTTATTTACAGTAAAAATCTAGGATTGATTTTAATTTTTACAACTGAATTCTATTCAAAGTAATGTATATCAAGGACTTAGAAGAGTGTGCTTTTTGTCTGTGTATTCCTTTCTGTTTTTTCTGAATACCCCATAAAGGCTTTGATTTACGAATTTGTACAAAAAAAATCCTTGGCTCTAATGTAAGACACAACCAGTTGCACAGTATTTAAAAATACATGTATCTTTTTAACTTTATTTTGTAAGAAAGGCTCCGAACTGGTGGCTTGCCAATAACCTTGCCTTATCCACATCAGGGATTCAGAGGAGAGTCTGGTCACCAATGTCATGGGCCATTTTTTCCTCCAGGGGTGGCACAAGTAGAGCTGAATTGATTAGGCAATGCTCAGGTTGAGTGTAACAATGACCAAAAGTCAAAGTCAGCATCTAGCATTGAGTTCAGGCCTAGAAGACATTCAAAAATATGTCTATGCAGGATCATAGATAGGTCAGACTAAATGAGAGGGTTGGCATCTAGCATTTAGCCACAGAGCATTGCTGGTAGCCAGTGGTCATTGTTAGTGCTTAATAATTTTCCATTTTAAAGTGAGATTGCCCAGACAGCCTTTTACATATGGCCTAGATAATTCATTTTAGAATAAAACTATTTACAGTGAATAAGCAAAACAAGGCTGGTAATTGGCAAGGGTGCCCTGAGTACCTACTATTGCTGCTCCTGTTATCTTCACATGCCATGGCTGCACAGTGCATCCAGTAATGGACATAACAATCATGATAATGGGAGGTAAGCAGGTAAGCAAACTAATGTGTCAGTAAATGATGGATAAACAGAGAAAACTAAAAAACTGCAAAAAAGGCTGCTATTGAATTTATTTGCGATTGAGGATTAGCATTGAAGGGATATTATAGACAAAAAGGGCTAGAAGGGATCGGCAGAAGCTGGGTGTGGGGGCAGGGGATCAGAGTCCCCCTCCTTTGCACCCGATTTCCGCTGATCACTACCGGCTCCTGCTCGCCGGCCAACCCTGGAAGCAGCATTTTACACCGGAAGAGAGAGATGACATAAGCTTACTCCGGTATAAAAGGCCCCTTCCTGCGGCAGCCGTCAAGATGCCAGATGATTGATGATTAGCATTAAAGTGATATTATAGACAAAAAATGATTTACTTAAAGTGAAATTCCAAACTTTTGATGGCATTTTTGTCCATTATTGTGTGCCAACATAATGTCCTTAAGGTGCTGGGATTATGTTATTCAGTGTTTTTCTTTTTTAATTGTTTGCAACAATTGTTTTATAAAAACAAACTGTAATGTGTTTACTTTAGCAACATTCTTAAAGGATAGTTAAAGGTTAGATATAAAATGGTCTGAGCGTCCCCATTTTAAGAAATGTTCAAATGAAATACAACTACTGCATGAACTATCAAGGGTTAAACCCTTTAAGATTAAAAAAAAGTGACGTGGGGGTGCCCCCCCTTTCCAAGCAAAACCATCTTGGGCACCAGCTATGGGGACTCACAGGCCGCGGGCTCTTCTACATGCCTCTGGGTTTTGGGGATAATGGGGCAGGGATAACTGCTGGCAGGTGACTTGCTAGCGCCTCTTGCCCTGTGGACTTGTATAGCCAATCACTCCCGACTCCTGCTCTCCCGCTGCCACCGGAAGTGGACTTTTACACCAGAAGATGACATCATCTCACTCCCAGTATAAAAGACCCCTCCCTGTGGCAGCCGGCAATATGCTAGAAGCTGGCATACGGGGCTGGCCTGACCATGGACTAGCAATCAGAGAGCTGCCAGGGGGAAGCGCTGTATCCAGGAGGGAGGGAAGTTCTTTTTTTTGCCACTAGCGGGGGGAAATTCTAGGCATGTAGACACTTAAAGGGAGGAGAGGCGGGCATGTAGAATCTACGTGCTTGGCACTGGAAGGATTAAAGTCCTGTTCATTTAAATCAGTATAGGATGGTTGTTCCAATAGTTGGGTTTTTTGCCCATGTGGGTCCCACAGTAGGCTCCAGCACACACATCACAAGCAAGCAGCATACCTGACTTTTTTGCGTTGGTCCTCATGGAATTGGTGGTCCATTGGTCTTCACGGTCTCATGCATTTCCTTTGCACTTCCTGGGAAAGCCCCAATGATTATTAGGCATCTCTGAGATAGGGCATTTTAACAGGTGAGGTGCATGATTTTTCTAATGAAGTAAGGATTTACTGTTGTTTCCAAACTCTAAAAAAAAAAACTTTACCTCCTGGAAAGATTATGCACCTTACCTGTGAAAATGTCCCATCGCAGGGGTATGTGATTTATTGGTAAGTCAGGACAAAACATTTGTATACATTTTTTTTAGTGTATTCAAGTAATAAAGTTCCCTCAGATGTGAGTCTCAGTTCACACCCAAATCAAACCCAGAGGTGAACTTGATTTACCATATCTTTAGCATGACCCCCAATGTGTCATACTGGCTTGGTAACCTGACAGCAAGTTATAAGAGGTACTGTCCAAAAGTTTTGAAAGAAAAGTGCAACTCCAGCAATTAACAATACTTACAAGCAGATCATGTACCAACAGTCTCGATTTTGTTGAATATAGATTAATACCAAAACAAAAAGTAAAGAGATTAGAAATAACATTACTTTAGGAGATGGTGCATGTAGAATATATTAGGCTGCAGTATTCATATTAGAGCTGTAGCCGCTAGCCACATTGATTTAAATGCAGAGACAGAGATGGGTACAATCACTATGCAGCACTTCTCATTAGGAAGTCAAGGGTGGATGCAGACAAGCTAGGAGCATCAGTTTGTCTGATCCAGTATACAGAGACTCACTAGGTAACGAGCTTAGTTTTTCATAAATTTTGTCTGTAAGTCTTTGCAGTAAATGCTACTGCTTAGCCTCAGCATAGCAACAAAATGCCAGTTTTGCCCCTGCCACTCTAAACAGCCCACTAATTATATATGGTATCAAGAGGAGAACATGAAAACATTTTGCAGGCAGCCAGCAATTCCTACCTCTTTTTCCTTTAGCAATACAACAAGTACTGGTTATAGCTGCATCAGAGAAAAGGGTTCTTTACTGTCAACCTGATGACATTTCAGAATATCCCACAAGAACACAAATAGCTCATAAGTAGAGATGGGCGAACCCAAACTGCAAAGTCCAGGTCCCCGAACCTGGACAGAGACATGGACAGCTGGTTGATGGGCTGCTTTTATATTTTTTGGTAATTTTTTGGCATTTTTCATTAGATACAATTGTCATTTAGCAAAGAATAGTCTGATTCTTCATATTTTTTTTACACTCTGTTTAACATTGAAACTACCTGCGGATTTATTTTTTTATATTTTTTGGTAATTTTTTGGGGCATTTTTTGTTAGATCCAATTTGATTTTCCAGTCTGACTTTTTATTTCTTAATTGTATTTTTTCAGTTTTCAGTGTTGCATTGAAGTTAACATTGAAACTGTTTGCAGGTTTATTTTTTAATAATTTTTGGTAATTTTTTTTGTCAGAATTTTTTTTTGCACTTTTCCGGGGAGGCCGATTCATTAATAGCGCCAGGTAGCGCCAGATGAGCGACTGTAGCGTGATTTTTTCAGCGCCAGCCAGTATTCGCTGTGCTTGGCCGGCGTTTGCTTGATGACAGCGACTCGGTGTGCGGTAATGTTGAATACGGGCTTAGGGGTCGCTGTTTCACAGGTTCAGCGTTGTATGTGAGCGCCTGACAACGAATGGCCAGAGCGAACGGCTAGCTTCATATTCATTAACAAATCACGCTCCGAATGTGCTGTCGCTGTCCATTCCTTGTTTAAACCCCAGAGCGCTGGCGGCGATGGGTGTTAACTAGTTTTTAACCCCTAAACAACCATATTTTTTGATTGTAACATTATACATGTTTTTAGAATCATTTTGTAATATGAATACATTAATCTCAGACCTGTTAGATCAATTCTGCACAAATGTTTTTTTAAATTTTTTTTTACTTAAAAATAAATCCTAACATTGCAGAAGTGGTCTCCGAATTTTTGACATTAAAAAAAAAAATTAAAAAAAATTAATACCAATTATTTATGATTAATTATAGATTGCTCCATTGAAATGCATTGGACATCGCCAGGGAGCGACAGCTCATACCTGGCGCTGTGAAGGAATTTGCAGCGGCGCTGTTCGGTCCAGGCGGCTTCATGATGAATGCCGCGCTAGCCGGCGCTAGCCTCATTTTGCTTGATAAATGCGTCATTGTGACCGCCGCCGGGCGTACTTGAGTCGGTAGCCGCCGATAGCTGGCGGTACCTGGCGCTCGTCAGACACTACCTGGCGCTAGCCCGTGATAAGTAAGGCCCTTATTTTAGCAGGGTTATTTTTTCTGGGCTGTTTATTCTGTTTTTTTTACAAAAAAAAAAAACAGGCCCTCCCCCTTTCAAAGGCTACCAGCCTGGGAACCAAGCATAAAGGCTTGTTACCCAGGGCTCAGAAGCCACATGATTGGCGGCCGCTGACACTGCAAGTTACAAGCCCTTATGCCCTTTGGTGTGAGCTAGGGACTCTTCCAGGGTTGCCCAACGAGCACTCTTCTGCATCCCCGATGCCCCAAATGGGGGTGCTGGTAATGTGTAATTTTACCGGCATGGCACCTGCCAAGTATGACCATGGTGAACTGGTATAGGGGAGCAGGTTATCATGGAGTCCCCAGCCAGGATGAACAGGAGGGGAACCTGTGTTCCCCTACTTTCTAAATGCATACATTTAAAGAAGCCTGCGCGGGTGCCCGGAGGGGGAAAGTAAGTATAAGTTAATTAAGTTAATTAATTAAGTTAAGGTAATTAATAAAATTAATTTAGAGCTTTAACAGTGGCTACCAGGGAACCAGACTTAGAAAAAGGCAAACTTCAGAAGGCAGGGAAACCAAAAGAGAAAATGAACAGGTATAAATTGTAATTAGACCTGCAGTGTAGACAAGTGCCACTAGACCACGTAATGAAGCTATGGAACAAAAAAAAAAAAAAAATAAAAAAAAAACATGACATTCTGGAAATGCAAATTTAAAAAATGCATAACAGATAACAAGTAATTTAGCCAAAATCAAATGGCCGGAGGCAAAACACCTACAGTACTTTTCAAAGTTCTTACTATTTATTCAGCCATGCATTTTGGTGGTATATCTACAGTAAATTAACACTATTTTCTCATATTCAAAAGCCAAGAATAATCCTCTTTAAGCTTGTGCAAGTAAGTAGTCTTCTGATTCTCCACTGTACCCTGTTTATTTTTAAGCCTAGGAGGGGCATTCAATAAACACTGTACATATGATTAAACAAAAAAAGCAAAATTGAACATTTCAGACTTTAGTAGTGTATTTCAAAAGGGTATTTCAGTGGTAATTTACGAAACAATTATCCGTCCTCTGCCAGGCATCAGCTGGGTTTACACATTTATTTTTAAGTAAAATTTTGTATGTATTTTTCTGTGAATGCTGGCGAAAACTTTTGCATATTTTAGCACCTTTTAGTGGCGACCCCTATAGGAATCAATGTTATTTAGGGATATGGTCACTTTCCATTTATATTAGCATCTTTAATTAAATTTTTTAACTTTTTGAATGTGAACATTAGAAAGTTAGCAAGTATGTGAAAAACAACTAATAATGTTTTTACATGACTTTTATATTTTCAAATAAACTTTTATTCTTAAGCTTTTAAAAAAACCCAGCCACTCCCAAAATACCCCACATATATAGGCCCCTCCAATGCTGACATATGCTAAAAAAGTGTGTTTTCAGCAAGGTTTCATGTAATTCTGCCACAGCATATCAACGGCATTGTCTAAACCACTTTCCAATATAAATACTTTCGCCAGCAAATTCTGGTGCAAACACAGCAAAGTGCATTGCCAAAGTCTGTGTTTACTTCGCTGCGGTTACGTTTTTGCTTACTCACTTGTCTGTCACGTATGCGTTGCAAACATACTTTTATGTCAATTAGCGAACGGTAGTGAACATAGCAAATCACACCAAATCACACCATATGGATCTCTAAAACCAAGTTTATCCATCTCCATGATATCTGTCTTATTAGTCCCATAACAAACAAGTTAGTTAGCACCTAGGGGGTAATTTATGTGCTGCTTCGCTGTTAATACGCGGCTTTTACGTTTGCCACATTTACAGAGCAAAATGTGGCATATTCACAGGCGATGTCCTTGTTCTCATTGTTAATCTCGTTCATTGTACTATGGCAAATGCTGGTCACCTTTTCAATTCCCAGCTTTTAGTAGCGAGCCCCATATGAATCAATGTTATTTTAAGCAAGATTGTCTCTTTAGGTCACTATTGTATCTTTAACTGATATTTCGAGCACGAATGTCTCATTGTTAACTTGTTTTGGAAAAACAGCTAATAAAACTACTTTGCATATATTTTAAACTCATTATCTAAAGCTTTGCAAACCAGGACCAGAACTCATGAAATGCCACACATATATTTTTAAACCTCTACCATGCTAAAATAAGCTTTAAAAGTTTCCATTCAGTAACATCGCCCACAGCAATTTTTCATCTTAAAAAAAATTTCACATTTTCAGCCAGTGAATTGCTGCAAAAATCCAGGTAATAATCAGTTGTCCTTGCCTTCACCACTCATAGAAAGACAGAAGTTGCGGAATATCAAAAATCAGGCCCTCAGTATCATTTAGCATGTGGATTGTTAAAGCCAGAGCCGGCTCTAGGTTTGTGGGGACCCTTGGGCAAGAAAGTCTTAGTGGGCCCTTAAGTAGTGTGTCACATAATGTCACCTTTCAGCTCCGCTTCCTCAAATGGGTGCCGCTGATCACCATCATGTTCTCATTGCCTTCCCTATAGCCACCAATCATCCTCAAGTCCTTGTTGCATTCTTTACTGCCACCAACACACTCCGGCCCTTGCTGCTTGTTCCGCTGCTAATTAAAGACTCCTTCATTTCTGTCAGTTGTCACCTGGTTCTCGCCACCTTCTGAGCTTCCATCAGTTGCCCTCCATTCCAGGCCACCTTCTCCAATGTTGCTGATCATCCCCTGTTGCTGAGGCCAGCCATGAGCAGGTCTGCACACAGGATTTGGTGGTTTGGGTCCACTGTAAAATGGCCAGGTGTGAGCCTGAGTGGGCCCCTGAAAATGCCATGGGCCCTGACAACTGCCCTGTGCTGGCGCCAGCCCTGGTTAAAGCGAACCCAAGCCCATTTCTTAGCTAATGTGTTTCGGACTAGTCACGGCCGCATTGAAGCAGGCTATGGAGAGCATCCAAATTGCTGCCCCTCTGGCACATTACCCCTTGCAACACCAGCACTCCTTACCTTATACCCTGCAGCTCTGTGATTGGTCACTGGCGGTCATACGCGTCATCCCTTTTAGTAGCTGGGACAGAGAATGTGACCAGACCCACGTGACTGGCGGCTGCTAATTGTAAGCTAGGGTAAGGATTGTGGGCATTGCGGGGGGCAATGTGCAAGGGTACTGTCTCAATGCGGCCAGGGCTGGACCCAATCCCATCAGCTACATTAGCTACTATTGGCATGGGTCCACTTTAATGCTGAGTTTATCCATCCCCCAAAATATATGTTTGCACACTTTGGCCACCGAAATACAAATCTACATTGTTTAAAGGGTTACTAATTTCCCAAAAACAAACATGCATTCACCTTCACGCAGCAGCAGAAGCTCTGTCCGCTCTAAAGCTGAAACCTCTTGGTTTTCCAGAATGAGGGCTGGGAGCAGTGGTGAGGGGTGCCGCTCTCTGCGCCCCGACCAACAGCGAGCAGGGGATTTGAGCCCCACAACTTCCGCTGGATCATGCTGGTCACACAGCGCATTCCATGTATTGCAACAAATGGACGGTGATGTGTGACTGGCACAAAGGGGCGGCACGGCACACAAGGCAGCGGGAGAGCCATTCCCTGAAACTGCGAGTGTCGGACCGGCCCAGGTGAGCTGCATGGGAGTGAAGGTAAGTGCCTGATTGTTTAGGGGGAGGGTTAATTTCTTAATAATTGGGAAAAACAACTTTCCTTAATAAAAGGCAAGTTTCTAACTAAGCCGATAAGGTCTAAATATAAGCGAACACAGCGAGTCAGCTTCTGTTAGAGTCTTCTGCCTAATCAGATACAAGATGTATAAATATTGATAGGTACATTTCAGGAGGAGGATGACTAATTATATTATGAAAATATTATTTTCCTGGCAATCGCGCTGCTTCACCCACATCATTAACTTATTAGTTTCTGGATTGGAAAATTCATGCTGCTGAAAAAGTCTGGGAAAAGTTAGAACCGAGTATCTGGGCACCAGGGGGAATATTTACTAAAGTGTGAAGAAGTTATACCCCCGTGTAACACACTTCTCCAGCTCAGGTGGAGATAATCTCTAAACATCTGTAATTAAGGTACAGAAAACATCTCCACTCTTAAGTAAATAACAACCCAGCCCTTTGAGGTGAGCAGAGCAGCATGTTGACTAGACAGTTAAAGGGACGATCTCGATCGGAGATGCCCCACTGTGCGAAACCACCTTGATTGCACGAAAACTCACCTTTGTTCCTGGGCCAACAGCGCATGCATGAGCAGCGGCCACATCCCCGCTATCCTTTTAGCGGGGTGCGTGCCCACACCAAGCATTTGTGAATGGTATTAGACAAGCTCCTGGACGCTCGAGTGAATCCGAAGTGCTCGAGTAGATCCGAGCACACTGATTGGATGAGAGGGCTGCGCATGTGCCATAGGACCGGGGAAGGGTAAGTGGGATCGGGTGACCTGAAGGGTTTCACACAGCGGGGCACCCCCCTTGTGTGAACCAAATCCCAGGATAGTCAAAATCCTAGGTTTTGATCCAATTTAAAGAGGAACATCGGATGCCCAGGAGTCTAAAGGACTCCAGGGTCACCCGAGTTCCACCCCTTGGGGCATCCTGAATTGGGATGCTCCGCTATGTAAAACCCCCCTGAAGCCCCGTTTCACTTACCTTGACCCAGAACCCTCACTGCATCTCTGCGCCACAGCCGCATCCCATCTCTCCTCTAGCTGTGGAGCGCCGAGTGCCGCACTGAGCTGGCGCTACCTGTTGCTGTGCTGTTGTTAGAGCGTCCAACACACATCACATTCATCAATGCCGGCCAGGTTACTAGAGCGTCCAAGACACTCTGTTACAGCTCCAGATACAAGCTTACAGCGTCTACTAGCGGACGCTCTAAGCGCCGCTGTATAGACGCTCATCTGCCTATACCTGGCGTTAGTAGTGCATGAGCCTCTTGGTGAGTACCAAAACAGAGTTGCAAGCCAGTATGTGGAGAGACCCATGTTAGGCTTAACATAGGGGGGCTAAATAGACCAAAAAACACTCTACCCAAACGTAAGGGAACATAGGCGCTTTCCTAAAACGGTCTTGAATCCTCAGTATCAGGGAGCAAATCCCCACTATTGCTAACGGTATCAAAATACCCCCAAAGATTTCTTTTAAATTAACATTCTAAAAAATTAAAACTGCTCTTAAAATCACCCACTGAAATTTTAACAGGAATTGTATTAATCTTTAAAAATAGTTTGAGTGCTAAAATAAGCACGGCAGGACATTGGATTCAGCGTGAAAATGAAATTACTTTCATTATGTGCAACAAGAATAAAATGGAAAATTTTTTAAAAAGCTCAACACTATGGCCCACGTCTGCCAATATCATCTACACATCTGCCAAAAAGAGAATAGCGAGGGAGAATTTACTGCCCATCAAACACTTCTGCCTGAATGAAAAGTTATCCCCTGTTTTCTTTACGTAAATGTACCAACAGTTCGACTTTAAGCCGAAGTTTACACAGTGCGTCTTTATAGAGGATCGCTCCACTGTACTTTCCACCTCCAAGAATCACATTTGGATGCTATTGATTTTTTTTTAAAGGGCTCTTAAACCTGAAAACACCAGAGGTAGTAATTTTCCAAAGTAGTTTGTGTTTCTCCTGAAATAAATTTTGGTAGACAAGGAAATGAAAATCAGGCATTTCTCTACGGTTTTCTAACCTTTTGTTTACGAGACGTGGTAACTTCCCTGATTTTTTCTCAGAAAATGTTATTTCTGCATGCATGGCCTTTCTACAAAGTGGATCTTAATCATCTTGGAACACTCCATTTTCAGTTGCCGCAATTTTCTAGACACGTCTGGCATTTTTGACTCTATATTTAAGCTCCATTTTGCTTCGGGGTTGACTCTTGAGGCCTTCTAAAACACATTTGTTGGAAAATAGCTTCCAAAAGAGTATTTTTCAAGAGGCTCAAGAATTAGTTATCAGACTTGACCAAATCAGTGACTGAACACAAAACAGTTGGTCAGCCAGGACTAAATCCATAAAAACGTCACGCTTTTTTATATCAGAATTTAAAATCCATCAGATCCATCAGATAAAATTTACATATAGAAAATACATGAATTGTCTACACGTTTTGGACCCACCGGTCCTTATTCATGACTACATTCCCAATGCAATAGATTCATTAAATATTTGCAAACTTCGCAACCACACCTGTGTGAACAAATCATATTGGGCCATATATACCTGCCATATAATTAATTACATAGAGGGTAGAAAAACACTACACACAAAGAAACTCACCTTATGAGCTGGCCGGCTCAAGGTGGCCCCTCATAGTCACTGTGAAAGCCGGGAGCGGCGTGCATGCTCGAGCCCTGAAGGAAAGGAGTGTTGCAATTGCTGTTGTTATGGTGTGAAGGGCTTTCCCAGCCACCTCACTTGCTGGGAGTCTAGGAGCCCAGTGTGGGGCAGTGGTCACAGATCTGGCTGCAGAGTGGTGTGGGAAAGCCATGCCAAAGATTGCAAGTGAGAAGGTGAGCATCGGTCACTTACCTGTCCCCGGAAGTCGGCTCACACAACTGACAATGCAGCCAGCTTACATGCTCCCTTTCTGCTGTGCCATTCCTTGCATAGTGATGGTCAGGCTGTGTAGAGGTGAACAGGCATACCTGCTCATCACGAGGGGAGTGGAGGAAGCCAGCCAACCAAAACAATGGGGGAGCCCGAATACATTGAGTTGGAATCGCTTCACTCATCACTAGTCCTAACATGACTATTGTGTTTTGGATTTCAGCCAATTCAAATGGTTTGTCTAGGGTAAGTTGGAAGGGTACAGCTGGAAGATCTCAGCTGGTGACAGTCTGTGGAGTTTTCTTATAAATGCCTGAGTAGAACTTTAAATTCCTGTTAGATGTCTCCCTACATGTGAGCTTTAGTTCCATCCTGTCTAGTGATGATTTCTATGAATCTCTCTGTCTTTCACTCCTTTAAATGAAATTCACAATCTGATCTAAGGGTTGGTTTCTCATGGCAGTATGATCTTGGTTTTGCATAATTTGGTCTGGTAATCATGGGCATAATATCTCAAGGCTGCGAGTGTATTAAATCCATTTCTTTAAAGCAGACCAAAACCCAATGAACTTGTGAAATACATTTGGCCAAAGCCCCTGCCGATACTTTGTTCTTAGGGTGTAGAACTAAAAATGGATATTTTCGCTTTACGTAGTCTTGGAACACTGTTTTTTTTTTGCCGTACCTCTCTGTAAGGTGGAAGGTCATCAGTCATTGCATAGGTCCACACGACACAATGACATCATTGCCACACGCGGCAGTGGCAATGAATGGAGGAAACGGAGCTTTACAGCTAAAACAGGGGACATTATCTGGGATTAGAGTGAAGCAGGAGCAGAAAAAAATGGGAAAATATTGATAGGGACAGCAATTCAGGGGATGCTAGTTAAAAATGTGAAAAAGTTTTGGTCTGCTTTGAATAGCAACATGCCCCCCCTCGGGTCTATAACATTCTTGGGGGGTTGCTCTACCTCTATATGGATCATTCCGAACCAGGATGCCCCACTATGTGAAACCCCCCAGATAGCCCAAACTATGCACCTGTCCACCGTGCCCTTATCCACAGCATATCCCTAGCTCTGAGCACACCAGTCCTTTCAGTGCGGCAAAGGAAATCTAAATGGAAAGATCTTCCAGGCAATCTGTGGGGAACCAGTCATCTTCTTGGGTGTTGTACCTCTTTAAAGATCTGTTTGATATCATTCAAAGCTTTGCACTTTTTTCGTGTTCTCCCTCCTTTACAGGCCATGCTTTGATCATGTACAGTATTTAGTTAAAGTTGGTGCCCGTTAAAATGGTACCTTTGCGTATATCCGCCATGTTCATTACCTTTGTAACAACATTATGCCGGTCTTTATTTGGGCAGTGTATATAGATAGTTGTACAGGTTCACCTTTTAAGATAATATATCTTCCCTGTTTGTCTTTGAACTACTTGGTTGCAGATCAATATTATTGCAGATCAGGATGGCTACTCCTCTGGATTGTTTGATGTTGCTAGAAATTATGCAATATATCTGTGTTATTGTTTGTGAAATGTGTCTCCTGAATTAGGGCAATGTCGATTGCTGATGTCTTTTATGTTTCAGTTTTATAAGGGTAATTAGCCCCCTTCACATGATAAGTGCATAATCTCTGTGTCATTTTATGTTGTTTTGGTTTTAGGTGCTTATAAATCCACTTATGCTTATTTGTGATTATTCCACCCTCCCACTTCTCGTTCATCCATCTTCCCATCAACTCTGACGAGCTTTCCAGTCCTTACTAAAGAAAAGCCTCTCTACAGCATGATGCTGCCAGGTTTCACTGTTAAATGGAGTGTTGCCAGCAAATGGCGTTTGGGATTTAGGCCAAAAAGTTCAACTACGGTATGCCTCATCTGACCTTAGCAACCTCTTCCACGTGATTGCTGTGTCCCCTACGTAGTTTGTGGCAAACGGCAAATGGGTCCTCTTATGGTTTGCTTTCAAAATGTCTTTTTTTTGCCACGCTTCCATAGTGGCCAGATTTGTGCTGTTCACAACTAATATTTGTCCAGTTGACAGATTCTTCCATCTGAGCTTTGACCCTAGGTCTCTTAGCTGCTGCTTTAATTAATGTTCCACTTGCCTGAGCTATAAGTTTAGGTTGGCTGCCATGTCTTGGTAGGTTTACAGTTGAGCCATATTCCTTTCATATACAGATCACGGATTGAACACTGCTCCGTGACCAGGGGCGGACTGTGGCTAAAAAAAACGTCCCTGCTGTACTGCTTCTGGCCCAGTAAAGTATCTTAACGTCACATTATATATATACGTTATTTTTCATTCCACAACACGCACCCAGGGTTTAGAGGAGAAAAATAATAAAGAAAATATTCTGAACCAAATGGTGTGATAGAATCCCCCCCATTACAGGCAGCGTGCAGGATCACTCCATTTCAGGCCGTGAGCGGCATCTCTCATTACAGCGAGTGAGGGGAGGCCCACAGAGGTATGCTGTGGCATTTCCTATTACAGCCACTGGGTGGGAGCATCCCTCAGTGCAGCCACTGGGTGGGGGCATCCCTCACTGCAGCCAGTGGGTGGGGCATCCCTCAGTGCAGCCAGTGGGTGTGGGCATCCCCCAGTGCAGCCAGTGGGTGGGGGCATCCCCCAGTGCAGCCAGTGGGTGGGGGCATCCCCCAGTGCAGCCAGTGGGTGGGGGCACGCCTCAGTGCACCCAGTGGGTGGGGGCATCCCCCAGCGCAGCCAGTGGGTGGGGGCACCCCTCAGTGCAGCCAGTGGGGAGGGGCATCCCCCAGTGCAGCCAGTGGGTGGGGGCAACCTCAGTGCAGCCAGTGGGTGTGGGCACCCCTCAGTGCAGCCAGTGGGTGGGGACATCCCTCAGTGCAGCCAGTGGGTGGGGACATCCCTCAGTGCAGCCAGTGGGTGGGGGCTTCCCTCAGTGGGTTTGGGCACCCCTCAGTGCAGCCAGTGGGTGGGGACATCCCTCAGTGCAGCCAGTGGGTGGGGGCATCCCTCAGTGAGTGGGGGCACCCCTCAGTGCAGCCAGTGGGTGGGGGCATCTCTCAGTACAGCCAGTGGGTGGGGTCATCCTTTATTTCAATCCCTCCCGCCAACACTGCACAATAATAAGGCAGCAGGCAGGCAAGGTACCCGATTCATGCCTGCCGGCCCGCCGCTGCTGTTGCCCCCAGCAGCCGCCCACACACTTACACTGGTTCCCGGGTGGCCAGTCTGCTCTTACTGCTGTTGCTGCTGCGGCCGCTCACAAACACTCACTCACACATACACTCATGCTTACTGGCGTCGGTGGGCGAGACCCATATGGCCGGTGTCCATTGTTTTCATTGGACGCTGGCCATATGGGTCCCGCCCATAGACGCCTACCACGCAACAACCAGGAAGTGCCCGTAAGTAAGTTAGTGTGTGTGTGTGTGTGCGCGCATGCTCCTGTGTGTGCGTGTGTGAGAGCAGCCGCAACAGGGCGAACAGCAGCCTTTCCTAGTGCCGGCCTACCGGGATTTTGCCCTATGGCCATCCCGCCCCTGTCCGTGACATGATCAGAGCTTGGGCAATTTTTTCATAACCTATGTGTGTGTTCCTTGGTTTTCATGTTGCTGTTTGTTCACAAAACTCTGGGGCCTTCACAGAACAGCTTTAGTTAAACTAAGAATAAATTACATACAGGTATTGGTGTAGCAGGATGGTGGCTTACAAACCACTGCTGTTAATGGGGTTACTAACTACCTATTGTCCAAGGGGTAGTGTAGTGTAGGGGAGTGTTTTTCTTAGGGGCGGTGGCACTGAGGGGTTAGGTTTTAGGCATTTAGTTAAGTACTGCCCAACTTGTCAATGATTGGTTCCTGGGTCTTATATAGAGAAGATCCAGGGAGTGATAGGTTGTCTACAGTTGGGGAAGCAGGGCCTGAATACTAAGTCAGGAGACTGAAGAGAGGACGGAGACCAGTACTGACCTGTATCCTCCAAGAATGGTGCTGCAAGAGCACCTCTTAGAGCATTTCTTACTCACAGGGTCCTTGGAGGTGGCCAGGAGGTCTTCATGGTTTGGAGGGAGGAACTCCCAATTGGATGGGACTCCATGAAAGGGGACCGAGTAGGGGCCAAGCAGATGGAGGTGGGTACCTCAATGAGTATCCCAATGTGCCAGGACCCTTTGTCCAGAAAGGACGCCCCAATAGAACCATAGAATAGTCAGACCCGCCTTGGATTGCTGACAGAGAACCTCAGGATCTGAGTGAGTACCTAATTCTCCATGGTTTACAGAGGTCCCCAAATGAGAAATGGTTCGAGTTCAGGGTCTGTCCACACCCCCTCTTACATAGAACTGCATCATTCCAGGGAGCAACCCATACCCCTCGATTCAAAGAGCAAAAGTTAATTGATTTCGGATCGAGAATCGTAAGTTTGGGTGGGTGTTAGTCATTTTTTCCTGTTTTTTTGGCCATTTCCGACTCGCACAAGCCTACGTACGAATGCGTATATGCTCTTACGATCATCGCAAGTTCGTTCCTAAATTTTAGGATGAAAACGTAAAACTTAGGATCAAATCCTAAAACTTAGGATCAAAACGTAAAACTTAGGATAATCGGATGTGTTTAGGTGTGATTCAGAGAGCAGTTTTCAAACCTCTAAATACGTTTTAAAAGAAAGCCACTGCCGACACCTTTTAGCAGTCGTATTGCTGTTCTTGAACAGGTTTTTTGGCTATGTGGAGGAGTCTGCGCGTCTTGAGCTCCAATGAACTGCATGTATCAGCATGGCCGAGGCCATAAATTGTATGGCAATGCATACCTGATTCATGTATGCCTTATAAAAGCATTTTAATGTGGACCTTAATTAGTCCTTTGCATGTAAACCTTTATTTTGCAATATATTTGCATTAATTAAAGAAACGTATGTCCTTTGTTATTTATTTTTAAATTGATGTACTAGAATAATATTTTTAGATTGCATTTATTGGTGTAGTTGTTTACCTTTGCTTTGTTTAATTATTTAAGCACATCTTTGGTCAGATGCATCACACTTACTGAGGAGAGGAGAGCGGGATAAAGTGCAGGATGTGGGTTACTGCTGTATTTTGCACAGACACAGCAGAGCTGGGGGCACGGAAAGGTCAGAAATCAACGAATGCAGAGCAACACAGTCACAAGGCCCTTTCTGTTTGCAGGCTGCCCGAGAATACCTGAGCCGCCATCTTGGCTGTTTCTAGACTCATAACATGCCGAAGTTGCTGGGTGTTTTTTTATATTTGAGAGCAATCTGTATGTAGAGGGTGTGGGTAACCACACCCAAAATTTTAAGTTGTACCATTTGAAGCCAAAATATTAAAATTAAATCCACAAGTAAAAAATGCAAGTTAACTAAAAATTAAACAAAGTAAGATTTACTTATACAAATGCATTAATTAATGGTTGGTTACTACAAAATGAATGAAATAAAGAAAAATAAAAGACCAAATATTTAGAATGCACTTTAATGAGGTAAGTTTGTAGTGCGCAGCCGCAAGATCAGAAGGATTTACGTCCAGACAAAAAAGGAAAAAGGGCAAAACCAATGTTGCAACCTGAGAAATGAAACGGAAAATTCAGGATGGAAACTGACATAGGTCTGATTCCCGAACTGCCATACGAATGGACGTACATTTTAGGATAGAAACGTATTTGCTTATAGAATCACTCGCAAGTTCATACGAACGCACGAGCGTACGGGAAAAATAGGATGATCGGCACCAAAATCAAAGCTGTTGCATGTTTCTTTGAATCGACCCTATAGTCTACGGTTGTCCCCTCTCCACTGGACTCTATTTACTAATTTGGACTTCTGAAGGCAATTGTTCACATTGTTTTTCTTTTTTAGGAATATCAGAGTACAGGGGGTTAAATATATATATGCAGGCCACACTTTACACTACTTTTAATGTTTTTCATTTGGAAAAGCATGTATTATTTCCACTTTACAAATCCTTGCTGCTTTGTGTCGCTTTATCATATAAAATCTCAATAAAATTTGTGATTGTAACGTTTAAAACTGTAAAAAAGTTCAAGATACTTTTTCTATTATACTATTTGAATGTAATATGTAGTAAAAAAAAGAAATATTTGCTGTCTCAGCAGTCAGCATTATCAGGCAAATTTTTCACTGTAAATCTGCTTAATAGTACCAACTGTAGAAAAACTCTTATCTGTCTATTTTTTCAGTTTTTACAGTAACATTTCTTTTTAAATCTGAGTGACTGAGACTGAGTGATACTCCTAATGGTAAAGTAAACAGTTATATACGGCACTGCTATATGCTGCACTTCTAGGCTCCAAGAATCACATTTGGATGTTATTGATTTTCTAAAGTGGTTTGTGTTCCTGGTCCTTCCAACATAAATTTTGGTGTAAAAAAAAAAAGAAAGAAAAATATCGGAATCTTTCCACAGCCTCTAACCTAATGTTGAATTTGGTTTTGTGTCCTGAAGTACATTTCTAATAAATGTGTTATTTTTAATTAAAGAAAAATAAAGGTACAAGTTTGCAATGCAATTTAATTTTAGTATGCTATATAATGTTATCATTATTTTTTTTTATAATACGAGAAAAAAAATGATGAGCCATTAATTGTAGAAAATGTAAAATTGGGATGCCCCGGGGCAAGAACCAAAGCTCAGGATACTTTAAAGTGGACCAAAACCTTTTATCCTCCCCTTGTTTCCTCTATCCGACCCCCAAATACCTAGGGACAGTCCTAGGGACAACATACTATGCCCACCCTGTAAATTTGAGATCGTCAATAGGTTGATCTCAGATGTGCTGGGTTATGTGATCACATCCACTTGCTCCATCACCCATTTCTCTGCAGTCTAAGGTGTGCACCTGCCCCTATCCTACCAGAATGGCTGCATGGCAAAGCACTCAGCCGCCATGCTGGGGATCCTCCATGGCCCGCAAGAGCAAAATTAATTCTCTGTTCTAACAGGTTCCTCTATAACCAAATGTGCATCCCAAGAGGAGTGTGAGGTTATGGACAAAACGTTTGTATTTTAGGTCTATAGGTGCAGACTGGGGACTAACATTCTTCATGATAAGCTGAAGTGTCTCCAACCAACATGTGTAACTGGATTAAGGATTTTCTAATCGGCAGATCTTAGCATGTCAAACTTGGATCTTACATGTCCAGTAGAGATGAGCGAACTTCTTGAAAGTTCGATTCGTGCGATTCGCCGAATTTCCCCAAGAAATTCGGGTTCGCCCGAATCGAACTTTCACGAATCGCTCATCTGAAAAAAAAAATGCCGGCATGGTGGCAGCGGGCAGGCCGGCTACGCCTGTCAGCGGGCCGGCCTGCCCGCTCCCACCATGCCGGCATTTTTTTAAAAAGCAAACACTTACCTGCATGGTCGGAGCGTGGAGGCCGGCGCCGCTCTCAGCTGTCATCAGAGGACGCGTCATCAGAGGGCGCCTGAGAGCGGCGCCGGCCTCCACGCTCCGACCATGCCGGCATTTTTTTTTTTTATTTCAGGGAAAATTCGATCGTCACGAACCCAAAAAATTCGGGTTCGTGCCGAATCGAATTTTCCCTGAAATTCGGAGCGATTTCCGGTTCGTCCGAACCGGTTCGCTCATCCCTAATGTCCAGCTTGATACAGACAAACAGAGGCCCTCCTCAGGGCAGTGTCCTGTCACCTCTGCTTTTAACCCTTTACACTAATGACCACTTCTCTAATGTGGATGTGGAGGCTGATTCACTACTAACGCAGTATCGGCAGATGAGAGTCTGTATAGCGACGCTTAGAGCGACCGCTAGTGGACACTGTAAGCAGGTATCGGGCGCTGTAACAGAGCGCATCTGTCGCTGTAGTAACCTGGCCTGCATTGATGAATGTGATGGCACTAGTAATGAATCAGCCTGTAAGTTGGGCAGTCCCTAACTAAAAGATCTTCTGCCATTCCTCTTTCTTTCTTCGTCCATCTCTGTTTCGTTCCCTCTATTCTTTTCTTTCCATCTAGTCTTTTTCTCTCTTTTTGTCCTATCCATTCTTGGTTTCTTTCTTTTATCTGTTTGTTCTGCCATTTTTTAGTTCCTTCCTTCTTTTCTTTTCTTTCTTTCTTTCTTTCTTTAATTTTATCTCTTTTTTTCTCCCATTTCTTCTCTCTCTCTCTCCTACTTTTTTGTCATTCCTTTTACTCTTTCTTTGTTTCTGTCATTCCTGCATTTATTCTCTTTCTTTGTTTATTTCCATTGACTTTTTATATGTCTTTATTTCTTTCCATATATTCTTTCTTTTTTGTCATTTCCTTTGTTTGTTTGTTGTTTCTTTCTTTTCTTTTGTTCTTTATTTCTCTTTCTTTCTGCTACTCCTTCTTTTCCTGCTATGTTTTGTCATGCCTACTATTATTTTTTTTTCTTTCTTTTTTTTGCCAATATTCACCATTCATGCAACTTTATCACCGTGTATGGAATATCATACCACACCACAAAGGTGCCCACTCTATTGCCCAAGTGCTCACATAGACATGGAGCCAGTCCTGGCAAAGGGGCCCACTCTATTGCCCAAGTGCTCACATAGACCTAGAGCCAGTCCTGGCTGTCAGCATAGCAGAAGCAATACCACCAGAGAGACCCTTCAACGGTCAAGTGCTGGGACTGACTTTTAAAGCAGTGAAAAATGTCCCTTTAAGCAGTGTTGCAGAATAACCTTGGAATAAGGAATACACAAAAAATGCAAATGCCGCAGTTTCAGACTATGAGTTACACCTAAAGTGTTCTATTCTGATGCCATTTTTTTGAAGTTGAGCCTTTGAATGAGAAGAAATATATTTTAAGACCACTTAATAACATTCTTTTAAAGCATCGATATCGTTTGCCTATCTTTGAATTTGTGTTGCCTTTAATGTTAGACACAGGAGTATACTTTTTACTCGCCTTTCAAGTCCTTGGATTCAGAGGAAAGATAATTCCCTAATTTGACGTGATTTTCAATCTAACAGTTTTCAGCTCCAGACTTTCTTTCAAAGTTTCAAAAATGAAAAAAAATAGAACTTCAGCTCAAACTTTTTCTCTACCAGTGAAAAATGGCTCAAAGCTTCCTGTCTATGAACCCCTCTGAGGAGAATTCAAACTAACTGAAGAGAGGGAGGGAACTAACAGAAAGAATAACATGAAAACACTAGTGATGGTAAACACATCCAATTTTTAACAAAAAAGAATGGACTACTGCATAGTGATTATAAAGTCAACACACAATAAAAACACTTAGGCCCTTATTTATGAAGGAATAGCGTCAGGTAGCGACTGGTGAGCGGCCGGTAATGATGGGCCCCGCCACGAGGACGCCGGCTCCCCACCACAATCACACATTTATCAAGCCAATCCTGCTTAGCGACTGAGATAGCGCCATATAGCGACTCATTCATCATTATTCCAGCCTCAGCCCACAGCGCCAGCGTCCAACCTTGAACAGCGACAGGTATGACCTCTCGCTACCTGGCACTCTTCAATGCATTTCAATGGAACAATCTTTAAATATTCATAATTAATTGTTATTAATTTTTTTTTTTTTTTTTTTTTTTAAATGTGAAAATTTCTGTGACCACTTCTGCCATTTTAGATAATTTGTTTAAGGGAAAAAAATTAAAAAAATAATAATTGTACAGAATTGATATTACAGGTCTGATATTAATGTATTCATATTACTAAATTATTTAAAATATTTTTTTTTTTTTTGCTTTCCAAAAATATGGTGGTTTGGGGGTTAAAAAACTACTTTTAACACATCGCCTCCAGCGCTCTGGGGTTTAAACATGCATTTCACAGCGCTTGAATTTTTTGAGCGTGATTTTTTGATGAATATGGTGGAAGCCGGTCGCTCTGACCAGTCGCTATCATGCGCACCCATACATCGCGGAACCTGTCAAATAGCGACTCGGAACCTTGTATTCAACATTACGCCACACCGACTGAGTCGCTGTCAACAACTGAACAACGGCCAAGCACAGCGACTACTAGCGGGCGCTGTGAAAATACCGCTACAGTCGCTCAACTGTCGCTACATGTCGCTATTAATAAATCAGCCTCCCCTACACAGGAGACAAGATAAAAGCAAAGTAGAAATGGCCCAGCTGCTCATATTAACAAGATCCTCTCTAACATATATGAGTAAAATGGAAATTTCAACAATAAAATTAATTTAATTCCAGACATGGTCCCCAAGGGAGGACCCCATTTTTTTGGGAATTTTAAGGGTTAGGGTTAGGCTAACCCTAACCCTTAAAAATAAAAAAAAAATGACGTAGGGTCCCCCCTACCCGTCATAACCAGCACGGGACCAGCTATGGGGGCTTGTAGAAACAGAGTGGAGGGGCCAGCTTTTGTGGCCCCCCACCTTGCAGCCTACAAGCCCACATAGCCTGTGTGGGCCCGGGCTCTTCTACCCCCCCCCCCCCCCCTGGGCTTTGGGGAGGCAGGTAATTGGGGGTGCGGGGGTTAAGGGCAAGTCACCCGCTAATTGCAGGTGACTTGCCAGCCCCCAGCCTTGTGAACTGATATAGGGGTCTCATGGACCCCTTACCAGTTCACAAAGGGTTAACATTAAAAAAAAAACACACAAAATGTAATTTATTAAAAAAAAAAAAATGTTTTTTTTCTTTACTCACCTCACCCGATTGTCAGCTCCTGTGTCGATCAGCTGTCAGATGCCCTGGTGATCGCTGGCCAGAGGAGGGGGGGCAGGGGATCAGAGCATCACCAGGGCATCTGACAGCTGAGCCGAGGAGAGCCGGGACGACACCCGGGAGTGACGTCATAAGCCCCGCCCCCAAGTTAGTTGTCAAGATGGCGACGCCCATCGGAAGGCAGGGGCAGAGGGCATTTTGAGCCCTCTCCTGAAGACTAAGCAGCCTGGGGGGGCAATCGGAGCCCCCCCCAGTGAAGAGGAGACCCGGCGGGCACTTAGGTCCTTGCCAAGCCAGCACGTAGGTGTTACATGCTTGGCACTTAAAGGGTTAAACACAAGCAAATGAACGGCCATTGAAATGTATGGGAGAGCGACACTGAGCGAAAGGTAATACCTGGCGCTCTGGAAGCTAAAGCGCCGGCGCTATACGCTGAGCCGCCTCTGGTAATACACGTGATGCTACATGGTGCTGTCACTCACCAGATTCGCTTTCATAAATGTGGTTTTGCGTACAGCGCCCGTTGATCACCAAACGCTGCCTGCCGCTACGAGGCACTTCCTGCCGCTATCTCTTCTTAAAGCGGACCTTCACTCTGAATAAGAGTATATGTTTCCCACACCCTGTACATACAGATTGCCCACATTAAATATCATCCTACCTGCATCTACTGCATGTTATGAGCCTTTAAACATCGAAGATGGCGGCTCATGGAACATCAGGCAGCCTGCAAACAGGAAGTGTCTTCTGACTGTGCTGCTCTGCATTCTGGGATTGCTGACCATTTCCTGGCCCCAGCTCTGCTCTGTCTGAGCAAAGCACAGCTATAACCCTCCCCCTGTACTTTACCCCACTCTCCTCTCCTCAGTAAGTGTGATGCTTCTGTGTCAATATAACGGCGCCCATATCCTAAAGTCCTGAACAGAGTTGCAGCCCAGTGGGGGAAGGAATAATAAGTAAGTGACTAAAAACTTAAAATATTTTAACTTTAGATGCTGGTAAATAGTTTTTTAAGAGTTTGGGCTTCAATAAATCATGGTGAAGGTCCGGTTTAAATAACCCCCTTAGAGATTCTGTCTGGCTCACAAGGAGTAGTGGTCAACTAAGCAACTGCTGTGCAGCCTGGCCTTCCAACCTCCCATTGGTCAGTAGTCACATTAAGCTGTTCAGGCTTCAGCACACACTGCCTGTTATAGCGTCTAGCTTGGGGTGTGTTACTATGTTGGTTTATTTCCTGCTGACCGGATTATTTTGCTTTGCATCCTGACTACGCTTTTGCCTAACCTTTTGGATACCGAGACTCTCTGATTTACGGATTCGACCTTAGGCTTTCCCTGGACTTCTGCTTTGTTTACTCCTTCTGTCAAGACACTGATAGGACTGATAATCTGTTGCAGACCCGGCTATCTCTGACTTCCCCTGTGTATTGTTAGCTTTGCCCTGTTGTACATCGGCCTTTGCGGCTTTAGGTGCTATCCTTTTGCGCCCTTGGGGGCATCCGTGTTCGGGCAGGCTTGTAATGTCTCCGGGCAAATAGGGGGCTTGCCTTTAGGTGGAGACAGCGGTGTTAGATTGGAGGTTGGCATCAGAACTTAAGGCTGGTGATCAGCTGGGTATTACATGCCACTGTTTCTTTACCTCTATAATTACAATGTAGTAGTAGGGAGCCAGGCAGAGACCATCAACTCAGGCCCTTATTTAACAAGGGATAGCGCCAGGTAGCGAATGGTGAGCGAACGGTAATGACGCTCACCGCCACAAGAACGCCGGCTCCCCTCCGCAATCACACATTTATCAAGCCGATCCTGCTTAGCGACTGACAGAGCGCCAGATAGCGAATCATTCATCATTATTCCAGCCTCACCCCACAGCGCCAGTGAGCGACCTTGAACAGCGACAGGTCTGACCTCTCGCTACCTGGCGCTCTCCAATGCATTTCAATGGAACAATCTTTAAATATTCATAATTAATTGCTATTAATTTTTTTTTTTTTTTTTTTTTTAAATGTCAAAAATTCTGTGACCACTTCTGCAATGTTAGATTTTTTTTTTAAAGGTAAAAAAAAAAAAAAAAAAATGTGTGCAGAATTGATATTACAGGTCTGATATTAATGTATTCATATTACAAAATGTTTTGAAAAACATGTTTTTTTTTTTTCCTAAAAATATGGTTGTTTGGGGGTTAAAAAACTACTTTTAACCCATCGCCGCCAGCGCTCTGGGGTTTAAACCAGCATTTCACAGCGCGAGAATTTTTGGAGCGTGATTTGTTAATGAATATGCTGGGAGCCGTTCGCTATGGGCGTTCGCTGTCATGCGCTCCCATACAGCGCGGAACCTGTCAAATAGCGACTCCTAACCCCGTATTTAACATTACCGCACACCGACTGAGTCGCTGTCAACAGCCAAACAACGGCCAAGCACAGCGAATACTAGCGGGCGCTGTGAAAATACCGCTACTGTCGCTCATCTGTCGCTACCTGGCGCTATTAATGAATCAGCAAAGCATAAGTGTAAACATAAACTATATTTGAAACATTTATATTGGGTCAGTTATCTCCAGAGAAATAATGTATCAGGATCCATAGATTTAGAGAAAGTCCAAAAGGGCTCTGTGTCTTTAGTTGGTATACCCAGCACAGTTCCCTACGAAGAATTATTAATTTTAGATCTCCGCCTCTACCTCCAAGTTTACTTATATATGAGTAAAGTGTAAATCTCAACAATAAAATTAATTAAATACCAGACATGGTGTAAATGAGCAAGAATAATTGAATAACATGCTGCAGTGCCCATAATTCATGAATCAAGAGTTTAAACTATGTAAGCAAGTTAAATAATAAATGTAACATCCTATCTCATCCTAAGTTAATAGTACTAAATATGCAATAAAGAAACCATTTAGTATACACCAAGAAACAAAATAATACAGCTAGAAAGAGCAAACAATAATAAAGTGTCAGCAAATTATAATATAAGAAAACTGTCACCGAAGTATAAGGCAATAATAAGAGCTGGCGGGCCACAAGCACTCACATGTTCTGAGGTTACCACAAACTCTTGTAGGATCACAACCTGGGAAGACAGGTCACTCAGCCAGATCATTTTTTCTGAGCGCGCCCATGGGTTACACAATCAGGACAGTCCTTGGAGCCTCATGTATAACCGGTTGTTCACCCACAACTGTTCGGTAGAAGAGAATCTGACGGGAGGGGATTATCCAGGTTCCCAAGGCCCCGAAGTCACCCCAACAAACATCTAGACCAACTGCCAGAACCAGGGCTGCCTTGCAGGGGTGGAAATGGCCACTGCCTAGAAGGGATCCACATTGGCTGCAAAAAAAAAAAAAACCCTTACATTAGCAAAGATCCAATGCCACTCTCTGGGGAATTAGTGGCCTGCCGCACAGAAAGATACAAAGCAGCAGACGTGCATAAAGAGTTAGGGGGTGCCTCTCCTTTGTCTTTCTATCTGGGTGCCATCCGTGTGGACATTACCTTTTTTTACCTCCTGCTGTGGTTGATTTTCCCTCCTTAATTGCATCCTATCGAGCTGCAAAAAGAAGGTGCTGCTGGGTTTTCTGCCATTGTGCATTGTGGGTAATGTCTATTAAATCCAGGCAGCAGGACTTGAGCACCAGCACACCCCCTCCATTGCTCTGAAATGAACAGTGCAGACAAGGCTTGTCATTGAAACTGATGCAATTAGGGGACCGTGGTCAGGCAGCGAAGGCACATTGCTGGATTGCATACTTGGTTTCAGTAACCCCTCCGCCAAGTGTCTTTCAGAAGAACTCACGTGTATGCCCAGATCCAAGACATCCGAGTTCCCGCGAGCATACGCGGGTGTGTTCATGCGTGAGTTCCCATGGGTGTGCGTATGCACAAGTTCCCATGGACTTCCCACATGTCAGCCCAAGCAATGATGTTTAAAAAGAGCACCAGAACACCATTGCTGGATTATGCTCATTGATTTTACTGCTCTTTGCTTCCTGTTTGCTTCCTGTTTACCTGTGTTCAACCAGGATTACCCTTTTGACCTGGATCTCTGGACTCCTCTTCTGGCCTGACCCTTGGCTTTGTTTATCATTTATGAGCCCACGTTACTGACCCTAAACTCCTGCTTGTTTTACCGCTCTAGAACCCATGCTTACTACCCTTGACCTTTGGCAGGCTTATTCGCTTAAGAACCTAGTTGCCTGCCCTTTGACCGCAGACTGTCTATTGGATCTGCTTCTACACAACAGAGGTGTCACCCTGCAGTG
This sequence comes from Gastrophryne carolinensis, assembly GCA_027917425.1. Lineage (NCBI taxonomy): Eukaryota > Metazoa > Chordata > Amphibia > Anura > Microhylidae > Gastrophryne > Gastrophryne carolinensis. The sequence continues at coordinate 43,052,726 of CM051236.1, read as the reverse complement.
ACACAGGAAGCCTGGAGCCCGGAGCTCCTGCTGCTCTGGGCTCGGCTTCCCCTGTTGTAACCCTTCATTCTCAATTTGGGACTCTTCATTAAAGTGGAACTCCAACTTCCAGGTACATCTAACCTGACACAGACTACCAGACTATAATGGATAAGTATCACTGGACTAAAGGTAAATATTAGAGATGAGCGAACTTCCTAAAAATTTGATTCGTCCGAATCGACCTTTGCAAACGCTCATCTCTAGTGGGATACACGCAGCATGGTGGAAGCAGGGGAGGCCGGCCGCACTGTCAGCTGTGCAAGTCGACTTCTGCTGCGCGCTGACAGTGCAACTGGCCTCCCCAGCTCCCACTGTGCTGTGTGTATCGCACACTTACCTATATTCCAGCTTCTCCATCGTTCTGGTTCAGCGGCTGGGTGCAGGCGCAAGTTGGCTTGCAAGCCGGCATGTAACACAGCACGGTGGGAGCGAATGGGAGACCGACCGTACTGCCAGCGGGCAGCGAAAGCTGACTTGCACAGCCGACAGTGTGGCCGGCCTCCTCCGCTCCCACTGGGCTGTGTGTATCTCACACTTACCTACATACCGCTTCCCTGACGTTCTGGTCCAGCTGCTGGGGCTGTGGGCGCAAATTGGCTTGCAAGCCAACTTGCGCCCACAGGCAGCCACTGGGCCAGAACGAGGGGAAAGCCGGCTTGTCACACGGCACGGTGGGAGCGGGGGAGGCCAGCGGCACTGTCAGTGTGTGGCACACTGACAGTGAAGCCGGCTCCCCTTCTCCTCCCATGCAGGGAAGGCGTGGGGAGCCAGCTGCACTGTCTGGATCCAAGCATGACGCTGGAACGAAGATGGTGGTGATTTTTTTGTTTTTACCCATCTCCCGAGGTGCCAGTGAATTTCAGGGAAAATTCGGTCAGCATGAACCCCCATAAATTCGGTTTCATGCTGAATTGAATTTTTCGAATTCGGAACGAAATTTCTGACAAACCTGTTCACTCATCTCTAGTGAATATGTGTTTTTTTTTTTTTTTTGCTTGAGCAGTCTTTTTACCATAACTAAATGGACTTAGCAGGGGGGTTAAAACAAGCTTTTCGCCAGGTCCACTTTAGATTTAGGTATTTTTAGACTTTTTCATTCTTTTCTTTGTTGTATTTTCATCAAATGTTCGCTTTCACCTTGAACAGGCAGACAGGTTGTTCACAGCGTGATATATAATTCCAGGCCCTGGTTATGTTGGTGGCTGAAGTTCTTTTCAGATGGAGAAGTTTTCGTGTTGTGATAAATGACTGCAGAGTACAAAATAGCAGCACATGCAGCTCCTGTTGCTCTTCTAATTTGGTCTATTCTACCTTAAATTGAATAGCAAGGTGCTGTTTCTATGAGCTCTGGTCTGCCAGGTCTATTAAGGTTTTTTGTTCTTGTTTTCCTTGCTTTCTCTCTTTCTAAAGGGCACCGTAGGTGATGCATAGCAAAGACTGCATGGTTAAAAGTTCGTACCAACACAATCCATTTTTGTAAAAAAGTAAACAAGTTTTTAACGCAGGTAATTATGGTGGTGACAATAAAAGAAGCCAATCAAGTTTAAAACTTTAATGTCGCTGGTCTAATGTAAAATGTTTTGCCCCACTTTCCGAAGTCTTAATCCTGGAAGAGCAACGGAGGATAGAGCATCCTGAGGATACTGATTGGAGGTGTGCACATTTGGGGGGCTGTAATGACACACATGCTGCAAATACGTTTTTGCTTTTAAAGTGGACCAAAACCCAGGATTTTGACTATCCTGGGATTTGCCCCGCTGCGTGAAACCCCCCAGATCGCCGAAGCCAACTCACCTCCTTCCGGTCCTACAGCCACACATCCAGTCAGTGCCCTTGGAGCCACTGACGTCACATCGTCTAAGCCATTGTCTAAGGCCAGCGATTCCGAGCACACTGACGACCGCATCCGCCACTACCCTGTAACAGGGAGCGTGCCCGCACCGGCCATTCACAAATGCCTGGCGCGGGCACGCATGCTAGAGGTATAATGGGGATGCAGTTCACACAAGGTAAGTGTATAGGCGACCTAGGGGGTTTCACACAGTGGGGCATCCCGATTTTGGATGGCCTGGGGGGAGGGAATCGATCTGTCCGGGAATCTTATAGATTCCCATGCTGATCGTCATGGGTTTTGGTCCACTTTAAAAGGGAACATGTAGGCAAAAATGACCCTTTGTCCCCTAAAACTCCACCTTGCAATTGTGAAGAGTACAAGGATCCAACGATTCCGTCTCCCAACTTAATGATATTTGGCTTGATGCAGAGCCTCCCCGTTCAGCTCCCCCGTGCGTTTCCCCGTTGGTTTTGGCCTTTGATCGGGTCAGGAAAGGGTGCTACGTTGATTTTAGTGTGCGTTTATGCGCTCAGGTGTGCGCTCAGCCGTCTTTCCGATTGTCGGCTCGCACGAGGCTGTTTCCCGGGAAAACGGACGCCTCGTTCATTGGTCCGTTTTTTTCAGTGATGCAGAGCCTTGATTTCCGATTGAAAACACCCTAATAAAACGGGGCCGCCGAGCCTTCACTTACAGCAAGTCTGACCAGCCGTATTGGAGCTCCGTGCTATTTGGGAATGCATTCCTCTGTGGGCCAACATCAAAGGCGCCAGCTACGCCGTCTGATAGTTCTGAGTATGGCAGAAACCAGGCTGCAGCGCACGCCTTTGGACATCGATGGCATGAGTGACGTTGACCTATTCGAGCTCACCCGCCTTAACCGTGTTTCTCTCCATGCCTTGTATAGTGAGCTGCGGCCATGGTTAGCCCCCACCACAAGCAAGGGGCATGCAATTGCAGGTATGACCAAATTGGTTGGCTGCCTGCAATTTTTGGCGAATGGCTCGTTCCAGAGACTGGGTGCCTTCTCCCTGGGGATGTCCCAGTCTACGCTGAGCCGCAGCCTAACCAAGTTTTTGGATGGCATGGCTACCCTGGCACAGAATTACATTTTTTTCCCTCAAACAGGGGAAGCCTGGAATGCGGTTAAGTTGGGCTTTTATAACATAGCTGACATGCCCAACGTCCTTGGTGCAATCGATTGCACACATGTCTCGCTCATCCCCCCTGCGGACCAGGAATATCTGTTCAGGTATGTGGTTTGGGTCTGCTTTTTTTCTGGTTATCACACATTTTTTATGGCTCACACTAATTACACTTGTGTTTTGCTTGGTGCAGGAACAGGAAGATGGGCCATTCCATCAATGTTCAGGCAGTGGCGGGCCCTGATCTTCAATTTTTCAGTCTGTTTGCTGGCTTTCCTGGGTCCACGCATGATGCGCACATTTTGAGGAACTCCAGCCTCTATCAACGGTTTCAATCTGGAGATATTTCTGGAGGATGGTTACTGGGTATGTGTATTAAAGTTGTATTTCTTGGCCCCCAGGTTTGAATGTGGGATTTGCCCCGCTGCGTGAAACCCCCCAGATCGCCGAAGCCAACTCACCTCCTTCCGGTCCTACAGCCACACATCCAGTCAGTGCCCTTGGAGCCACTGACGTCACATCGTCTAAGCCATTGTCTAAGGCCAGCGATTCCGAGCACACTGACGACCGCATCCGCCACTACCCTGTAACAGGGAGCGTGCCCGCACCGGCCATTCACAAATGCCTGGCGCGGGCACGCATGCTAGAGGTATAATGGGGATGCAGTTCACACAAGGTAAGTGTATAGGCGACCTAGGGGGTTTCACACAGTGGGGCATCCCGATTTTGGATGGCCTGGGGGGAGGGAATCGATCTGTCCGGGAATCTTATAGATTCCCATGCTGATCGTCATGGGTTTTGGTCCACTTTAAAAGGGAACATGTAGGCAAAAATGACCCTTTGTCCCCTAAAACTCCACCTTGCAATTGTGAAGAGTACAAGGATCCAACGATTCCGTCTCCCAACTTAATGATATTTGGCTTGATGCAGAGCCTCCCCGTTCAGCTCCCCCGTGCGTTTCCCCGTTGGTTTTGGCCTTTGATCGGGTCAGGAAAGGGTGCTACGTTGATTTTAGTGTGCGTTTATGCGCTCAGGTGTGCGCTCAGCCGTCTTTCCGATTGTCGGCTCGCACGAGGCTGTTTCCCGGGAAAACGGACGCCTCGTTCATTGGTCCGTTTTTTTCAGTGATGCAGAGCCTTGATTTCCGATTGAAAACACCCTAATAAAACGGGGCCGCCGAGCCTTCACTTACAGCAAGTCTGACCAGCCGTATTGGAGCTCCGTGCTATTTGGGAATGCATTCCTCTGTGGGCCAACATCAAAGGCGCCAGCTACGCCGTCTGATAGTTCTGAGTATGGCAGAAACCAGGCTGCAGCGCACGCCTTTGGACATCGATGGCATGAGTGACGTTGACCTATTCAAGCTCACCCGCCTTAACCGTGTTTCTCTCCATGCCTTGTATAGCGAGCTGCGGCCATGGTTAGCCCCCACCACAAGCAAGGGGCATGCAATTGCAGGTATGACCAAATTGGTTGGCTGCCTGCAATTTTTGGCGAATGGCTCGTTCCAGAGACTGGGTGCCTTCTCCCTGGGGATGTCCCAGTCTACGCTGAGCCGCAGCCTAACCAAGTTTTTGGATGGCATGGCTACCCTGGCACAGAATTACATTTTTTTCCCTCAAACAGGGGAAGCCTGGAATGCGGTTAAGTTGGGCTTTTATAACATAGCTGACATGCCCAACGTCCTTGGTGCAATCGATTGCACACATGTCTCGCTCATCCCCCCTGCGGACCAGGAATATCTGTTCAGGTATGTGGTTTGGGTCTGCTTTTTTTCTGGTTATCACACATTTTTTATGGCTCACACTAATTACACTTGTGTTTTGCTTGGTGCAGGAACAGGAAGATGGGCCATTCCATCAATGTTCAGGCAGTGGCGGGCCCTGATCTTCAATTTTTCAGTCTGTTTGCTGGCTTTCCTGGGTCCACGCATGATGCGCACATTTTGAGGAACTCCAGCCTCTATCAACGGTTTCAATCTGGAGATATTTCTGGAGGATGGTTACTGGGTATGTGTATTAAAGTTGTATTTCTTGGCCCCCAGGTTTGAATGTGGATTTGCCACTACCCCACTAATCTGTGAGACCTTTCCTGGAAACTTGAAAAGGTTTTTGGTTTAATTAATGGGTGAAAGTATTCTCCACTATTGGCTTATGTTCTGGCCCTCTTATCTCAGTAGCATTACGCAGACATTTTTAAGGAGTGTACAGGTTGCATGTGTTTGTAGGCTCAGTAAAAATGTCAATTCCTCCCACCATACCTAGCTCACCTATTTGTCCCTGTGTCCTAATGTTTCTATGCACACCTAAACCTTTTTTTAGGCATCCACCTTATGTTTGTCTTTTGTATTTTGGCAGGTGACTCAGGCTATCCCTTGTTACCATGGCTGCTCACACCCATCCTGCACCCATCTTCCCAGGCACAGGAGCGCTACAACACAGCCCATAGGAGGTCTCGCTCTGTGGTGGAACGTGCCTTTGGGTTGTGGAAGATGCGTTTCCGATGTCTGGATCACAGTGGGGGTTCTCTTCAGTATCAGCCTGGCAAGGTTATCAAAATAATTATTGCTTGTGGGGTCCTGCACAACCTTGCCATTAGAAGCAGGATTGCTCGATATACTGACCTGGGTGCAGAACCTTTCCCTATTTCTGATGAGCAGACCCCTCCTTACACTGGTACACCAAGTGGGCCAGCACACACAATCCGTGCTGACCTTGTGGCCAATGTATTTTCTTGAAACCACCCCCTGTCTGCAGGCTGGGGAAGATTAAATCACACCTAATAAGTGTTACATGCTGGTCACAAAGCGACTCTAAATGCATTTGGCCTTTACCTCTGCTGCCAGGGCATGTCCATTTTTGGCCAACTATATGATTTCAGGTCCACAACTGTCCGCTTGATTTGTTCAGTATCTCGATGGACAGAACACCATAATGTACCCAAACAGCATTGGCAACAGCCATGCTTTGTGCAAAAACGGCCTGTTAGGGACCCACGGCGTGGTTATCGCCCACATGGGTGTGTGTTGTCCCCTGCATCACTTGAAATAGATGGTTGGCTATCTGGGGAGTCGTGTGTGGTTTTTGGGCCGGTGGTTGAGAATGGGTTAATGTCTCCTTGCTCCTGCGTTTTGGGGAATGTGCCTGTGTCTGTGGAGTCCCCACCGTTTTAGTTGGTGCATGTTCTACATGTGTCTTGTGCCTGCTTTTGTGTTTTATTTAGGATGAGGCATGTGTGCGGCTGGCTCTTTGGGCTCCCTTTAGGTCTGCCCATATTGATATGGTATCCCACACCAAGCGGAGTGCCTTGAACTTTAAATATTTTTACAACTGCGGTTGCGCGCCTGCGCGCACCCACGCACGTCACCGCGGGGGAACGTCAGAGCTAGAATTTGAAAAAGAAGGCAAGATGTCCCCCGCCATCTTTACAACGGAGCAGGACGAGCTCATCATGGATGTGAGTATGCGAGCGAGCGAGCGTGCGTTTATGTGCGCGCACACATTCCTTGTAATAAAAAAATAAAAAAACGCAAGAATAGTCTGAAACAACTTAGTTTGTCACCTTACAGACCAGGCCACCTTAGTTTAACCCATGTACGCAGCTCCAAACTAGCCTACATGCAGATAGCAGAACTAGGGCAATGTGAGGCAGCAAGAGGTTAATAAAGTGACTTGATTTAGGCCAGGAAACTTGTTAATGTATTTTGTGGATTAATGGTGTGTCCTTGTCTCTTTTTCTAACAGATGATGCTGAGGAATCGCTACGACTTCCTGCCGTCTGATTATGCCAAACGGACGTTGGCCCTGGAGGTGGTGGAGGCGATAGAACGCCGAACCCAAACCACCTATACCTTCACCCAGATCGCCCAACACTGGTCTGATTTAAAAAGAAGGCATAAGCCCCGGGTGAGGCGGTACTTCAACCAAAATTTTCCATGTAAGTGTAGAAAATGTAAATGCACCTATAACCCTGGCATCGCCTGGGCGTGGTTTAATGATTGTGTTTGTATTTCAGCCCATGAATGGAAACTACGGTTCCGCCCCATCCGGACCAGGACACGCAGCCCAGTGTTGGGCGAAACAGGTGAAGGTGTAGGTGGCCCACCGCCAGGGTCAACGGCCACCCCCTCCTCTGTAAGTGACTCGGAGGAGCTGCTGGACCTCAGCATGCAGGGGAGGGGGGGATCTGACGGCAGGGAGTCGAGCAGAACAGAGGCTGAACCTGATTCCGGTAAGGGAAATATAGTTAGATATGTTGAAATACATGCATTAAATACAGATACTCATGTGCACTATTGTTGTAGATTCAGACGTCGCTGGAACATCCCAAGGGATGAGTGAGGAAGGGGGCGAGGAGGAAGAGGTTGCTGGGGAAGGTGAGTAGATTGATACCTAGAAGCCTAACTTAATATTCTATTCATGAAAGAACAACAGTCTCTAATATCAGTGTGTTTGTCATCCATACAGATTCACAACAGCAACAGAGGGAGGCTGAAGGGAGACTCCGCCCCCGACGCAATGTGCGGCCCAAACCTTGTAAGTGGTGTTTATTTAAACTAAAGAAAATGAGCAAACAATTACATTTGAAAACTAAAATTCAGAAACATTTCCAAATTATTTTTTATAAAAAAAGCACTTAAAGCGGACCTTAACTCTGAATAAGAGTCTATCTTAAATATTTCCCACACCCTGTACATACAGATTGTCCACCTTACAAATCATCTTACCAACCTTTTCCAGAGCACAGCTCTGCTCTGTGTGAGCAAAGCACAGCTATAACCCACCCCCTGTACCTTATCCCACTCTCCTCTCCTCAGTAAGTGTGATGCTTCAGAGTCAAGATGGCGGCGCACGTATCCTAAATTCCTGAACTGAGTTGCAGCCCAGTGGAGGAAATAATAATAATTAATTGACTAAAAACTTACTATATATTATTTTAAGATGCTGCGGAATCTTTTAAAAATAGTTTGTGCTTTTCATGAAATCACGCAGAAGGTCCGGTTGGATATGGGCGCCAAAAAAACCACGCCCAACCAAACCAAAAAAACAATGCTAAACTAATGTTGTTTTTCATTCACAGATCAAAGAAGACATCCCGAAGACCCCGAGGCATAATTTAAAAAAAAAATATTGGTTAATGTTTTACCCCCGCCCCCCAAAAAAACCTTAAAAATAACAACAAAACAAAAAAAACTTTGTATAATAAAAAACATTAACATATTTTGAGAGTTGGCTTTCCTGCAAAAGTACAATCACACAACATCAGCACACATTTCCATGACACCAAAGGTTTAGATATGGAACAATAATTCAGAAAAACGCACAAACAATTATGGTGTGCATTAAGGACAAGGAAGAAGGAACAAGCAAGGGGATTAAGGTATGCATTAAGGACAAAAAAGAAGGAACAAGCAAGGAGATTAAGGTATGCATTAAGGACAAGGAAGAAGGATCTACTAGATGATTAAGGTATGCATTAAGGACAAGGAAGAAGGAACAAGCAAGGAGATTAAGGTATGCATTAAGGACAAGAAAGAAGGAACAAGCAAGGAGATTAAGGTATGCATTAAGGACAAGGAAGAAGGATCTACTAGATGATTAAGGTATGCATTAAGGACAAGGAAGAAGGAACAAGCAAGGAGATTAAGGTATGCATTAAGGACAAGAAAGAAGGAACAAGCAAGGAGATTAAGGTATGCATTAAGGACAAGGAAACACCCACAAAAAAACCAAAAAAAAAAAAATGTGTGTCACATTTGCATTTTTGACCATATGCATATTCCAAGGGAGTTTGAGGGATGTGCGCTTGCGTGTAGCCAGATTGGCAGCTGAAGAGCCATGGAGATGTAGGTATACTTGCTAAAACCACCAAAATGGAAGGTCAAATACGACGGAAACCAAGCAGGTACGTTCAAAAAGGCAGGAAAAATCAGGGAAAAACGGGCCGCCCGTGTGAACGTGACCGGGAGCCCCGATCAAATTGAAGGCACCCGAGAGAGCAAAAAAAGCTTTCCGAGTAAAGTGAAATTGACGGATCAGTTAGGGAGCCATTCCGACGGAGGCTCTGCATCACATTTGAGCCACGATTCAAACGGGAGACCCGGCCAATCGGAGGGTTTTAAGGGCAGTTCAGAGGGTACAGGAGGCTCTGCATCAGGCCAATTGTTATTCCGCATGTTTGGGACTTCTCATTGACTCCCCAATATTAAACTTTCTTTTATATCTAAATTAGTTTACTATACCAGACTGTAGAGATCTTAGACAGGGGGAGTCATTTTGGTATTAGGATTGCAAGTTAATATGTAGTTGACTATAGATCCACTTTACAGTCCACATTCTGTGTAGAGATGAGCGAATCGATTCTGACGAACCCGAATTCGTTACGAATGTCATGAAATATTCGATTCGTTACGATCCCGAATTTCGCCGCGATTCGATCGCTCGAATAGTTTCCGTAAAACTCCATTTACTGCTATACAGCCCATCTAAAATGGTGGATCCACATGTTAGGACATGTCCCATGGGGCAAGGAATGCTGGGTAGGTGTCACATGCTACCTATCAGCAGACAGGCTTACGGATGATGTCACAGCCCCATATAAACGGGGGCCATCTTGCGGAAGATCGTTCTGACACTGTATTGCGGCCAGAGCAGATCAGCCAGGGATAGAGCGAGGTACAGATAGACAGACAGACGGACAGACTGATAGGTAGATAGACACAGCAAGGGAGAGATAGATTGATAGATAGATAGATAGATAGATAGATAGATAGATAGAACAAAGAACAGAAGAAGCAGAGTGAGGGGCAGATAGAGAAGGAGAGAGCCTGTGACAGTGACAGATAAAGACACGGACAGTTTAAAGTGTTTGCATTAGCTTCCAAGCCTATTTAGTGTTAATAACACTCCTGCCTATTTAGCTTTTCCTTTACCTGGTGTCATTCTTTAAAAAGCGTGCTAGCATTAATATTTCAAGACTACCTGTCTAATAACTGCTTGCATTTTATAATCAACGTCACTTTTCCACAATCAAAGGAGGCCACCTCTGTATGTGAGCAGGGGGCATCCCAAACACTAGCATTAATATTTCAAGACTACCTGTGTACTAACTGCTTGCATTTTATAATCAACGTCACTTTTCCACGATCAAAGGAGGCCACTTCTGTATGTGAGCAGGGGGCATCCCAAATACTAGCATCTGTCTTTTAAAAGTAACTGCCTACCCCCCTTTTGCCTTTTGTATAAAAAAGTCTAGTTTACAAGTTTAAAGCACCCATTGCCTTTCACCGGGGGGGGCATCCCGAATACTAGCACTTTTTTTACATTTTGAACAAAAACCATGTTTCAAAACTGCCTGTGGTGCATTTAACTCTGACCAGGGGCATCATGTGTAAGACCATCTGACAGTGTCTTTTTGCATTAGCTTTTAGCTACAGTATCCTGCTGTTACAAAAATACTGTTCTAGGTGTAGTGTAGTGTATTGTTTTATTGAGACTCCTAAACGCAGTAAAAATGTCAGGCAGAGATGTAACAGGATGTGCACAGAGGAGAGGCCTAGATTCATCAGGCAGAGGTCGCAGCAGACTAGGGGCGAGTGGCAGCAGGAATCGCGGTGAGAGGCCTGATCTCCCGGTCTCTGCTAGCGGTCGTGTCTCGATCAGCAACGCATCTGCCGTCATCGACTGGTTAACACGGTCATCAACCTCATCACAAGTGACATCTGACACCCCCAGTCAACAGTCCGTAGGTTCCTCGGACACAACCCTGAGTTGGCATGGCCCGGGAGCAGCCCCTGTCCTTCCACTGCCTCTGTCCTAAGCCCCCCCCCCTCCAGCCGCCGTATCTTATGCTTTGGGTTCAGCTCCACTATTCAGTGAGGACGATGTGTTAGAGGACAGTCAGCAGCTACTGCCCAGCCAAGAAATGGAGGAGACATTCGCCGCTTCTTCCGCTAGGCAGACAAACACTGAGGAGGAGAATGGCGTGGGAGGTGGTGTGGCGAGTGTTCCGTCTCCTGCAGCACACGCTCTTGTGGAAACCGAGGAGGACATCAGTGATGTGCAGGCACAACTCGATGATGATGATGATGAAGCCGATCGCACTTGGGAGCCCGGTGCAGAAGGGGCTTCATCATCAGCAGCAGAAGAGGGTCCCAGGTTGCCCCAGAGTCAGCAGCTGAGGCAGCAAGGTGACAGTAGGGTTGGCAGTCAGCATGGTGGCAGAATTGGGATGTCTGGAGCCACACGTGGCCGAGGGCGGGGTAGACCACCTGCTGCGCGGCAGGCTACCTTCCCGGGAAGTAGTGGAGCAGGGGTTCCTGGAGTTGGCAGCAGTAGCAGTGAATTAATGCGGACTGTTGGAGGGAAAATTAGCTACTCGGCAGTGTGGCACTTTTTCATCAAGAATCCGCAGGAGGGTAACCTGGCCACATGCAAGATGTGTAGACAGAAGGTCAAGCGTGGCCAGGCCCCAATGTTGGTACCACGGCCCTGCGGCAACACATGCAGCATCATCATAAAGCGGCCTGGGAGAACCCGAGGCTCCGAAGTGGGGGTCCAGCCTGCTGCGTCAGCCAGTGCCACGCCGCTTCCAATTTCACCCAGCCAAGGCTCCAGCACCTCAGCTGAAGGTAGCTGTGCATCATACCCATCCTCTGCCACTCCAGATTCTCCTGCTCCTCCTACTTAGAGTCACTCATCCCACCAGCAGTCCATCAGCGAAGCCATGTCCAAGAGACAACAGTATGCGCCCACTCATCCTACGGCGCAGAAGCTAAATGTGCTCCTGTCCAAGTTGCTGGTGCTGCAGTCCCTCCCTTTTCAGGTGGTGGACTCTGCACCTTTCAGAGAGCTGATGGCTTGTGCTGAGCCGAGGTGGAGAGTCCCAAGCCGTCATTTCTGTGCAAAGAAGGTGGTACCAGCCCTGCACAAATTTGTTGAGCAGAAGGTGGGCCAGTCCTTGAGCCTGTCAGTGTGCACCAAAGTGCACGGCAGCACCGACGTCTGGAGCTGTAAGTACGGTCAGGGACAATACATGTCCTTTACGGCCCACTGGGTGAATGTAGTTCCTGCACAGCAACTTGGACAGGTCACACCGCTTCGGCCTCCACGCTCCCAGGACGTTTTGCCTGTCACAGTGTGCGAATCCTCATCCTCCGCCGTCTCTTCAGCCTCCACTGTACAGTCAATTCTCAATGCTTCAGCCTACCATGTGTGCAGGGCACTGCGGTGTCACGCTGTGCTTCACATGGTTTGCGTTGGCAAACGGAGTCACACAGGGGAGGAGCTTTTGAAATTCATTCATCAAATTGGAAATGGGTACCATGGTGACTGACAATGGGAGTAACATCTTGTCTGCGCTGCGACAAGGAAGCCTGAGCCATGCGCCCGGTATGGCACAAGTGTTCAACCTAGTATTCAAGCGTTTTCTGAAGTCTTCCCCCCATCTGCAAGACATCCTAACAACAGGAAGGAAACTTTGTATGCACTTCAGCCACTCCTATACAGCCAAGCACACCCTTCTTGAGCTACAGCGGCAGAACGGTATCCCCCAACATAGTTTGATTTGCGATGTTCCCACCCGTTGGAATTCCAACCTACATATGTTAGATCGACTATACGAACAGAGAAAAGCCATCACTGATTTCTTGATGATCCAAGCAGATAGGGGGACTCCCCTGTGTAACTTTAATGTGAACCAGTGGCAGCTCATACGTGACACCTGCCGTTTGCTCAGGCCCTTTGAGGAAGCCACTTTATTTGTCAGTCGCCAGGATTACGGCATGAACGACGTGATTCCGCTGCTTCATGTAATACAACACATGTTGGAAACGATGGCCAGTCAGGGCACTGGAGACATGGCGCATACATTTCACGGCCACATAAACCCTGTGGGAGCTGAGGAGGAGGAGAAGGAGCAGCACAGTGAAGCGCAGTAGAGTTTTGGTGGAATGGGCGGTTTATCTAGTCATCTGACAGGAGAGGAGGAGCAGGAGCAGCCAGTGGAGCTAGAGGGTTGTGAGGAAGGCGAGACAGAGGACCCAGACACACCGTGGCAGTATGCAGTGGAGATGGAGACAGGTAGTCCATCCGAGTCACTTGCACAAATGGCACGATGCATGCTCACGTGCTTGTGTAGTGACTGCAGAATTGTCTCCATTTTTCTGCAGGATGACTACGGGCTCTTCACCTTATTGGACCCTCGCTTCCGGCACAAAATGGGGGCATTATTTACACCCGCTGAGAGGGAGGACAATTGACCTACTACAAAGACATTCTACGTAGTCAATTGGCCGATGCCTATCTGCGCCATGGTCCATACTCTTGCAGGTCTGACTCGGGGGGACCTCTGCGCTTACCTTCCACTGCCATGGCTGCCAGGGGGTAGCAGGAGCAGCAGCTCCACCAGCAGCAGCCTCAGTCTTCAGTCACTAATGAGTAGCTTTCTGCACCCGCATAGTGAGGCTACTCATGAGCAGCAGGAAGACCTGGAGCAGGGCCTGAACCAGCAGGTTGTGTCATACCTTGAAATGACCATGCCAACGCACCTTGAGGATCCGCTGGACTTCTGGGCAGTCAAACTTGACTTGTGGCCGCAACTGGTAGAGTTTGCCCTGGGAAAGCTGTCCTGCCCGGCCAGTAGTGTGCCATCTGAGTGGGTCTTTAGCGCTGCGGGGGCCATAGTAACGCCAAGGAGAACTCATCTGTCCACGAAAAATGTGGAGAGACTCACTTTTGTGAAGATGAATCAGGCATGGATCCGCCAGGATTTCCACCCACCAATAGCTGATGCATGCGAGTAGCTGATGCATTTTAGCTCCTTCTGCTGCTGCCATCTCCTGGGTGTGTCTTTCAGGCAATATATGAGCTCCCTATGCTGCTGCCAACTCCAATTTGTTTTTCAGGCAATATATGGGCTCCCTATGCTGCTGCCAACTCCAATGTGTTTTTCAGGCAATATATGAGCTCCCTATGGTGCTGCCAACTGCCGGGTGTGTTTTTCAGGCAATATATGAGCTCCCTATGCTGCTGCAAACTCCAATGTGTTTTTCAGGCAATATATGGGCTCCTAATGATGCTGCTGCTGCTGACAACTCCTGGGTGTGTCTTTCAATCAATATATGAGCCCCCTATGCTGCTGCCAACTCCTGGTTGTGTCTTTCAGGAAATATATGAGCTCCCTATGCTGCTGCCAACTCCAATGTGTTTTTCAGGCAATACATGAGCTCCCTATGCTGCTGCTGCTGCCAACTCCTGGGTGTGTCTTTCAAGCAATATATGGGCTCCTAATGCTGCTGCCAACTCCAATGTGTTTTTCAGGCAATATATGGGCTCCTAATGCTGCTGCCAACTCCTGGGTGTGTCTTTCAGGCAATGTATGAGCTCCCTATGCTGCTGCCAACTCCTGGGTGTGTCTTTCAGGCAATATATGGGCTCCTAATGCTGGGTGTGTCTTTCAGGCAATATATGAGCTCCCTATGCTGCTGCTGCTGCTGCCAACTCCTGGGTGTGTCTTTCAGGCAATATATGGGCTCCTAATGCTGCTGCAAACTCTAATGTGTTTTTCAGGCAATATATGGGCTCATAATGCTGCTGCCAACTCCTGGGTGTGTCTTTCAGGCAATATATGAGCTCCCTATGCTGCTGCCAACTCCAATGTGTTTTTCAGGCAATATATGGGCTCCTAATGCTGCTGCTGCTGCTGCCAACTCCTGGGTGTGTCTTTCAGGCAATATATGGGCTCCTAATGCAGCTGCCAACTCCTGGGTGTGTCTTTCAGGCAATATATGAGCTCCCTATGCTGCTGCCAAGTCCAGAGTGGGTCTTTCAGGCAATATATGGGCTCCTAATGCTGCTGACAACTCCTGGGTGTGTCTTTCAGGCAATATATGGGCTCGCTATGCTGGTGCCAACTCCTGGGTGTGTCTTTCAGGCAATATATGAGCTCCTAATGCCGCTGCAACTCCTGGGTGTGTCTTTCAGGCAATATATGAGCTCCTAATGCTGCTGCCAACTCCTGGATGTGTCTTTCAGGCAACATATGAGCTCCCTATGCTGCTGCGAACTCCAATTTGTTTTTCAGGCAATATATGGGCTTGCTATGCTGCTGCCAAGTCCAGAGTGTGTCTTTCAGGCAATATATGGGCTCCTTATGCTGCTGCCAACTCCTAGCTGTGTCTTGCAGGCAATATATGAGCTCCTAATACTGCTGCCAACTCCTGGGTGTGTCTTTCAGGCAATATATGAGCTCCCTATGCAGCTGCCAACTCCTGGGTGTGTTTTTCAGGCAATATATGGGCTTCCTATGCTGCTGCCAAATTCAGGGTGTGTTTTTCATATATATATATATATATATATATATGGGCTCATCATGCTGATGGCACCTCAAGGCTCTGTAATTGTGCGGCTCTGCGACGGAATCTAATAGCGACGCCTCTGATCTGCATGTCATACTTCTTTACAATAGTATTTCACTAACCCAGCATGCATCCTATGCATGTTACAGCCAAGCAAAACATTCTGCAACCCTATGGAGGCTCTCGGACGCCCAGAAATAGCCGTTTTTAATACCGATTCGTCGCGAATAAATTCGGACCGAAACTATTTTTCCCGGAAAATTCGGCGAATCAGCAAAATCAAATTTTTAAAAGGTTCGCTCATCTCTAATTCTGTGATATGCTCAGTGGTCAGTTTTTTGTTTGGGACAGTTAGATTGTATAGACAGGTTTGGTGTTGGTAGTAGTATTAAGAATATAAGAATGGTATAGAGGTAGATCTAGTCTTGGTAGAAATAGCATAAGGTCTTTGAATAATTCAGTGATATTTTTTACTGCCTGCAATGACAAACACTTAGGTTCATCCCCTGGCTCAGGTTGGGTTTCAATGTAGGATCAGAAACACTGTATTTTGTTCTTGGTTTGTTCTCTTCTGCTCTTCAGTTCTGCTTAATGATATCAGCCTCAGGCTGGGGCGGCTAAGATTTCATCTTAGTTCAGGAACACTTTATTAATGCCATGTCGATTTTAGAGACCACAAAATCTTGGTTTATTATTTTAGCAACCGACTTGCAATTTGCCAAAACCCAAATCCTTGATGGACTAATTCCTTAAAGCAGATGTAAAGTGCACTGATTGAAAAAAAAAACCTATTATACCCACCTTAAAATCTAAGCCTGATTTAAAATACTTAGCACCTCCATGGCAGCAACCCATTACCCTGTTGGGAGTCGAGCATTATATTCTTGGCTTCTAGCTCTTCAGTGATGCAGGGGATCATGGGTGACTCATTCATGGACTGTGTTTGCTGCAGTGATTAGGTAATGAATGAAGCCCAGTGTACCCCCCCCCAGTACCTTGGGCAATGCTGCTGGTTAGGCAGTGGCCCAGCTTTCCAATAAACAACAGTTTTTTCCACCATCAAAGCCACAGCCATTGGCACTTTTGAGATCACCTATTGGCTGATTTTAAAAGTGCGGTATACAGGGCCGGCTCCAGGTTTATGTGGGCCCTTGGGCGGCATGGTCTTATTGGGCCCGTTTGTGGTGAAGAGTAACGTCCCAAATCTAGATGCCCCCTAAGGATCAAAAGAAAAGAAAAAGAAACCTTCTTTAAAAAAAAATCAACTTACCTCTACAGTGCTTTCCCTCCCTGCTTGCACTCCCGGTCTCCTTGTTGCCACCTGCTGTCTGCTGTTTGATCGCCCAAAGCCCGCTGGCAAGCCTGTCACATAGTGTGGAGGCCACTTCCTCTCTCCCCAGTGGGGACAGCACAGGAAGCAGCAGAAACTTATTGCTGCATACTGCTGTCCCCACCTGTCAAACGCCATCGCACACCCCAAAGGCCGGCTTTCTCAGTGGGCTCCCCTGGCGACTGGGGGCCCCTGGCAACTGCCCCGCCTTGCCGGGTGCTGATGCCAGCCCTGGCGGTATGACATGTGTCAGCCAGCTTGCCGCATCCCTGGCTTTCTGCTCTGGTGTGCCCGCTCCCACGCCCAGCCATTCAGATAGGCTGGACACAGGAGTGCGCACAGCTACAGAAAAAGTGATCACAGGGTTGCGGGAGCAACTAGTAAGGGTGAGTTTACAGATGAGCCCATGGGTTTCACTGCCACAGGGGCAAGCTAGCGGAAACTTTTAGATTCCAGGCCCGGACGTGCTAGGTTTTCATCCGCTTTAAGTGTGAGATTTGAAGAAGAGCAGGAACCAAGTGTTTTTTTTTTCCTTATTTTTAATAGCCAAATAGCAAGACGGGGATTGGAGGAGGCAGGACGCCCTGCAGAAAGGTGAATAGGATTTTGTTTAGCTCCTATTGAGCTGATTGGGAGTCACCATTACCACATGATGCAGTTCCCTGCAACAGCAGGGACAGAAGCCACAATGGTGCAATAAGGACAGGTTAGTAAAATCCATTTACTGTTACTTGAAGTGTAAGGATATAAGGTAATCTAAGGAAATATTCGCACACTGAATGCAGAAGAACATTTGGCACAGCTTACAGGAAAAAATGAAATGTGCAATATTTGTGGATAAAAATAATCTATGTTTTGCAGTTGTCATGTTCAAATGGCAAATAATGATTAGTACTCTGAAAAGCAAATGTATCTGTCATTGGACTACACCTTGCTGCGAAGATAAACCGACCAGTTTTTTTTTTTGCTGTCTGTGTGATAAATCACACCATAAATACGTGCCACTCAAAGTGAAAAGTGCAAATACACTGAAAATCACTTTGGGGTGCCCAATCTAGGACTTACTCAAAAGAGAACATACCTCTTTCCCCTATTCTCCCGTAGGACAAACCCCCTGACAGAGAGTTCAAGGATACATATCCCTCCCAAAGGAGAAAAGGGTATTTAGTCCTCAAGTATTACCCGAAGGATTCCCTATGGATCATTAGCTGGCTCCCTCAGCGTAAGACATAGAAACATAGAAACATAGAAGGTTGACGGCAGAAGGAGACCATACGGTCCATCTAGTCTGCCCTTATGTGTATACTGTATGTACTCTTTATCTTAGGATAGATGTGTGCTTATCCCAGGCATGTTTAAATTCAGTGACTATTGATTTTTCAACTACCTCTGCTGGAAGTTTGTTCCAAGCATCTACTACTCTTTCTGTAAAATAATATTTTCTAACATTGCTCTAAGACTTTCTCTGGCAGTTGCTTCCGCACCGGGTTTCCAAGGCTAGGCCAAAAGGCCTATAACCTTTTCCACCTCAGATCTTGGGGACAGGGCCCATAAGTAGGGATGAGCGAACCGGTTCGGACGAACCGGAATTCGCTCCGAATTTCAGGGAAAATTCGATTCGGCACGAACCCGATTTTTTTTTGGTTCGTGCCGATCGAATTTTCCCTGAAATAAAAAAAAAAATGCTGGCATGGTGGGAGCGGGCAGGCCGGCTACGCTGTCAGCGGGCGGCGGAAGCCGGCCCGCTGACAGCGCAGCCGGCCTGCCCGCTCCCATCATGCCGGCATTTTTTTAAAAAGCAAACACTTACCTGCATGGTCGGAGCGTGGAGGCCGGCGCCACTCTCAGGCGCCCTCTGATGACGCGTCCTCTGATGACGCGTCCTCTGATGACAGCTGAGAGCGGCGCCGGCCTCCACGCTCCGACCATGCAGGTAAGTGTTTGCTTTTTAAAAAAATGCCTGGCGGCCTGCTGACAGGCGTAGCCGGCCTGCCCGTTCCCACCATGCCTGCATTTTTTTTTTCAGATGAGCGATTCGTGAAAGTTCGATTCGGGCGAACCCGAATTTCTTGGGGAAATTCGGCTAATCGCCTGAATCGGACTTGTTCGCTCATCTCTACCCATAAGGCTCCAGGCACCCACAACAAAAAGTGCTATGGCTTGAATAAATAGGGGAATGATGTTAGGTGCTTTAAAACAAAGTGCTTTGTGCAAGACAAGCGGAGCCATGCGGCTTTAAAAATTCTTCTTGGGGAACCATAAGGCCCCGCCAAGAAGGCGGTGCTCTTAAAAAGGCTTGTGCTAATGCAACCTTAAGCCGTACTAGTGCACTCCGTGAATGAGTTATTTTTCGGCGCCTGAGTGCCATTCCAGAGAGCTGACAGCAGATGGCCTTTAAAGCATTTCCCAGCTAGGCTGGATACCTGCATGACCAGCCGTCTCCCAACAGGGTTCACCCATCCCACTCAAGCACATTACTGGGCAGAGGGCAGTTCTCAACCAATCCGTTTGCTTAGAGGGTAACATCTTCCTGTGTAGATGCCACCCCCAGCTACCAGGAAAGGCCTCACATCAATCTCTGCCGGTCATGATCCCATGAGACAAGATCTGGCCCAACACTCTATCCAGGCCACAAAACGTTCCCAGCACCTGGGATAACCAACTACGTGATGATGGTGTCTCCCCTGACAAGTAAGTAAACAGACCAGATGTCCTACTTGTGGTTGGACAGTCCCACTTTAAAGCCCACTGTCCCTTCAAAAACTCTGGGGACACATAAATGTCCCACTTTGCTGACACGCGGAAGACTGTCCCACCAAAAGCAAAATGCTTGATGTCTGGGTGGTTTACCACTGCTCTGACTCTGGTTGAATGGCGGTAGTCAAATGCATGGACTTTTGAGCATTGGATCAATCACCATATAATAAACATCTTTTATGGACCAAATGTTCCCAGGACATGTGACCCATAATTAAGCCACACACTAAACCAAACCCCTATCATGCTCATCACCCACAAACTGTTTTAAACTGACCCACTTAAATTTCTGGTTCAAATTTAATTCCCCTCTTATAAAACATAAACAGTAAGTCATAAAAATATGAACGATAGTCCACAGACAGTAATTGGATGAATCATAGACTACACGACAAGAATGTGTGTTCTAGGTGTGTAACAACTACTAGAATTCAAGTGAAAGATTATCTGGGCCCCATGCACACCAGGTAGTTTGGCCTCAACTTGCTGGTGATAAAAATCTGCTCTCTGACCCAGCTGTCAGAAATAGAACCCAATGTAACTTCATAGAACAGAACTGCAGCCAGCACCCCCCCCCCCCCCCCACACACACAAACAAGCTGATTGGTGGTCAGTAGGCAAATGATGTTGTAAGTTATCCTCTGTGAACAAAGCCATCTTTTAGAGAGATTGCATTTTATTACCAGTACCTAGTTGATCTGATCATGTGCAGATAAATGGCATTAAAGTTTAAACTAACAGCCCAGCCATCATGCCTTGAGGAAGTGGTCAGATTTCAGACCACGAGACACGTGGGGATACCTCTTGACTGACTTTCATGGGATACGATCCCCTGGACCATAACACTGATGATGATGGTGGTGATGTTTTCTGGTTGTTTGATTGTTGTCACATTGTTTTGCACTTTGCTCCTCTTGTCATTTTTTCATGGGTCTTATTAACTGAAATTGCACTTTTTTCAGCACAGCAAATGCACTTATGCACTTTAAAGCTTAATTTGCGCAAATAGAGGAGATTTTGGTCATGATACAAATTACTATATTGATTTTGGTTATAAATAAATTGAGGGTCCGGGTGGATTGCCACATGTTCGGATGTGCTTTTATATTTATATGTATGTCTATGTGTAATGTGTAGTTTTTAGATAATAAAGACACATTTTTGAAATGTTATCTATCATATGCTGTGGTTTGCTGTTTTGCTAATGGTTGCTGGAGACACATTAGAAAGTATTTGGCCCAGCCATCATAGTTACAGCCTATATTTTGTCTAGGCCTATCCTAATTGCCTTGGGGCACAACCATTACATAGAGATGAATGGGATGGGCAGACATTGTGGTTGTATGGGGCCCAAAATGGCCTCCCTGAATTGGCCCTTACTAAAAGAGATAAACAGTAAGGCATGTTGCGGGATTGAATATCCCAGTCTATGGGGTCAATTCAGAGCCTGGTAAGACTCATCCCTTTTTTAAGAGGAAAATCTGCAGATCACTTTCATTGTCTACCGTGGCGCTGATTCAACAACTGGATGTAATTCTTCACCTGGTGTTGAGTTAGCCATAAGGTTGACAATGAAATGTCAGTTTTCTCTCCTTAAAAATAGGTGAGTTTTCTCACCTGGCTCTGAATCAACCCCTTTATGGCCTTGTTCCTGATATTAGCAGGGGAGCTGACAAAAGAGCGGGGCTGTAAGTCGAGTGTTGAAATGAAACAACCTCGACCCAAATGACCTAATCTGGCTCAAAGCATGTCCACGGCAGCTGACGAGACCTGGAGCCGAAGCAGAATTCTAATGCTCTAATGTTCTTCATGCCTTAGCGGAGTAGATGGGGATAGGATCTGACAGCCGTACATAAAGGACAAAAAAGAAACCTGGTTGCAGAGGGATCAGACATTACTGCAAGATGTTTATAGTGTGAGCGAGTGGGGCGAACGGCAGTGACACGGACAACAGTTCTTCAACAGCAAAGGCAGTTTTATTGAGAAAATAAAATGTTCATCAGCAAAACGTATCTCTTACGTCAGAGAATGTTGCAGCACAAATGCAATCAATCAAGTGCTTACTTCACCAACTCAATGTAAGTCCAGGGCTGGATACTCCAGCAAAGCTGCAATTCCGGGGTATATCAGGTCCGCTTTACAGGGCATACCAGCCCACGCTGCTCATCCACACAAGTCCAAGTTTTGGGGTCGCAGAAGCCAAGTCCTTTGGCTTAAATTCAGTCCACTGAGCAGTACAGCCTGGGCTCCTTCCTCCAGGCTGGTCAACAGCAGACTGACAGGCTCAGCGGCTCCTTTTATTCAGGCTTCCCCTGCAATCAGCCTCATCACCTGTGCAAGGCCTGAGATCAGAGAACAAACCTGTAGAGGACTGGGGAATGTGCACTGGGACCTGAAAACCCAGCATGGATCGTGTCTGGGAAAAATACACACCATTTTTCACTTTTCCATACACTTTAACACAATAGATAGTAGGCTAAATATGTTGAGGGTTTATTTTTTTTTTTATTTGGCACATATCTAGACTAACATAAAATACATTAGTGTAAATTGTACTCAGTGTATACACTGGTACATAAGTAGCGGGAGTGGCTCGATTAAGAGGCTTATTATTATTGGTGCGGGGGAGCACCCCATCCGAGAAGCTCAGCAGCACCCGCACCACAGTGTCAGCTTAAGGCCGGCGGCGCTGTTGGCTGTACCGTTCCCGGCCAGGCAGTGTTTACAGCGCAATGCTTATATAAGCCTATGCGCTAGTGACACCAATCGCCGGCTGAGTGCGCTGCAAGCTGAATATATTTATTCAAAAAATACATAGCGCTCAAAGAGGCGCTCAAAAATGGAAATTCAGCCACACATAGTTTGTTGAATTTTCAATGTTTTGTTTTTTAGGGTTTTTTTTTTTTATTAAAAATGGGAAATTCATTAGAGACATTAGATAAACATGACATAGCTTTCTCACTGTCCAAATCACAAGTTTTCAGCGCAAAAAACATGCTAAAAATGCATGAAAAATAATCCCAACCACCCCAGGGATCCCGTGGCACATGCACCAGCCCAAAACATATTTAAAAAAAAATCTACTAAAATGCTTAAATAATTTTACCCATTCAAGCCCATTGGGTGAGCATCTGGTCTTATTTGACACTGTAGGAAACTCAGTGCCGGCACTCATCCCATCACTGGTGCTGCTGATAGATGGGACACTACCTGGCACTATCACAGGTGCTGTGGATTTTTGACCTGATACATACACCTTTTTGACTGGGACCTGACACTCATCTAACACTATGCAGCGTTAGCCTTTCTTAAATAACCTTCTTAACCTAAAAAGTTGCCTTTCCTGACTCTCCCAAAGTTTTGGTGGAGGCTGATTCACTACTAACGCCACGTATTGCCAGAAGAACGCCTGCATAGCGGCACTTAGAGGGACCACTAGTAGACACTGTAAGCAGGTTTCGAGCGCTGAAACAGAGCGTCTCAGTCGCTCTAGTAACCTGGCCGGCATTGATGAATTTGATGTGTGTTGGGCGCAGATCGTCTCAGTCGCTTTAGTAACCTAGCCGACATTGATGAATATGATGTGTGTTGGGCGCTGCGGCGAGTGAGCGGCAGCGCCAGCTCAGTGTGTACGGCAATCGCCGCTGCACACCATATTTAACAAAACACTAGGCACACACTGCGTAGGCGCTCTAAATCTGGGAGCTGTAGCATAGAGCACCAGATGCTGTGTGATCAAAGTCTGTTTTTGAACACATATCCACCAGTAACAAAGCGAAAACACATGGAATGACATTGTTTTAACACTGGGACAATAACACTTTATTGCCAGACCTGTAATGACAATTCTGCATAAAAATATTAAAAGTCCAAAAAATTTATAAAAGTGTTTGTTTGCAGCCAGGAGAGGTCACACAATGATTTGAGCAAAAAAAAAAAAAAAATGTAAATGGGCAAACACGTGTGTGGCAGAGCGCTACAGAGCGAAAGTTACTACACGAGCCTAGAGCGCCGGCACTATACGCTGAGCCACCTGTATTAATACATGTGATGCTACATGGCGCTGTTAGAGGCGCTCACCAGATTCGCTTTCTTAAATGTGGCCTCCCGTACAGCGCCCAGCGTTCACCAGACGCTGCCTTGCCGCTATGAGGCACTACCAGGCGCTATCCGTTCTTAAATTCATGAACCATAGCAGGGACAATACATTTTGGAAGCCCTCTATCTAGATTATCCCCAGTATCCAGCATTTGGTACTCATTTGGCTTCCACTATCCTTCACAGTTTAAAAAATACATCCGCCTGTGACTATTACATCACTGGAGGGGAGGGGCATTGACAGGATTTCCTGGGGTTTCCCCTTCATGCCCCTCCCCTCCAGTGACATAGATAAATACTTGAAATCCCATGGAGCCCAGTAGGGGGGGGGCGCTATAATGTACAGAGCACAGTGGAGGACAGGCACCAACTCAACAAGATACATTATGCCTGCTGCTTCCCATCCTAAATGGCACAGATAAGTGAGGTAAGCTGTTAGTAATGCCTGTGTCACTTGTCTGAGCCACACAGGGTGGGGAGCATAATGCAGATATTAGGGTTGATTCAGAGCCCCTTTCTCATCATTTTTTTTGCGTGAAAATTTCTGTTCTCGTCCATTTTTCCACCTCATCTGATTCAGCAAAGCCTTTTTTATGTGAAATGTTTTCTTTTTTGTGTGATTTTTTGTTTGCTAGTAATACCTCCAAAAGGTTGTTGAGAATGGGGCTCTGAATCAACACTATTGTTGGTGAGTTTACCTTCTTGCTGCCTATTTGTGAAATTCGGTGAATCGCCCAAACTAAATTTTCAAGCAGTTTGCTCTAGAAATTAGCTTAACGTCACTTAAGTGACAGTTAAAAACTTTAAAGCGTTTGTCCAGGATTCTTACCAGAAGTTCTTAAAAGCAGATTCTTCCCAGTATAGTGCTCAGAAACATACCTGTTTCTGAGCCCTACTGGTGTACTCCCTCCACCTTCTGCTGTAGTCACTGTTGGGTGTGCTTGTGTTTTGGCAAACCCCTATAAGTTCTGATTTGGCAAGTTTGGCTGAACTTTGAACAAAACTTTAATAGGGGTACCCGGACTTGACCCGAACCCGAACACTGCTGCCAGTCTACTCACTCGTGGAGACGGCCATCTTTTTGAAGGCCCGGCCATGGCCATTTTGACCGCTAAATAGATCGGTTCGGATAAGCGTACAGCAGCTTCTTGCTGCTGCACACTCTGCACCAGCCAAATGCTGAACTCGAACACAGACTTCTGTCTGAAGTTTGTGTTTGGGTGTGGGAAAGCTTGTTATGAACCTGAACTTTGCGGTTCGAGTTGGCCCAACACTAACTGTAACTAAAGTAGGGAGTTTGGACCACGTCCTGTGAAGGAGCACCCAAGGAATCCCAGGTAGGGTTGGGCAACCTGAACCGCAAAGTTTGGGCCCATACTGAACTTTGCGTGTTCTGGTTCCCAAACCCGAACATGGACATCGTCCAGAAGTCCGTGTGCGGGATCGCCGTTTGATCCTATACAGAGTGTGCAGCTGAAAGCGGGCTGTAACTTATCTGAACCCCGTGGGGCCATGGTTTGGGTTTGGGATCGCCAAGTTCAAACTTCCTGAACTTTAGGGGGTTCGCTCATCAATAATCCAAGGGTCTAGTCACATTGTGGGACTCGATCTTTTATGTGTGTTTTGCCTAGATTGTCCCTTTAAATACAACAACATCATATTTACTTGTTTTATCATTGCTTAGTATTATTTAAAAGGCATTTCTTTTGCATCGATAAGAAACAGAACATCTCCAAACCTAACCTTTGCGTCCTACACCAATCCAATATTAGATACACGCGCCTGACTTTATGATTACTTTATGATTTGGTTATTTTATTTCTCCTGCCTGTGGTTTTCAAACCTGCTCTGTTATAAGATACACAGGATATTTGTTACTGGAGTTATAAAAAATACATTAGTTATATTGCTTGAAAGTTATTGATTTACGCTGCTTGAATTTAATAGTTCCAAATCCCCCATTAGAAGCATTTAACAATCTTTCCAGGCTTCAAAGTCAGGAGTGTTACTTTTCAAAGAGCAGGATTTGAAGTATATTAAGCCATATAATGTGGCCATCAGTAAAATCCTGCGTTCCTCTAACCTCCTAATTATGAAAACCATAAAGCTTGTAAAGTGTCTGATTGGTTTCTCTGTGTTTGCTAATGGAACTCCACATCCACCCCAGAGCTGGAGGTTAAGTATTCTCCCATCGTCCGTGATACATTGAATTTGGAAATTAATACCCGACCTGCATTTTAACAGTGCTCCAGATGCCCAATGTACTATAAAATGCTGCGAGACGAGAAGTCACAATTGGGAATGTACAAAAGCTGCATGTCATGAGAGTTACAGAAAGGAAATAAAAGTGTATGGTTTAAAATAATATAAATTATTATTATTATTTGTAATCACAAATGTTGTGTTATCGTGATAACCTGAAAAAAAAGGCAAAAGATTAAATTAAATTAAAGGAGCACTATTGCGAAAAAATGGTCCAATAATAAAAATTCAAATTGATATGCTGGATGACAGGTTCTGTCACCCCTGATACACTAAACCTGTCACCCCTGTATTTTATTCCTTCCAGGAGAAAAAAAACACAAGCTTGGCGGGAGTTTTATTAAGTTCAGGTGTGTAAGTGACCCCTCCTCTCATTAGCCAACTTTTTATATGGGTTTTTCGTGATAGTGCTTCTTTAAGGCACACACTAACTTCCCCCTACCTTATCTCCTTTGGAAACAGTGTAAAAGTAGATCTCACACTGGTGATCCCTAAGGCTCTGTTAAAACCCTGGGTTCGGCTGATGCCCTGCTGGTGGCTGGGGTCAGTTCTTACCCCATCTGCAGTACCATTAGCCACCGGCAGGTGTCAATAAAGCTCTGGCTGCTCTCTCACCCCATCGGCAGTTCACCCCATTATGTGCTGCACCTGGTGTGAGGGCTATTTAAAAGGCACAGACCTCCACCTGGTGCAGCAGGATTTTGTTTGCTTTGGTTGCTTTGTTGTATCTGTATTGCAACCTAAGTCTGAATCTGTACCTGAACCGGAGTGAGCCTGTGGATGAGTGCGCCAGCACCTTAGGGCTTCAGTTATTGCCTTTGTTTGTAATTCCTTTATTTAGCCTTGTTTTTGTCCCTTTGGTTATATCTGAATTCAAGATCTTTTTGTTTGTTTCCTTTGACTTATAAATAACCCCCCCCCACACCTGTTTTCAGCATTTGTCCGTGTCTTTGCTCTGGCCGAACCCTCTGCTCCCCTGGTGGAGAGTTTATGTTGGAGAACTCTCCGGCTTGACAGGCTCAGTTCACAATGCAGGGTTACAATTTAATTGCGGTGCTGTTGAAGATACAACAGTTTCCGCATATCTGTGCTGGAGATACTGCAGTTTATTATGACAGTAGATGGCGCTGTTTCCAAAGCCTGTGTGTAGTCGCTTTCTTGGCTTCAATTTCCGTATTGTCGCTGAGTAAGGAAGAATGTTTCATGGCGGTTTGCTGTAGTCAGAGACAGCTGTGGGACCGCTGGGGCTTGCCGGGCTCACTCACGCTGAGAGTTCCGTGGCACAAAGTGGCTATTCGAGGGGTTAACTTTGGAGCCCTGCTAAGGCTTCTGCCCTAGCAGAGGAGAGACACATGCCACAGACATCAGGTCAGGTGCTTGCTGTATAATTGTTGCCATTGGGTTTACAGTTTAAACCCCCTTTTTGTCAGGTTTTTGGTGTTCTGCCTTATTGTTTTACTTTTCTGGAGTGTAAAATAAACATTTGTGCTAGGTTAGTGCCCCCAAACCTGTAGGTTACTACCACATTCCTGTGGTGATGTCTTGGTAAAGTGGGAGCTTTCCTGGTTTTTAGTAAAGCTCTAAGTATACTTTCTGACTACAAGTCCCAGAATCCTTCTACTGTAATAGGTGAGCTCATAAGCAGCTTTGGCCAAATAAAGCAGCAGTAATTACCTCCCCTGGTGAGAACACTGCCAGGAAGCCATTAATTACTGGAACACTGTGATCCCCCCACATCTAAAGAGGTTTAATTCACCTCATTAACCACAGGAATTAACCACGTCCCCTAGTCTAACTCTTCTCTAACCCATGCTCTACATTTCTCTGAAGCCGATACCATTATCAAACAATGTCAAACACTATACACCACACCCTTTGCACCCAAAAACACTAAATCAGCTTGTGGCTGGCCCACACCGACTGTATTTTTGCTAAGATGGCTGGACCATGGCTCAAAGCACTAGTGTTGGACGAACCCAAACCACAAAGTTTGAGTTTGTAGCGAACTTTGTGAGTTTGGGTTTGTAGCGAACTTTGTGAGTTTGGGTTGTGTACCCAAAGC
This sequence comes from Gastrophryne carolinensis, assembly GCA_027917425.1. Taxonomy (NCBI): domain Eukaryota; kingdom Metazoa; phylum Chordata; class Amphibia; order Anura; family Microhylidae; genus Gastrophryne; species Gastrophryne carolinensis. The sequence goes on along the minus strand of CM051236.1, from coordinate 43,024,844 downwards.
CAAACAGGGACTTCAGCCGGAAGCTACTGTGTATTGGGCCCTATATACTCAACGTGCCCTGGGACTTTCTAAATTCAAGGATGAATATAACCAAAGGTTCTATTTTAGGAAGAAGGACAGTAATGTGTGAAGAGGGATTTCACACTGGTGATCCCTCAGTTCACAATGCAGGGTTACAATTTAATTGTGGTGCTGTTTCAGTGTATCTGTGCTGGAGATACTGCAGTTTATTATGATAGTGGATGGCACTGTTACCAAAGCCTGTGTGTAGGCTTTTCTCTGCATTTTCTAATGTATGTTGTGTTATACATGTATGTTGTATTATATTGTACATTGCAACAAACTCATTGATTTCTTTTTCCTGCCTATGTGTAATACACCATGTTAAGATGACCTTCTCTTACTCCATGTATGCTCCAGTAAAGACCCATTTGTTTTCCTCCACAATTAGGGATGGGCGGCCAAACCTGCCACAAAAGTTAGTTTCGGGTCCCCAAAACACGAACCTGAACCCCATTAAAGTCAACGGGATCCCAAAAATGGCTGTAAAATGGGGGGGCACCAGGGAGATTTCCCTGCACAAAATGGGGTAGGGAAAGTACACAAAATTATAACAGAAAACAAATAAAAATGAAGATATACATAAATGAATAGGAAAATTAAAATATTATTTTTTTAACACCAGGGAGATTGCCCTGCACGAAATAGGGTAAAGAAAGTACTCAGAATAAAAAAAAAAAAAAAAAAAACTTAGATACTCAAATAAATAAATAAATAAATAATAAAAAGAGTGTTTTCCGAGTTGATTTTATTCCCGCAGCAGGTAAACTACCTGCATGTTTATTTTGTTATATTTTTTGGTAATATTTTTGGCATTTTTGATTAGATACAATTGTTGTTTTTGTATTTTTTCAGTTTTCAGTTTTATATTCAATTTAACATTGAAACTGCCCGTGGATTTATTTTTTGGTAGTTTTTTTCTTTTTTGTTAGATACAAGAAGAATAGCCTGATTTTTTAATTGTATTTTTTCAGTTTTAAGTGTTTTACTAAATGTCGCCTATAAAAGGCATTGAATTTAACACTAAAACTGCCTGCAGGTTAATTTTTAATAATTTTTGGTAATTTTTTGGGCAATTTTTGTTAATAAATGTTTGACCGAATTCTTTTTTTCCACTTTTCCTTTTTCATGAAAGCCGTTCAAGCCCCTGTCCTTGTAAGTTACAAGCCCTTATGCCCTTTGGTATGGGCATAGGTGCAACCTCAAGTAAATCATCCTGCAAAGATTCTGCCTGCAACGATCTTTGAGCAATTTCCCTCTCATCACTAATGCATTGCAACTTTGCAGTGTAACAGTGGGAGGCGCAGCCGCTGTTTCAATGTAGCAAAGCAGGACGCCAGTCAGCTTGTTAAAATGTAACAGCAGAACTCCATACAGCTTGTTAGATTGTACAGCATGAGGGAGAGATGTAGCAGCATACAAAACTGTTTTCACAAAAGCTTACCTTCAAATACACTCAGCCCTACATTTCTTCCCATTTCTTCCCATTTCTTCAAGAATGAAGCAAGAGCTTTCAGTATTCCAGATCCTTTCAAATGACATCAGAGAAATATCAGTTTAGTCTTCATAAATATTTCATGATCATACACTATCTACTAGTTAAGCCTGTAGCTGTAGAGGAATTAAAACAGAATGTAACATGGCATGTTAATGAGGAGACGTGGGAGATAATGCGTGTGAAGAGCACGTAGGTGTGATAGTCATTGCGATGCTGCGATACTGGAGGTGAGACATCACCAGAGTTGTTTTGGAAAATAAAAGTAATCGCTAATCAAGGTTAGAATTAACTTTAAATAGAGCTGTGCAGAATGCGTAATAACACTATAAGAATAGATTCAGCTATAAATGGATGCCTTAACACTGGACATCTTATGACATCCTAGGCTAGCAATGGATAATACCCTAGATATCCAATGGATAATACTCTAGGCCTTCAATATATGAGACCCTAGGCCTCCATTGGATGAAACCCTAGGTCTCCAAAGGATGAAACCATAGGCTTTTAATTGATGAGACCCAAGTCCTCCAATGGATGAGACCCAAGGCCTCCAATGGATGAGACCCTAGGCCTCCAGTGGATGAGACCCTAGGCCTCCATTTGATGAGACCCTAGACCTCCAAGGAACATGGGTGGTGCTTGCAGATGATCAGCAGACAAAACATTTTAGGAAGTCCAGTGATAAATTAGAAGAATCCCTCTTTTTTATGCAAATCGGGCTGGCCTGTTGTGAATCGGCATATAAACTAGAGAACGGGGCTACCCAGACACTCCTCTCCAAGGTGGCTGTGGAGCAGCCATACAGACTTGAACAGTTAAGCACGGCAGCCAGTTAGCCTGATGGGCTGCTGCTGGTCACATAAGATGCACAACCTGGAAGAGATAAGTATACAGGTGGCCATGTTCTCTAGTGTTGTGGTGTTAACGCACAATGGGGTGGCTCAATATGAGCTGCTTTGGTTCTGTATATTAAAGAGGTTGTTTGGTCATTTTTATCAGACTTCCTCGCCATGACTGGCTTACAGTGTAATAGGTTTCTCTCAATTCCTCACCCTGGAGTGGCAACCCAGAGGGTGGCATGGAATGCACATATGTCACTGGTACGCTTCATGGAATTGAAGGAAAGACAAATGTACCACAACATTTTTGTTAAAAATCTTCTGCCATCGACCAGGATGATAAAGCAAAAAAGGAGAGTGGACATTTCAGCAAGACAGCATACCAAAAGCCCTCTAAAACACCCCCATGCCCCTGACTGATGTGACTACCCTGCTGGACACACCATGGCACCCCTGTAGTCTAAAACACGCTTCTGTCTGCAGCCTATGTGTGTGGCTAGAAACAGGTGCACATCTCAGCAAAAGTGAAGCTGGGAATGTTTCAGGCACCCACCTCTCTATGTGCCAGGGATGTGCCCACTCCCATTAGGCTATGTGCCAAAGAGAGCTTTATTTTGTGCTTTAATGTGCACGTGTCATACATTTTTAGGTAGATCCGGACACCACAGGAGCGAGAACCACAACATAGGATAGTGAAAATCCAGGGAGTTGTTTCACTAATTATTATGGAGAGTGGAAGCTTCATGTGTGACTTTATGCAGAACTAAATTAGTTTATTTAATGTAATCAAAATCTAGTTGTTGTGTGTTGTTATTATATAATATCATGCATTTCCTATTACTTATAATAATAATAGTGAAGCATAACTACTTCTAATATTTTTTAGGAATTTTATGCATCTATGGTCATTGTGTGCACAACACAAGCAGGTGGGCAGACCCAAACCATGGCAACCAGGGAACAGTTGGGGGGTAGGTCCAGAGCAATTTAATCATGTCCCAGTGGGGAATCAAACCTACAACCCTCTGGTCACAAAGATCACTACCTTAACCACTAGGTCATAAATGACCAACAATTGTGAAAGAGAAACTACAGCTGCATCTGTATCTGTCAGTCTCCTCGCCTTTCTCGCTCATCTATGGGGCACAGGTGTACCGTCGGATCTCCATCGAAGACTGTGCGTAGTCACGGGTGTACACGCTCTGGTGCGTGCACACATTCTGGCTCTTCATCCTCTTCACTACTCTACAGCGCCACCCGTTGGCAAGTGCATGAAGCCTAGACTATAAGCTCTTGGGCTTGCTTTTACTTCTGTATTTCCTTGATCACAATGGACAGGAAATGACCTCACTCCTGCTCTGAAACGTCCCTCCCAGCTTTATTGACAGCCCTATTTAAAAGGACAACTGGCCTGTTTGCATTGCCATGTTATCAGCTGAATTCCCGGATTCCGTTATCCCTGTTCCTGCGTTTCCTACATTTCCTGATTGATTCCCTGGATTGACCTGGCCTGTTTGTGGATTAGCTCTTGGTCGGATTACATGGTTTGGACTTGGATGTGTTTATTGGACTTTGCCTTTTGCTGCCAGCCCCTGAACTCGGAATTGTTTTCAGACTTTTATTTCTTTGCTACGCCTCCACACCTGGAGCTCTGCTCATCCTTAGCTACTTGTCTATGGTTTTAGTCGACAGTATCTTTTCTTTAGCATACATAAGCTTGTCCTGATAAAACGCACTTCTCTGGTAAAGGTCACTCCATCATTTAATCACGTTTCTAAAGAGTAAATATTCAGGGACGGGCCGTCATTCAGGAACACACTTAGCAAGCAATTAAGAAGGAAAATAAATTCAGGCAATCAAGCGACACCTTCATGCCATGTTGTTACATTAGACTAAAACACAATTTTTCCGTCATTAATTTGTTGAATTATACAGGAACTCCAGCGGCAGCGTAATAGGAACGCACATATTCAACGAACGAAGCTAAATTCTTCTGGAGAAATTACCTTGGAAATTAATTTTGGAAGCAATCTTCTTCCTAAATGAGTGAAATGCATAATTTGGTCGGTTGGGTTTGTCATTATCTCGGTGGTTACAGCTTCCAGTCTCCACGAAGTAGGGTCTGGGGATTGCAGTGTTTGCTGTGCGGCAACAAAAACACTGAATTCAATTAGTCGTTTCTCCAAAAAATAAAAAGCACAAATGTCAAATATGCAGGTTAAAGATTTCAGAAAAATGGTGGTAACATTGTTGGATACAGAGGACCTCAAGTGGCTGTGGCTCTCCATTTCAACCAAAAAGAGGAGGAGGGGACTGACATCTCCCTTTAACATTGTATATATGACATCTCCCTTTACCAAAACACTCACTGTGTATCTCCCACAGTAGATCACTTCTATACCAGTGATTAGAAAGTCACCTGATCAATCCAGCATGGGACATGCCCCCGCCCCCGGCCTTCAGTCACAATGAAGCGATCATGCCTGCTCCATTCTTGGCAATAAATGGGACATGTCAGGTCTTAGGCATGCCAGGCCAGGTCTAGGTGTGCCCCCTCCATTGCCTGAATGGAGCAGGTATGGCCTCTTCACTAAAGGATGAAGGAATGTTTCTAACACATAGCACAAAGGCCCCTCCGGCTTCAGCCACAGTGATAAAGCCATGCATACACCATTAATGGCAATGGAGGGGACATATCAGGCCTCAGGTCCAGGTCTAGGCATGGCCCCTCATTGGCATGAATGGTGCAGGCATGGCCGCTTTACTGTGACTGAGCTTCAGTCACAATGATGCGGCCACGTCCGCAACATTCATGGCAATGGAGGGGGCATGTCTAGACTTGGCCTAAGGCCAGACATGTCCCCTCTTTTGCCAATATCACTCAGTATGATGTCAGGGAGCCACATGCAGTAGCCAGGACTTGTAAGAACACAGTGTGGCTTACGCTGTAGTTCCTGTCCGTCCCCAAGCCCACTATCGGCCCGCCTATAGCAAAAATTGTGGTGCCCATCAGTAACATGGGAAGGGGGGAGGGAGTTGGACTGACATATTACAATAGCTTTATCAATTTTGGAATAAAGATGAAGAAGATCTTCTGGAACAAAAATTAATAGACCCTGTCTTTATTTCGGGGAAACATAAGAAAGACTAGAATGAATTTCCAAGACATATTTTTATCACTTTAATATTATTAGTCTGTGCTGACATTTCTATAGGTAGCATTATGCTTTAGATCTGATGCGCATCTGCCCCCGGGCCAGCTGATAATACTGACATTTGCCTACTATAAAGTTTAAAGCAAGTTGCTTGTCGCTGTGTCTCTCCAGGCAGCGTTCATATAGCGCATAGATTGATATATTTACTGCCATGGCAAGCAGATGATAAATTACTGAACGGAGACTGAACTTCATTTAAATTAATTCTGGCCTACTTATCTATCGCAGCAGATTATGTATCATATAAAACTGGCATTTAAGAAGTTTCGAGAAAAGTATGTTCCAGACGCAGTGACGTCGCCTCGCTTTCCGTGATGAGTAATGACAGGGAAGATAGCAGTAAATTATCTATACAGACAGGATTCTGGATCTTGTTCCAAATAGACTGAGCATGCTGCTCGATGATGGCAGATGCAATAAAACAGGCAAGTGGAGAGAGATATTGGGACAGGGCCAGAACTTGTACAGGCTAAACATATGGACCCCTTTCTTGTACAAGGTAAAGAAAAGAAAATTATCCACCATGCTCCATTAGACCCAGGATTTAGGTTCTAAAAGAAAGAACCGGGCTGGCGATAAAAGTATAGCACTATTCTATCTCAATGCAATCTTGCTTATTTTTCCATATGAATTGCACCTGCATAGGCATAGAGCAGAAGCTGTAGTGCGCTGTAACACTCTCTCTTATTTAGCTTAGTGTGTTGTACATGGAAGCATATACAACGTAGGACGTTAGTAATGACAGTGGCTATTTCACTAATTATTCTATGTATATACTGTATCAGAGGAAAACTTATACATAAGTCATAAGATGTTTCATCTGTGCCCACTCCACCTGCATTGATACATTTATAACAACCAGTTGGGTGAGACAGGACATTGAATATGTGACACTGTCCCGCGCATAGATAAAAGTATTAGCATCGACTCTTCCACACCACCGCAAATGTGGAAGTGGACTAAAACCCCAAAATGGATGAATTAGATGGGCAGGTTGATTCATTATTAGCGGCAGGTAGCGACAGATGAGCGTCTGTAGCAGGCATTTCAGAGCGCCCGCTAGTAATCGCTGCGCTCCGCCATGGTTCGCTAGTTCAGAGTGGCTCAGTCGCTATGCAGCATTGGTGAATACATTGTGGGGAGTCGCTATATGACCAGTACAGTGCTGTATGGTAGCAAATGCTAGCGACCGGTCAGTGCGACAGCATATTCATCAAAAAAACAGCCTCACACACCACCTGCGCTCAAAAAAGCTTAGCTGAAGCTCAGAGCGCTGGGGGCTGTGTTATTAAAGGCTGTTTTTGCACACATATCCACCAGTAACAAAGCGAAAACATATGGAATTGCATTGTTATAACATTGTGACATGAATACATTAATGCCAGACCTGTAATGTAAATTCTGCATAAATATATAAAAAATGAAAAATATTTACAAAAATGTTTTTTTCTAGGCCAGGAGAGGTCACAACATTATTAGAGAATAAAAAAAAAATAATAAAAACCCCCTGTTTAAAGAGAAATAAAAGAACGTCTATTGAAATGTATGGGAGAGCGCCAGGCGAGAGGTAATACGCAGTTCTCTGAAAGGCTGAACGCCGGCGCTGTTCGCTGAGGCTGGGATAATGATGAATCGGACGCTACATGGTGTTATCCCAGTTGCTCAACAGAATCTGCTTGATAAATGTGTAATTGCGTGCCGTGTCCGGCATTCACCTGACGCTACCTGTCGCTACTTGTCATTTACAAGGCACTACCTGACGCTATCCCTTCATGAATAAGGCCCTAAGGCTTAATCATACCTCATAGTCAGAATATCAGTGAATAATACGCATTTCAATAATAGATGTAGGTTGCAAAAAAAAATCAAGATACCAATATGCGCTGGTACGCACCGATATTTAGTTTGCAAATTGTATAAAAATGCAATGGAAATTAGTTTAAGTTGTGCATGTACAGATATTTTGTATAGACAGAAAAATGTGATAAAATTATTTAGAAAGTGGCTGCAGAGAGGATAAAATAAACCCCCTATGGAGTCCACATATTAAGGCCGGCCAATGTAGCAATACTTATTGCAAATAAATAATAAATGCGGAATTGATTCACCATATAAGAGATAAATGAATGTGCTTATAAAGATATGAAAAACCATTTGAAAAGAGGCAGAACCATTGCACCAAGCCTGGGTGTCAACATTTATAGCGTCTGCCACCACATTTATAGAGCCCTTGGCAGTGAAACCAGGTCTCACTGTCTGCCTTCTTAGTGGGTAACATTAATTCTACGTGCTCTCAGGAGTTCACACATTGGTATATCTTGGATGGTATGACTGGGATGGAAGCTTGTGGCACGGAGAATGGAGTTGCCAGACGTGGGCTTGCTCTGGAGTTAGAAGAACAGAGGGTTAGGTCCAAATAAATTAACATGACTATTCATCGTTCAACTGAGAAACACAGGTTGAGGTAATTGAGGTGAGGTTGAGGTGATAAAAAGTTAAAAAATTAGGAAGTTGCTCTGGGTCCCCCGACCAAATCAATAGGAGGTCATCAATGCCCCTCCCATACCACATCAATGAATTGTGGTATGGGTTGGCATGTCCAAAAATATGTTTCATCTCCCACCAATGCATATACAGATTCAAAGTCGCAGGGGAGACGGTGCAGTCATGGAGGCACCACAGTTTTGTAAAAAAAACCTAGATTCATACATAAAATAGTTGTGGGTAAGGAGGAATTGTACTGCAGATAGGAATTGTACTGCAGATAAAATAAATGCAAGTAAATCATCATATGTAGTAAGGTTCATCAGGACCTCCTGTAAAGCCTGGAGCACCAAATAGTGGGGGGTGGAGGAGTAAAGTGACCACCCATTGGCCAGGGTATTGATTTAAGGAATTGCAACACATGTCCCATGCCCTTAATGTACCCTGGAATACATCTAACCACAGGCTGAATTTGGTGGTCAACCCATTTGCCCAATGGTTCATTAAGGCCTCCTATGCCAGAGACAATAGGCCGTCCTAATGGCTGTGTTTGGGGCTTACGAATCTTGGGCAAATTATGAAATATAGGCATTATGGGATTGGCCGCTGACAGCTTATCAGCTAGTTCTCTGGAAAGGACTTTTAACTCAACCCCTTCATTCAACAGGGAAGACAGAATTTGTTGAAAATCCCTGGTGGGATCTCCAGACAGGGAAGTGTAGGTATCTGTATCTGATAGCTGTCTGTAAGTCTCCACCTCATTATCAGATCAACTGAGAATTACAACGGCCCCACCTTTCTCCGCTGAGTGGATAACAATCTCCTGATTAGCCCTAAGCTGTTCCAGGGCTATTTGCTCTCCAGGTGAAAGACTGCTAATGTGTTTTGGACCTTTTTGTCTAGCCAGTTGTTGCAATTGGACCTCTACAACCTCCTGAAATTTCTCTATAGCAGAGCATCTTGCATTAAGGGGATAGAATCTAGATTTTTTTCAAAAGATTTTATCAGGAGGGGTCATAATCTTGAAGATGTCAGATAATTTCATCACATCTACAAGATTGCATACATCTTTGAAATTGAGTTAACCAATCAAAAGTCATTGTATCACCTATGGTATCTCTTGTCATCTGATTGAGGTCAGAGCCCTCTTAAAGAGTGAGGTTTCTCACAAAAATGTTAATATCCAAAAGTGTCCCAAATAAGTCCATATAGTTTGTAGGGACGTAAGGGGGGCCTTTCATAAGCAGGGGTGTTGCATCTTTTGAAAGTTCATAAGAAGAGAGGTTAATAACTATTGTATACCTTGCTGCTTTTCTTCCCTTCCCACACATGGTATTTTTTTTTCTATGTTTCTTGTGTTTTCGCCCCAACCTCCTCCATTGTCTCTTGTTCTTTGTTATGGGTTTTCTGGTTCTTGATCCGAGGTTAGGCCCCCTCAGAATTTTGTCAGGCTTGAGATTATGACCACACCCATATTCTTGTATAAAATGCAATTTATTAGAAATATGTATAGAAAATTCATACAACTTTTTACAAAAATATATCATAGCATTAAAAGATTTTTCACCATTGTAACATTCATGCAATTGCCCCACTTACTATACAATCTTATCACATATTGATGTATATTCTAGATGTATCATTTCTTAATCTTTCCTTATGGGGCAGACATGTATCATGTTTAGCCAATCCCGGCTTCCTCAATACCCCAGGAAAACTGTGATAGATAGATGTGGACCATTAGTATGTTAGTATATTAGTTAATCATCTTAGTATTTTAGTATATATTAGTATATTAGTATATTAGTATTCTCTATTAATGCTGCATGAATCCTACATTAAACACTCTAAATGCTCTAAACATATTGTCATCAGTTTAATAGTGTTATTATTCATCCACTATAATTACATAAGTATACTCGGTTAAAAATATCTTATAGAATTGTTATGCATAACAGGTGCATTAAGTCTACAGAAAGCACAGAAGAAAAAGTACCTTTATTGTGAAGTCTATTGCTCATGAAATCTTCCTATTCTTTAAAACATGGTTTCCCTTTGCCCCAGGGAGAGTTGGATAAGAGCAAACACTGCCCTAGTTTTATAAAAAGAAGGAGCCATATAGGCAATATAGTTAGTGAACACAGCAATTAAATATTGTAAATCATATACTTCGCTAGTCTTGCCTACCTGTAAATCATGGTCTGTGTAGATATCGCAGCAATCCCTGCTAGGGGTTTTATCTGCATTCCACACTGCTCTTTTAGTAGGAACCTGTACATTAGAGAAACCCTTTATGAATCCTCTGTTTCCTGTTAGTATATAGTTAGTATATAGGCATGCATAGTAATGTCTGTTGTTCCCGTTTGGTACCTGTATCAGCTGGTAGTATCGCCCGGTGGCCGCAGCGGCCGGTGTACATCACGCTCGTGTCTAGGGGTTCGCGGTAGTCCCTCGATAACCCCCCCCGGAGCAGTCACCCGCGATGTCTGTACGGGCACAGTGCTACTTACCCGCCGCCGCGCCAGCGACGCCTCTTATGCGCTCCATTCCCTGGTGCGCATCTGACGCCACATCCGGCCTCCGCCGGATATGACGTCCCGCGTCGCTGGTCTGACCCATTTGTCTTCAGTAGCGGCTCCATTTTACTGAGGATCCACCATTTTATTGGTGACCTCCTAATGTTCTAATCAGGCGCCATTTTATTGAAGATCCACCATTTTTGTGGTGGCTAAATGGCAATGTTTTTTTATGTCAAATCGCCCATCGCTATTCCCTTTCTAATTTTACATGGGGATATCTATTTCTCGCGGATTATTTTGCAAGTAATAAAGATCATTATTGTACATGTTATGTATTTACATTTGTAGTTTACCAAAGTTATATATCATGCTTCACCACGAATGGGTCAGAGCTCACCAGGCAAAAAAATCTATCTATCACAGTTTTCCTGGGGTATTGAGGAAGCCGGGATTGGCGAAACATGATACATGTCTGTCTGCCCCATAAGGAAAGATTAAGAAATGATACATCTAGAATATACATCAATATGTGATAAGCTTGTATAGTAAGTGGGGCAATTGCATGAATGTTACAATGGTGAAAAATCTTTTAATGCTATGATATATTTTTGTAAAAAGTTGTATGAATTTTCTATACATATTTCTAATAAATTGAGTTTTATACAAGAATATGGGTGTGGTCATAATCTCAAGCCTGACAAAATTCTGAGGGGACCTAACCTCGGATCAATTGGTGGTTTCAGATTGAGGCTGAGTTATGGACCAACCAGATAACGTTGTAAATGAGGCGTCTAAGGTGATCGCCGACATTTTGAACATAGTTTTGTTGTTCTAAAGATAGTTTTCTGGTTCTTGCCCTGTTGCAAAACCTGCTCATAGTCCCCTGTGTCATCTGCTGAGGTAGAATCACCTTTACTTGTATTACTATAGTATTCCTCCTAACTGGAATAGCACACAGAAAAACTGGCCGATTTTTGGGATTTTTTGTGATCTCTTCTCTGTTTGAGGATTAAATTGCTGCCGGATTTCAATATTGCCAGGTTTTCGGCCACCTATAAATGTTGATATTCTGAAAATCCTGAAAAGCTATTTGGAATTTCCTTGTTTTATGGTCAGGGTATCGTTTTCCAATTTTTCCAGTTTCTTTTTCATGCAACCCCTAAAGGCATCTGTCTCCTCTGCAGTGCATGATTTTTCAATTGAGGTTTTTAATTCTGTAAGATGGTTGGTTATATCTGAGAATTTGTCATTCTCATACTTTACTATTAATTTCATGAGTTTCATAGAAGCATCATTGAGAATCCTGTACCATTCTTCAGGAAAATTCTTCAGGAAAAAAATGGCTTCCCATTATGTTTAATCTTGCGAGATTGCATTCACCACATATCTTCTATATACTTATATCTAAATCTCTCTGGTTTTCGCTTTCCAAGGAGACTCTGGTGCCAGCTCCTTTTCATTTAAAGAACCATTTGCGGAGGGATGAGTTACACATGACTAGGGGGGCGAGCTGACCCCCGAAACGCATTGTGTTGATGTTCCTACCTGGCAGTGGTACATCTTATGTCTTTTAGCATTTTAAGTAAAAGTTACATTTTACGTTTTGTTGGGACCTCCTTGCCGAGCACTGGAACCTTTCTCAAAACTATCTTTCATTTAGTGGCAGCAATGCACAGCAGGGAAGCCCAGGCAGTGGCCACTTTCAAAAGGCAAGTGGAAAGTGGAGACTGATGGGGGTTGGGGGAATCGGCTTTCATTACTCCAGCATTCTGGATGCCCCCCCCTCGCTTCTTATGATCACCACACAGCAGGACCAACACCTGTTAAGGTAAAAATGGGTGTTGGTCTGGTTTAAGTTTGCTAGGAAAAAACGACTCTTTGCTTTAATTTCTGGATTGTTTTTGAGCTGGGAAGGGTGTGTCATGGGGCAGCTTTATGGCTCCTGAGCATGCTCTGCTGTGGTCAAAGAAAGGTGCTGGACCACTGTGACTGGCTGTGCTCAGGCTGAGAACAGTAAGGGACCACTTTTTTGCATGGTCCTGGAGAAATCAAATTGAAAAAAGGGCAAACGTTCTTCTTGCCTCATGGTGAAAAGTTTACCTCTTGTTAAGTACACGCCTTCCGGGGGTTGGGTGCAAACCAATGGCGCCAGATGAGTGATATGCTCACCAGACCTTTTCACTTGAGGACCCCCACAGTGGCTGCGTGCCCCCCTTTTTCTTCACAGCGTGCAGAGGCGCACCCATGCTCACCCAAGAGGCAGTTGGTTCTGGGTAACTTCCCTCTGGTGGAAGGAACGATCACGTCTGCACAGCGCAGCCACATGAGGGCTCTCTCTCAGTTTAATTGGGCCTCCTGGACATGATGAGCCCTACCCTTTCCTCCTAGCCTGCAGCAGCACCTGTCCTTCTCGCTCTGGCCATTCTTCTCCCACCCTGTGTCACCTGTCTGAGCTTATATATAGGGGCCCACTACTTTCTTCTTGATCCCTGCATTAGATTCCCCCTGCGCCCTGATCCAAAATGGTGATGACCCATCCGGGTGCCGCTGAAGACACTAAAACATAAAAAACCTTTCCTGCACTTTATTCAGAGGCACATGGAACAGACATCAGGTGAGCTGCTTGCCGCCTCATTATTGCCGTTGGGTTCACATTCCCTTTAAACAAACAATGCTGTATTGAAATTTTTAGTGCTTTTCAATGGTGTTTGTGTTCTGAGCAAGAGATATCTCATGGCCTTTTAAGTCTGTCCCATCTTTATACAAATCTCATATTATATATTTTTATTCCTTTTGTTCCATTTCTAATTCTGTAATATTTAATAAACACAGACAGAAATAATAAAAGCCATTGCTGTATGAGATGAAATATTGAATGAATTGTATAAGCAGTGTTGCTTGAACACCGTCCTATAGAATTTACAGAAAAACACAAATGTAATTACAGATTGCAGAGAAATTGTTTCTGGGGCTTTTGTTTTGCTTCCATTGTCCTATAATTTGAATAGATATCACAAGTGATAAAATTTTTTTGTGTTTCCTGAAAAGTCGCTATTTTATTAAAGAAATGATTGCTGTTAATTATCTTCCTTCTCATTAACATTCGTCTACAACAGTTAGAATCAAAAGAGTTTGTCATTGATCTGTCATGGAATCTGCTGTTCACTTTGGGCTTGAATAACTAAGCGTGCCTCCGGCTAGCTAGTGAGGCCTTGGTCAACACAAATGATAAAATGTCATGTGCTCTCCATTTATCATTTCCCCTAAAGCAAACTGTAAGTCCTAAAATAAAAAATAGCCTAGAGGACGGGCTCCAGCTTTAGGTTGTGCTGATTTTCCTCCTATCAGCTTTTGGATATATGTAGTGCTGAAAGTGTTTAAACGTGTGGGTTGACATTTCTATGTGTAGATATCAGACAGGATTCTGATTGTGGGGAACCAGGATCTCACTGCAAGCAGGACGGGCACCGAAAACTACTATCCAAAACCCAGCTCTCAACCCCAAGTCCTGGAATCTAAGGGCAACCTTGGTTTTCACTAAAGCCTACCGCAAGGGAGGATAGGCTGGGCTGTGTAGGAAGCCACTCACTAGGCAGTCAAATGTTGGGTGTAGGTGCACTTCTGTATGTCCGGTCTGGTCTGATAGAGCATCCTTTGGACCCCTTCCGAGACCACTCTTTGAAAAGTTATGACGCACACAAACAGTAATTTCAAAAAGTGATCTAGTCTTTATTGAGCAACTCAGTATTTATACCCATCATGCAGAACTTTCTAGAAATGACTACATCCTAGTGACGTGGAAGCAAGCTTGGCTGGGCAGTTTTAGCCAGTTTCATCTTATCAGCACATTCCACAGGTGGTCCCATGATTTACAAGAAATAAAATTTCTTGTCACGGATTTCTCAATGGAGAAATCCTCTATTAAAGAGTGACCAGAAATTTGAGAACTGCGAGACAGAGAGACTATGAATATGCAGCAAACTGTGTTTAATTGTGACAACCAGTTAACAACACACACATCAAACAGGCTGCTGTACATATATATACATGTGGAGGCAGACATACAAGATACAAGATACAGGTTCAGATTCAGATTCCAAAGACAAAGTCCGGGTAGACAGTTCAGAAGACAGATTTAATGGTGATCCACTGAGGCCATGTGTGGTTCAGCTTATATAGAGTAATGTCACAGGTGCAAGCTGATTTCCAGGAACTCTGCAGAACAGCACCATCTGCTGGTCAAGCTGCATACATCAGAGAAAAGTCCCAGAAAGGAGCAGCCGAAAGCTAAGGAGGAACTCCAGACATTATATTTCTGTTCCCTGCAATCGTGGGGTAACTCTACATGAAATTGTCATTTGAATATAATATGGAGTTAGTGCAGACAGTATTTCCATTCATCAAGGTTTCCATTCATCAAGGGACTAGGTAGGCAATCAGTGAGCCCCTGGCTCAGGTGGAAGGTAGCATTGTAAACAAAGGCGTGGTTAGGTCCGTGAGCAAGGGTCCGGAGCTGGCAGCTGTGGTTCAGAATAAAGAGTCCATATCAAGGTAATGGGTAATCCAGAGATGGCAAGTCACCCTGTTTTCCAGGGAGTCACACGGTTTTGATCCCATCACCCGGTCACCCTTTGAAACTATGACATCACCCTAAAAAACATGAATTTCTTCCTCCTCCCCGCTGTTTGGCCGACTGCCAACTCCAACTCATGCATTATTGGCTGGCAGACACCACTAAATGATTGCTTGGCCACTAGACCCCTTGCTGTTGGCTGCATTTGACTTCTTCTAAGTGTCTGGTTGGCTAGATTTCTCAAGGTCTGTGCGGCCTCAGTATGGATAGCTCCTATTTTTTTTTTGTGTCAGGTAATAGTATTGTATGGCCAGTATTGCTATATAAGCTTTGTAAATTTAAGACTCTTATATACCTGCAAATTGTCATAATGGTGAAATGCACACGAACTTTAAAAGTCTGTGAATAGGCCACACCCTAAACCACACCCCCACCACGCCCATCGTCCTGTAAAATGGCCTCCTAGGTTGGCATCTCTTGTAATCTGGTATACAGGCAAAGATCAAAGGCAGGCAGCGGACAGGCGAAGTCGAAGTTCAGGAAAAGGTCAGCAACAAAAGAATCTAGATCAAAGAATGAGGCACAGCAAGACGGATCCTTTAAGATCGTCTGGCAGCCATCTTGGGGCTGGGACTTCCTATTTTTAAATCCCAGCACTTGTGTCTTCAGCACACAAGACTTCCCACTTAAAGGACCTTGTCCTTGTCCTGACACATGCAGTGTCCACCTGCGACCCTGTATGTCCGCTACAGGGGTTTCCACGTACGCCAGCGGCTTCATGACAATATAAGCGTGATGAATACATAAAAGAAGACAATGTTAAAAAATACATGGATCCCAAAAATGTTTTGTTATAAACTGTTCTTTCTCTTTTTTTGCCAACAAAAAGACCTGCCTACTATAAAATATTGTGTTAGACCCTAAAATGGATTTAGGTTTAAAAAATCCCAGTGTAGCCCTCACGCAACGGGTGTTTGGTAAGGACGACAGGAAGCAGGTTTTTCTGGGTGCAGGGTGCTCTACGTGTGTGTTGTGGGTAGGTAAGGGTTAGGGTGCAGTTGCGGGGAAGGTTGGTACTCACTGTTGCCGCTTGGAAAGATGAACGCTAGTCCAGGAGATGAAAGCAGAGCTCCTCTTTATTTTATCCACAGGCAAACAGCAAACATGGCACAGGTACAATATATCCATCCAGTTACAGTTCTGGCTCTGTCCATAATCACAGGTAAAATTTGAAAGTATTGCTTCCCAAGGAGAACTATGTCCTTTGCTGGATCTCTCCCTCCTCTCTCTGTCAGAGTCAGGATTCCTGCTCCTTTTATAATTCAAGATGGTTAACAACAGCGTGGCTTTGGGACTGGGGCTTCCCTATATCCCTTCTCACTACCTTCCAGAACAATCTATAACATATTCGGCCTCATGCCTAATCCGATAGGTTGCTCTCTAAACCCTCCAACCAATCACTACCCTTCCAGTTATAACTATGTTTTTACTCTAAATCCTGTTATGTCTAACCACCCTTCTTACTTCTAGAACCATCTCAAATTTTAGCCTGTGGCCTAATGTTAGGCTATGGCCTAACATCCACTACTGCCATCTTGAGTCTAGTTTAGGGTTAGGCACGGTCTATGCACTATCATGGGTAGAAACCACAATAGCTTAATGTATGGTTAACTCTATATGTATGGGTTCTCATTAGTTAACTGACCTGTTCCTAGTTATACCCAGGCCCCTACACCAGCAAACCACAAAAATCGAATAACAGCGCTTCATAAGCTCTCCATCTGCCAGGAATCTGTCCTTGGCTATACAGTGTAGGCAGCACACTCCTGTCCTTACCTCACATGTGCGTGCAGCATGTATGTCTTCACACCAAAGCGTGCGTTTCACAGAACCTCCCAGAATCTGAAGTGAATGCCAGCCCTGTGCTCAAGCATGTGTACGCCTGGTTCTTGACCACCTTTGCTGCCTGCCTCGGCCTTCTGGTCATTGACCATTGTGAACCATTGCCGCAAGCCCTGAACTTTTGCCTGTCCACTGTTGAAGATCCTACCCTTCCAGTCCTGACCTCCTGCAGGTCTGATAACGCCTTCGTCTCATCCTTCTGTACTGAAGCTTCCGACCATTTGGGGCACATTCATTTGGGGAGCATCCTATCATTTGGGGCACAACCCTGGTGGCACCCGCAGCTCAGTCTGACCTCCCTTGTGGGGGGCTCCAGTGAAGACCGGTGCTATCAGTAAACTCTGGGCCCTGTGGGTTGGTTGCTTCGCCTTGGAAAGGCTGCCCACATCTCAAAGCTTCATCACGGACTGTTGTCCTCTCAGGAGCCTTCCCCTCCCGTCAGGCTCCTGTCAGCCAACCCTGACACCATTGTGTTCTGAGTGAGTATGCATTAATGTGCAGCAATAAGAAGGCAAGCTCTCCAACCTGTACTCAGAACTTAGCACAGAGCAGTAAAAATGAAATTCTTTTAGTGTGTGAGGTCACCGAGGCAAAGATAGCTTAGTAATACCACTAAGCCTGACATAGCTTCTGAATGAGCTCAATTAACCTTTTGCAAAGGTCACACAGGTATTGACAATGGACTAACAGGGTTATGCACCTGCCAGAGATTATTGGGTCAGTCAGAGATTGGTGGCAGGGTGGCTTGAGCTGTCTCCTGTATGTAAGCAATACTGAAGACAGGGTGAGATAAATGTCCGAAAGTGTATGTTGCAGACTTATGTGATCCTATACTCAGAAAGGAAGTTTAGGTGGTCAAATCCTATCCTCAGTCCAGTGCCCCAGTACAGCCTGTGTTTCTTTTTTTTTTTAACTTAAACCCTGCACATTATTCATTAAATCACTAAATGGATGCAGTATTATGTTCAAATGGCAGCCATATGGCTCACTGGAGGTGCAGCAGCGCCCCCTGGTGCTCTCCAGTGAGGGTTCATTCAGTTACACACAGCCCAGCAATGGCTGCAAGGGGGTTTGAATATAACTAACCACTGAGTGTCTGAAGTGAGACAGCATCCCATTCACAACCAGCTCTAACAGGCTGGTGAGGGAAGGAAGGGATCGGCCTTAAAAGTTATAATAACTGCAATAAATCTGAAAGCACTACAAGCTAAACTGCCACATACACCTCATTAAACCTGCATAAAAGAAAAGCAACCTCTTTCTTCCCGGGTCTTCTGTGTGAAGAGGACGCTGAATGTGAGCAGTTCTGGCCATATCCCCTTCTTTCAGTCAATGATGAGATGTGTGTCTCTGAAAGAATCTTTGCTGGAGAACACCAGGGGGCGCTTCTGCTTGGCCAGGGAGCTATATGGTCACCCTTCCATGACAAAGAGCAGTGATGGCCTATTGGAAGGAGTCTTGTCACCGGAGAGTTGTAGGTTCATTTCCTGCCTGAGACATGACTATGGTGCCCTTGAGGATGGCAGCTAACCCCCCAACAGCTCTGCAGAAGCTGTGCTCCAGGCATTTGTACACCGACTGCTTATGTTTGTCTCAAAGCACGGATGGGTTAAATGTGGAGGAAAAGTTTAAAAAATTGGAATATTAAACTGTTAGTAAAAAAAAAAAGAACCACAGGCTGTTTTGTGGCACTGAGCTGAGGATAGAGGATATCTATCATTAAAAGCAGCTCTGTCATAATAAAGGTTAGGTCTGTCATAATAATAGGTTCTAATAAAAATCCTAATCAATATGCTGGGTAGCAACAGGAGGGGTCACTAATATACCCTGCATAAAAAATTGATGATTCGACTAATGCAGACATTACAGTGGTTTTTGCTACTCTTTCAGATAGCAGTTTACCCTGTAAAAATAGAGTGGTACGCAGGGACAGACTGGGCCCAAAAATCAGCCTGGGAATTTACAGGCCCTGACCAGCCCCCTGCCAGCCCATAAGCTCCTTAAAGTGGACCAACACCCAGGGGGGATCAGCCCGGGAATCTATAAGATTCCCGGCCGCTGTGTGAAACCCCGCAGGACGCCCAGAAACCTTACCTTATCCCCGTTCCAACGGCACATGCGCGAGCCGCGGCAGCATCTCGCGCTTCTCTCTAGCAGGGCGCGCATCCGCGCAGGCCGTTTGTGAATGGCCGGCGCGGGCGCGCTCCCTGTTAGAGGAAAGCGCGAGATGCGGCCTCCAGCGTGCTCAGAGCCGCTGTGGTTGTCCGTTGCTTGTCCGTACATACCACAGCGGCTCTGAGTGCTCTGATTGGACGAGCGCTCGCGTAGGAGCGGGGTGAGGTGAGTTTTTTAGGGCGATCTGGGGGGGGGTTTAACGCTGCGGAAGTGGACCAAAACCCAGGATAGTGAAAATCCTGGGTGTTGGTCCACTTTAACGCCACCCCCAAGGAGCTTCTCAGTTGATCACTCAGAGAAGTGTTAAAGCATTGCAGGAACCAATCATGGGCAGAGGTGGGTATGTGATAACTGATGGTACTAAACATTTAGAGGCCGATTCATTAATAGCGCCAGGTAGCGACAGATGAGCGACAGTAGCGTTATTTTCACAGCGCCCACTAGTATTCGCTGTGCTTGGCCGTTTGTTCGGCTGTTGACAGCGACTCAGTCGGTGTGCGGTAATGTTGAATACGGGGTTAGGAGTCGCTGTTTGACAGGTTCCACGCTGTATGGGAGCGCATGACAGCGAACGGCCATAGCGAACGGCTCCCAGCATATTCATTAACAAATCACGCTCCAAAAATTCTCGCGCTGTGAAGTGCTTGTTTAAACCCCAGAGCGCTGGCGGCGATGGGTTAAAAGTAGAAAAAAAAAAAACATGTTTTTCAAAACATTTTGTAATATGAATACATTAATATCAGACCTGTAATATCAATTCTGCACATTTTTTTTTTTTTTTTACCTTAAAAAAAATATCTAACATTGCAGAAGTGGTCACAGAATTTTTGACATTAAAAAAAAAAAAAAAAATTAATAGCAATTAATTATGAATATTTTAAGATTGCTCCATTGAAATGCATTGGAGAGCGCCAGGTAGCGAGAGGTCATACCTGTCGCTGTTCAAGGTCGCTTGCTGGCGCTGTGGGGTGAGGCTGGAATAATGATGAATGATTCGCTATCTGGCGCTCTGTCAGTCGCTAAGCAGGATCGGCTTGATAAATGTGTGATTGAGGGGAGCCGGCGTTCTCGTGGCGGTGACCGTCATTACCGTTCGCTCACCATTTGCTACCTGGCGCTATCCCTTGTTAAATAAGGGCCTTAGTATTGTAGGGACAGATATTGTGTCAGAGGTGGTTATGAGCCCCACAGTCGTAATGCTAAGGTTATAGTATTATAGGGGCAGAACATGGACATAGGTGTCATGGCTGTAGAGAGTGTTACAATAGGGCCAGGAATGAAAAGAGGGGTTGGCAAGCAAGAAGTAGAGGATGTTAGAGGAAAGCAATGTATAGTTGGCTGCATGGTGGGGGCTTCATCCAGCCCATGTGGCCCTTAAGCAGTGCGGCCCACCATGCATTTTCCCCGTGCTATTTTTAGAGGCATGAGTTGCAGGGACCTTCAGCGTCATTTAATGAAAAGCCCAAATCCTTAAAAAACTATTTATCAGCATTTAAAATTAATATATTTTAAGTCGCTTACTTATTATACTTTCCCCCACTGGGCTGCAAATCTGTTCAGGACTCTAGGATATGGGCACCGCCATCTTGCCTTAAAAGCATCACATAATGAGGAGAGGAGAGGGGGCAAAAGTGTAGAGGGGTGGGGTTATAGCTGTGCTTTGCACAGACATAGCAGAGCTGGGGTTAGGAAAAGGACAGCAATCCCAGAATGCAGAGCAGCACAGTCAAAGGACACTTCCTGTTTGCAGGCAGCCTAAAACTCCATGGGCCGCCATCTTGGATGTTTAAAAGCTCAGAAAAGACAGTAGATACAGGTAGGATGATTTATGATGTGAGCAATCTGTATGTACAGGGTGGGAAACATACAAGATAGACTCATATTTAGAGTGAAGGTCCGGTTTAAGGAAACTTTACTGAATCAGGGTTATCTACTCCCAAGCAAAGTGCCTGGCCAGAGTGGGGGCTTTAGGGTAAATATTGTATACTTATCTTTCTTTTGCAAGAATGATGTTATTCCTTTTACCTTTTATGACAAACCCAACAGATCATATTACAATTATAATCTGATTTTGGAAGTATAATTCCTCTCCTGTTTGTCTAGACTGAGCTTTTTTTTTCCCTTGGTGGGGACGTAGATCAAAGCAATTTTCATTAAGGATCGCTTTAAAGCGTTCTCTGCTGATATATTAAAGCAGGCACCCCTGGCTGGAATTCGAACGTTGAAAGGTAAATTGAAATGTAAAGCAATCTGTTTCTCCTCAGCGGTGAAGCTCAATGTTTTTCACATATTTTATAAATTGCAAGAGGACATTTTGGAGAATCCTGGTTAAAAAGATAAAGGAAAAAGATAGTATTTACATGGCCCATTCCTATTGAGAATAACAGGATTACCCATCACTCTTTGCAAGTAGGTGGGGTCATAAAAATTATCTCTGTATGTATCATTGCCATTCAAAGTGCTCAGAAGTGTTGAGTGCCTAATTCTATATAGCTGTAAATATTTATGCAGCCATCTTCCACCTCTTGTGGGTTTGATGCTTTGGCCCTTGTTAGCACATGACAAGTATACACAGGGCCGGATTAAGTGTGGTGGAGGCCCCTGGGCACAAAAGCTGGTGGAGGCCCCAGATACAGTATTGTTTTCCTTTAAAATAATGGTCCAGCCAAGTAACTGATTGGTGGTTGGTTGGCACCCGCCCACTTACTGGAACATCAGATCGGGCCCCTTATGCAGGTGCGTGCTGCTCGGGAACTCCTGCTTTGCCATTCTGGATGTAGTCGCTCAGATGGTCCAGGAGAAAAATTAAGCAGAAGGCTTATGTACAGTGAGCTCTGCACCCATCACTGTAGAGTTGCTAATGGTGGCTTTGCTGCTCTAGACTCTCTGTCTCTGCCTTGTGGTGGCTTTGGTTGCCCAGGTGCTCTGGGCCCTACTGCCGCTGATAGATTAGTTGCTGGCCCTGCAGCCCGTCAAACCAAAGACTGAAAAGCCTCCTGGACTAGACCATTGGATTTGGGATCCAAACTTGACTCGAACTTGACCCTGAAACTCTGAATCCCATAGAAGTCATTTGGCATCCCAACTTTGGTGGTGTAAAATAGCTGTAAAATAAATTTTTGATCTGGGGGCGTGCTGTGGGTGGGGTGGGGTTTAGGGACACTTTTAAGCTGCTGTGAGTGAGATGGGGCCTTTTTGTGTGATTTTATTTCTTAATGTAAAAAAACATTTAAAAAAATGTGTGTGATCCCTCTTCCAAGACATTATCCAGCCCGGAACACCAAGCATAGGAGCTCATAAGCCCACAGACAAGAGGCCCAGCAGCTGGAATCAGGGAGCCATCCGGCATGTTGAGCAGGTGGCTTGCCGCTCCCCTACCCTGTGAATTAGTATAGGGGTCCATTGGATAAGTTAAAGTAAATAAATATATGAATATTCAATTCAATAGTCAATATGGATTTCTCCCTGTGAAGTGTTCTAAAGGGAGGCTGGCTGCTTCCCAGGTGAGTAGCTCCCAGATATTTGTCTGCATTGCATGTCCCAACTTAGGGGACTCAGAATTAAGAGTAGGGACCACACTAAACACAGAGTGCCTTGCCGGGGCAGTGTGGCTTCCACATGTATCTGCAGATATATGCAACCAAATCTATGTCTTTCCACATAGCTAGACATGTTTGTTGCTTGATATTTAGTTGATGAGAGGGTTAAACTGGGCGGTAAATTAGTTCCCAGGCCCTGAATAATAATAATTTTGTATAAATAATAGTGATTGAGCTGCTCGCACCCCCCTTTATTCAATTAAGTTAAAGTAATAAATAAAAGACCACATCATGACTCATAAATCTTTTTTATTCTTAATTTAACCTATACTTACCTGTACCTGTACTTACAGGGCCCCTCGCTGCCTTCTCCACCAGCAGGATCGTCATTCTGACCGCTTCTGCTGGCATTTGTGACCACAGGAGACAATAGCCCCCTGTCTGTGTTTTGTGGCTGCCCTGCCACTACATTAGTTTCCCCGCAAAGACAGCTTTTATTTGCAAAGACAGGGCCTCTGAGTATGTGCATCACCGGAGGGAAGGGCATAGACGGGATTCACTGGGAAACCCCTCCATGCCCTGCCCTCCAGTGATGCACATACTCAGAGGCCCCACCTCTGAGCATATGAGCTGTCACTAGAGGAAACTGCAGTAGCGGCAGGGCAGCTGACAGGGTGGCCAGCTTCCTCCTCTACTTTACAGTTCTGAATCGGTCATCTCTAGGTGCCAGGTAAGACTAGGTTTATAAGGTCTAAATATTTACCTGTTCCCCGTTGTTGTGGGCTGTAGACCTGTCATAGAACAAGGCGTAGGTGTGTAAAGGCTTTGCACTGCTGATAAAGCAAAACAGCCTCAGAGGAGGTTGAATGTCAATGTTTTCAAGCTGCTTTTCTTTTGTTAGGCCATTTGCCACTGCTGTGCTGACACAGAGATTGGTCAGTACCTACACAAAGCTTATTCTTTTACATGCTCCCTTGTCTGTGATAGCATTCAGCCCAAGGTAAATGGCAGCACCTTTGGTATCCCAAATAGGGATGCCCCGCTGTGTGAAACGCCCTGTAAAACTCACCTCTTCCCAGTTCTACGGCATATACCCGGACTCTCATGCAATCAGAGCCCTTTGACGTGTATATGTAATGGTAGGCAAATAGCTCTGTTAACATACAGGGCTCAGCAATCAGGAGCACATGCGCCCACAATCCCAGCAGCCCTAGCCTCTGAATGGCTAGGGGTAGGAGCGCGCTCACAGCCTGAACATGCGACAGTTGGATGCTTTCATTGCTGAGGGTAACAAAGGAGGGGTGGCAGCTGCTCAGACCATTTTATAACTAACCTGGGAGGTGCACGTTAGCAGGGCAATTTGGATACAAAAGTCTTAAAGGAGCCACAGCACTCAAACCAGTTAGCTTGCTGACCAACCTACAATCTGTCTCTAAACTTGGTTATAAACAGAGGGCTCATTTGGGATACTCAATGCAATAGATAAATTGGGAGCAGCTTACCTGAGGTTGCCCTAAACCTCAAGTGCAAGCCATGGGGTGGAAGGGTCAAAGACCTTGCAATACAGCCTAGACCCCACACCCCATGTGCTTGCACTTGAGGTTTAGGGCAACCTCAGTTAAGCCTGCTCCCAATTTATCTATTGCATTGTATGTCCCAAATGGGGCTCTCAGAGATAAGAGTTAGGACTGCACCTCACAGGGGCACCTTGGCACTGTTGGTGCAGCTTAAGCATACTTCTGCAGATGTGTGCGACCTTGGTTTTTAACCAAGTTTAGAGACAGATTGTAGGTTGGTCAGCAAGCTAACTGGTTTGAGTGCTGTGGCTCCTTTAAGACTTTCATTGCTGAGGGTGTCAGGAAGCAGGTGAGTTCTGCGGCTCCCTGGGGGCATTTCAAATAGTGGCTATCACTGGCACATTTTAGATTCCAGGACTGGCCACAGTGCGTTTTGTTCCTCACGGCCTTCAGTTACCTTAAGGCTTTTCATTCGTCTAGCAAGGCAGAACCCACAACCAGTCCCATTACTTATTTTCTTCCTCTAGTATGTCCTTTAAATAGTAAGATTTTAAGGAATCTCTTTTTTTACTGTGTTTCGTAATGGTGCGCATCACTATCTATGCACAAATGCGGATGTCTTTGGAGACATTTGTGCACGATCATGGCTGCATGTGTTTATTTGCAGGCTCAAAGAAGCCACAAAAAGCACGAATTTGGACTGGACAAAAGGTGAGTAAAAAGTGCACTTTAGAAAGAGATGGAAATGAATTCAACACCTGGAGCGGAATAGTGGTTCACCAGGGTATGGACTATTCCTCTGGCTGGCAGCTGCACAGATCTGATACTCTTGCAGGGGTATCCCGGCACCCTCAGAAGAATATCAGTCCCATGGCAAGAGGTACCAGGCTCTTTAACACCCCCCTTGCCATAGCAGTGCGGGTTATGGGGCCAGAGTGTATGGGTAAACCACTCACCTGCTTGCCACCCCCCTACTCTCTGAACTGGTATGATGGGGGTCTTGGACCACTTACCAGTTCACAAGTAAAAAAACACCACAAAAAATATATTAATATAAATGTAACTATACTTTACTCCAAGGGCCCCTCTACCAGTTCAAATAGGGGTACCGGCACTACATTTTTAATCTTGACTGCTCTTTTGGGTTGACTCTTCCCTTTGACTTTTTCCTTGTTTTGTTACTCCATTATGGAACCTGTGCTACTAGACCCAAGCTTGAACTTAACTAAAGTAAATTTGCTTCCTGACCTCAACCAGATCTGTGTCCAACAAAGTTTAGTATCCGCTGCCAGTCACCCACTTACATTTTGTCTCCAGTAACTAGTGGCTCCCGACTTCCAAGTGGATGACCTGAGGTTCCCTCTATCAGGCCCTAACTGTTGAATAATAGGGTTTTTCAATGACCTCGGTTGTTATGTGTGTACTGCGGTTCTTTGGTTCCTTTAAATCTACCTAGCCACCTCGTGAGAGATACCCACTATATCACATGGGTGGATAAAGTGGAACAAAACCTGGGATCTTGATCTTACCCTAAGGGCCTCCTGATTTGACTGTGTAATACCCCCCAGATTGCTCATACAAACTCAAATCTCCCCGGTCCTACGGTGCATGCATGGGCTCTTTTTGAGTCAGAGCAGTTTGACGTGCATATTTAATGCTTGGCAAATGGCTCTGTTTACGGCAATTGGGAGTGAAAGCAGCCACATCACCAGCAACGACCTAAATGCATCGGGGGTGTGAGCATGTGCACAGCCTAAAGATGTAGGGGGTGTGGCTGCTGGTGTTTGTGGCAACCCAGAGAGGGGGGTTTCACACAGCGGGGCATCCGATTTGTGATGCCACAGGGGAAGGCCAGCAATCAGGGGCGCAGCAACCAGAGGTGCAGGGTTTTGTTCCAAATCACAACAATACACAAGTATCAAATAAAAACTATTTTAAAGCTGTTGTTAATGACCCCGAATCCACAAAATATCAACTAACACAATATAAAATATTTTGCTCTGCCATTGCACTGCCAAGGATTTCTGTCTGAACAGATTTGCGCACATGTACATTTTCCTTTCCTCGATCATAAAAAAGAATTCTGCTCGGAACACTTTTCCTAGGCAATCTGGCCTAAAATCATTTGCAACTATTAACTTTTATGATGATGTTTATAAATTTCCCCAGACTCCAAACTCTGACTTGCTTGCCTGATGCTGGCACTGATCACTTATTAGGCAGAGAGCACATCCACAATACATCTATAAAATTAATCTTGTAATTTCGTTAATGCGGACAGATGTTCAGCACGAAGGGAAAAAAAATCCAATTTATCCCCTCGAGCCATTAAGGGGCTGAAAATTAGAGTCTTCTGATCACTTAGAAATGTAGTAGCATTTTGGGTTTCATTTCAATACATTTCAATACTTTTATTTTGTTACGAAGGCAGGTTATGACCTATTGACGTTAAAGCACTCGCCGGTGCCAGCTTCTACTTACTGGTTGTGTGAGGTCCAGTTTACTGCTGGAAGGTTTTTTAGCACAGTAAGCAGAATCACTCACACATTTTTCTCTGGATCATTCTAAATGTTTAAACAAAAATCACATTTTAAAGACTACCTGTCACTTGTCATCTAAGTGCTTAGTGATATCTTGTGCTAATTTTAACGGGAACCAATTTCTTCATGTTGGGTAAATTATTCGCAACCACCTATCATGCTGAATGCATAAAGTGCATGTGCAGGGCTGACAACTGGGGTGTGTGAGGTGTGCCATTGCACTTGTACAGGGGGGGCGCTGGACAGTTGTATCTGCACAATTGATGCCCCAACCCACCCACCGTTCTCTCGTCCCCCCACGCCCGCCCACTTAGCTTACTTGTTAGCCGCTTGCCGTCCCCCCCGTTCCCTTAATTTGGGGTGAGTGTTAGTTACAGCTGCTGAGGGTGCACAGTTGGTTAGGTCAGAAAGAAGGGGTGGCATGCTCCCCTTTGTTCTGCCCTGTCCTGCCAACTCAGACCTGAAAGGGAGGAGACCACCATAGCTGCCAAGCTTTGACTCCTTAACCCTGGCAGCCCGCCAACACTAAACTGTCAGCTCACTCCTCTCTCACAAAAACTCATTGACCAAAAAACCTGGACCCCTTCATTACACAAACCCAACAACCACCAACACTAAACTGTCAGCTCACTCCTCTCTCACAAAAACTCATTGACCAAAAAACCTGGACCCCTTCATTACACAAACCCAACAACCGCCAACACTAAACTGTCAACTCACTCCTCTCTCACAAAAACTCATTGACCAAAAAACATGGACCCCTTCATTACGCAAACCCAACAACCTACTCGGCTGAAGCCACTGTGGCATACCCCTGTCGATCCTGATACATACCCTCATTCATGAATGCAGAACTTTGACATGCCGATCCTCCACTTGGGGGATAACCCGCCTGATACCCCCTCCCGCACACTGAGGCAGACAGGAAGAGCTGGGCAGTGGTGGCGCAGCAGGTCCAATGTGGCAACACCGCTGGTTGACAGGGGGGCAGGAGGATGGTAAGGGCTCCACCCAGAGATACCGAGAGGTGGGAGTCATCCTGTGGGCCGACAGGCCCCCGCGAAGAGATGAGCATGGCACTGGACAAGCATCAGGCTGCCTGCTCTGTCCAGCGCTGGGAGGATGAGAGGTCAAAGAGGGGGAGGGATGGACCCCTGGCCCTTATATAGCCCCCCTCCTCACTGCCCCTTACCTCCTACTGGCCGACTGGTCTAGCGCCTGGCCAGTCATGTGGTGCCTCTCTTAAGGGAATGGTGTCCCTCTTTCTGGAAGAAGGAAAACCAACTGTCTAATCCTCTCGCCAGTTTTCTTACTCAACGCCAGAGCTGAGCCTGTTCCCCAGTATTACCCAAGTGATAAAACAACACATGTTGTCCTCAAGTAGAAGACAATAAAAGTTTTACAAGCCCAAGAAACAATTGACCTATAAAAGGGAGGCTTGTGAACACTGTAAAATTGTATCATGCTATTGTTCCAGCCAATAAAAGTTTAAATTGCCGTGGAGTTATAATGGGCGATCAGTGAAAAGCAGCCTGGCTAGCTTCGTGCATTCAACTTCTAATTCAAACTCATTTTAACTTGGAGTCGTTATAATTCTTATGAATGCACATTGCTGATGAACACTGGGATACTCATAATAAAATATACATTATGCATGCATTAAAGCTTTATGAGGAACAAAGACATTTTTTAGGGGTTCTCCTCTATATATGTAAATGTATACAATTCAGCCTTGATGGTTTCGATAATTAAGATCTAAATGTTTTGTTTTATATATAAATGCAAACTAAAATCTTTTTTACATTTTTAAAGCAGCTCTAGCATCAAACATTAAAATTACATTTTAAATGCAGTTTTATGCTTTGCTTAATACAACAATGACAGCAAAGGCTTTGACAACTGGTTGCTCTTTCCTATAGAAATTATTCCCCAGCAAAGCAGAAGAAGCTGTGGGTCAGCTACCGCGTCCGATATTTGGCCACAATTTGAGATGAGTGAATTTTTTTGAAGTTTGGTTAAGGCAGTTTGCTGTATTTCCCCAAGAAATTTGCGTTTGTCCAAGTGGAACTATTGAAGAACTCCCTCAAAAGAAAAAAAAATAGCTTACCATATTTTTTGCCTTATAAGACACGCCCAGGATTTGGAAGAGGAAAATTAGAAAAAATATATATTCTGAACCAAATGGTGTGCTAAAACCCCCGACCAATCACCCCATTATAGTGTGCATAATCCCCCCAATCACACCATTACAGATCCCACATTACAGGCAGTGAGCAGTATCCCACATTAAAGGCAGTGAGTGGCATCCCAAATTACAGGCAGTGTGCAGTATCCCACATTACAGGCAGTGTGCGGTATCCCACATTACAGGCAGTGTGTGGTATCCCACATTACAGGCAGTGTGCGGTATCCCACATTACAGGCAGTGTGCGGTATCCCACATTACAAGCAGTGAGCAGTATCCCACATTACAGGCAGTTTGTGGGCATCTCAAATGCCGGCAGCGTGCAGAATGCCCCGAAAAACAAATTACATTCCCCAGAGTTCCGGCCGCTGCCCACCACTTCCATAGCCGCCGCAAGTTGGGGGGGGGGCATTCTGGTCCCCGGGGGAACCAGCTGGAACCATCTCGCTCTGAACTTGCGGCTGCTGACTGCCGCCCCCGTAGCCGCCGCTCCTGCTAGATCAGAGCAAGCTGGTTCCGGCCACCAGGTGGAGCGGCTTGTGACTCGTGCCAGCGTCCAATGATGCCCACCCAGAAGCCGGAACCGCTCGATCTGGTATTGCCATGGGTACAGAGGAGACGGGCGGCGGCGGGGAGTGGCGGCTGCAAGTTGAGAGCGAACTGATTTCTGCTTCTGAATGGGCGTGGCCTATGACTCCTGCCAGCGTCATTGGACGCTGTCATGAGTCACAGGCCACGCCCTACCCAAGGGCCGGAACTGGATCGCTCTGAACTTGGGGCAGCTACGGAGGATGCAGGTAGCGGCGACTAGGAAGGGCAGTGGTGGGCAGCAGGGAATGTAAGTTTATTAGTTTACATTCGCCCAATAAGATGCACTGATATCCCCCCCCCCCCCCCACACACACACACACACACACACACACACACACACACACACAGACACACACACTTTTGGGGGAAGTGCGTCTTATATGGCAAAAAGCGGTGCCTTCCTCCCCGTTCCAGCATCGGAGTGATGTCCTCATCCGCTCACGTTTTCCTGTGCTGGTCTACGTAGCGTGTAGTGGACTTGCTGGGCTCCCGGCATCTCTGCTCCCCGCCACAGGGAGGGGCTTTTATGACTTCAGCTCACTCCTGCTATAAATAGCCCCTCCCTGTGGCAGGGAGCAGAGATGTCAGAAGCAGGTTTTCAGTGACAGCAGTGATGGAAAAAGCGGCTTGAATTTCTGTGGCGATAGATTAGAGATATTAATAAATACATTAATAAAAGATTTTTACTAGTGACAGTGTGTTGTTTTACATTCAAATATTTGCGAACTAGTAAGGAGTCCTTGAGATCCCTATACCAGTTCACAGGACAGGAGGGGCTGGCAAGTCACCTGCCAGCAAGCGGGTGACATGCCATAAGCCCCTGCACCATTACCTGCATCCCCAAAGTCCAAGGGGGGTGCAGAAGAGCCTGCGTTCCGTAAGGGCTATGTGGACTGGTAGCTTTTAGGGCCAGGGGACGGTCTCTTGGAAGGAAGGGACCCCATGCCATTAAAAAAAAAAAGGGTTCAAAAAGTTTAAAAATAGACGTGGGGATCCCCCCTCCAGCAGAGTGGGACCCTATGTCGTTTAAAGGGTTAAACACTTTTTTTTTTTTTTAATCTGTGTGTGTTTAATCTCTCCGGGTTCAGCTATTAATAGCGGCAGAATGAGTCAACATAAGCTCATCGCCCCGCTCTCCCACCCCCAGCCATTTGCCGCATGGAAAAACGCATGCTACTAGGGATGTGGCAGCTTCCGGGGCAAAAGAACAACGTTACCATATATGTATAGGTAAACACCCACCCATTCCTGCCCGGGAGATGGGGAAGCACCCATAATGAGACAGGATGAGGCGGGGCTAGTGGGCGGCACCATCTTGTGCTGAGCGGCCCTAGCGTGAAGAACCATACAATACCGCAATACCACCGGCTGCAGCCCTATTTACCTTTTTGTTTTCCCCACCACCCGCCTTTATACTATTTTTGTTCATCGAAACTTGTCAGCTGTAGTTTTATTTTAGTTTACTTTGTCAGTTTTAACAAAATTCTATTTGAAACTGGCCAAACTGAATCCTCAAAATGTGGGTAAAATGTAACTTCTATCAGAACAATCAGACCAACAGCCTTCAACAGTTGAGCAAAGAAGTCCCCAAAACTCCCTTGCCCCATCTGCATGCATTATACTGAATCATTGTAAGCACTTACATCTGCTCCTCCATCCACTCATAGCTGAGATATTGCCATACTGATTTTCTCCTGGTCACAGCCATCTTGGAGCACTTTCCTAGCATCCCAGCTGTGCTGCTTCCAACATGACTCACAATGCAAAACAGCAGGAAACCCAGCAGCACACCCCTGGAGGTGTCTGCAACATGGAAAATGATTTAGCTTTACTGGATAGATGGTCAAAACTGTGGAAACGATAGAGTTTAATGTCTCTAAATGTAAAATCCTGCACTTGGGTAGAAGGAATCCCTGCTCTGAGCACCGTATGGGCAGCACTGTGTTACCAGGACCTCGGAGGAGAGAGATTTAGGGGTACTGATTGCTGAAAGCTGCAAGATGAGTGGACAGTGTAGCCAGGCAGTGGGAAAATCAAGCAGGATGCTCGGCTGCATAGCTCGAGGCATCACCAGCAGGAAGAGGGAGGTTGTAATGTCGTTGTATAGAGCCCTGGTGAGGCCACAGCTAGAATACTGTGTACAGTTCTGGAGACCTCCCCTGCAAAAAAACGTTATTCAAATATAACCCCTGGCAAAAATTATGGAATCACCAGTCTCTGGGGATGTTCCTTCAGTTGTTGAATTTTGTTGAAAAAAAGCAAATCACAGACATGACAAAAAACTAGAAAAAAAAAAGGCATTTCAAATGCCAACTTTCTGGCTTTACGAAATACTAAAAGAAATCAAGAAAAATAATTATGGCAGCCAGTAACAGTTACATTTTTAGAACAAGCTCAGGGAACAAATTATGGAATCACTAAATTTTGAGGAAAAAAATATGGAATCACCCTGCAAATTTTCATTACAAACAGTAACACCTGCATTATATTAAATCTGCTGGTTAGTGTCCAGGTAAAAAGAAGTGATCACACCTTGCCGAGCTGCTGCAACAAGAGGACTGACATGAATCATGGCTCCAACACCAGAGATGTCACTTGTTAAAATGAGAGGATTATCAAACTCCTTAAAGAGGGTAAATCATCACGCAGTGTTGCACAAGATGTTGGTTGTTCACAGTCAGCTGTGTCTAAAACCTGGACCAAGTACAAACAACATGGGAAGGTGGTTAAAGGCAAGCCTACTGGTAGACCAAGGAAGACATCAAAGCGCCAAGACAGAAAACTTAAAGCAATATGCCTTGAAAACAGAAAATGTACAACAAAACAAATGAGGAACAAATGGGAGGAAACTGGAGTCAACGTCTGTGACCGAACTGTAAGAAACCGCCTACAGGAAATGGGATTTACATACAGAAAAGCTAAAAGAAAGCCATCACTAACACCTAAACAGAAAAAAACAAGGTCACAATGGGCTAAAGAAAGGCAATCGTGGACTGTGGATGACTGGATGAAAGTCATATTTGGTGATGAATCTCGAAACTGCATTGGGCAAGGTGATGATTAGAGATGAGCGAACTTCTCAAAAATTTGATTCGGGTGATTCGCCGAATTTCTCAAAGAAATTCGGGTTCGTCCGAATCGAACTTTAACGAATCGCTCATCTCTGGTGGGAGCGGGGAGGCCGACAGCGCAGCCGGCCTCCCCGCTCCCACCAAGCCCTGAAATGGAAAAAAAAATGGAAATAAAAAGCGGCTTCCCCTTGATGACGCGTCCTCTGATGACAGCTGACAGCGCAGCCGGCCTCCCCGCTCCCACCATCCATGAAATGGAGAAAAAAATGCCGGCATGGTGGGAGTGGGGAGGCCGGCTGCGCTGTCAGCTGTCATCAGAGGAAGCCGGCTTCCGCCGCCCGCTGACAGCGCAGCCGGCCTCCCCGCTCCCACCATGCCGGCATTTTCTTTTTAATTTCAGGGAAAATTCGGTCAGCACGAACTAAAAATTCGGGTTCGTGCTGAATCGAATTTTCCCTGAAATTCGGAGCGAATTTAGGTTCGTTAGAACCGATTCGCTCATCCCTAGTGATGATGCTGGAACTTTCCAAAGAGATTCATGCAGACGACTATCTGAAGAAAACATGCAAATTTCCACAGTCAGTGATGATATGGGGCTGCATATCAGGTAAAAGCACTGGGGAGATGGCTGTCATTACATCTTCAATAAATGCACAGGTCTACATTGACATTTTGGACACTTTTCCATCTATCGAAAGGATGTTTAGGGATGATGACATCATTTTTCAAGATGATAATACATCTTGCCATAGAGCAAAAACTGGGAAAAGATTCCTTGAAGAAAGAAACATAAGGTCAATGTCATGGCCTGCAAACAGTCCGGATCTCAATCCAATTGAAAATCTGTGGTGGAAGTTAAAGAAAATGGTCCATGACAAGGCTCCAACCTGCAAAGCTGATCTGGCAACAGCAATCAGAGAAAGCTGGAGCCAGATTGGTGAAGATACTGTTTGTCACTCATTATAGTGGACCTTCACCCTGAATAAGAGCCTATCTTATATGTTTCCTCCACACTGTGCATACAGATTGCTCACATTAAAAATCATCCTACCTGCATCTATTGCATTTTCTAAGACTTTAAACATCCAAGATGGCGGCTCATGGACGTGCAGGCTACCTGCAAACAGGAAGTGTCCTCTGACTGTGCCGCTCTGCATTCTGGGATAGCTGACCTTTTACTGACCCCTGCTCTGCTCTGTCTGTGTAAAGCACAGCCTCATAACCCCGCCCCCTGCACTTTTGACCCCTCTCAACTTCTCAGTATGTGATGCTACTGAACCAAGATGGCAGCGCCCGTATCCTAGAGTCCTGAACAGAGTTGCAGGCCAGTGAGGGAAAGAATAAAAAGTAAGTGACTAAAAACATTAAATATATTAATTTTAGATGTTGGGAAATAGTTTTTTAAGGGTCTGGGCTTTTCATTAAATGATGCTGAAGGTCCGCTCTAAGTCAATGCCTCAGAGACTGCAAGCAGTTATAAAAGCCAGAGGTGGTGCAACAAAGTACTAGTGATGTGGTGGAGTGTTATTTTGTTTGTTTGTTTTTCATGATTCCATATTTTTTCCTCAAAATTGAGTGATTCCATAATTTATTCCCTGAGCTTGTTCTAAAAATGTAACTGTTACTGGCTACCACAATTATTTTTCTTGATTTCTTTTAGTATTTCTTAAAGCCAGAAAGTTGCCATTTGAAATGCCTTTAGTTTTTTGTCATGTCTGTGATCTGCTTTTTTTTCAACACAATTCAACAACTGAAGGAACATCCTCAGAAACTGGTGATTCCATCATTTTTGCAAGGGGAAAGAACCGGTCAAACAGGTCCAAAGGTGGGCAACAAAAACTTATCAGGAGAGACTTTAAAGTGGACCAACACCCAGGGGGGATCGATCAAATCCCTCCCCGCGGGGCATCCGAAATGCGGATGTCCCGCGGGGGGAAACCCCCCAGGAAGCCCACAATCCTACCTTTTCCACGTTCCAGCGGCGCATGCGAGTCCGCCGCCGCCACCTCCCGCGCGTCCCTCTAGCAGGGTGCACTCCCTGTAAGAGGGACGCGTGGGAGGCGGCGGCGGACGCGCTCTGCTTGTCCGGCGCTGCCTCTCGCTTGTCCGTCGGCGGGGATTGGCTGCAGCGGTCACGTGGGAGCGGCGGGGAGAGGTGAGTTTTCAGGGCGTTCTGGGGGGTTTCACACAACGGGGCACCCCCCATCGGGGTGCCCCACCGAAGTGGACCAAAACCCAGGATAGTCAAAATCCTGGGTGTTGGTCCACTTTAAAGAACTTAATTTGTACAGTTTGAAAGAAAGAAGGGAGAGAGGGGCATGATTGAGACCTTTAAATATGTGAAAGGATTGTTTCTAGTAACAGAGGTGCACCAGACAATACCACTGAATATAAACGTGCTCACTCACAAGAACCAAACAAGACTGAAGTGGACGTATCCAATTACACACCTTTCTTCAAAAAGGAGCACCAATATCAATATGGATACAAAATTCTTTATTATGAAAAAAGAGATACTTTTAAAATACACAAAAACACACTGGACAATTAAAATCACATGGATGACCCCATGGTCTCAATAATATTCATGAAAAAAAAACCCTAAGGGGAACAATGCATCAAAAGACCCTATGTGCGCTTATTAGATCCTATTATAACAGTTATTTTATGCCGGCATAAAAATTATATGTGTAAACCCTCAAAGTGTACAACCTATATCTACTACGTATAAACCATGAGACATGCTGATAGTCTCCTATACAAATAAGTGTCAACTCTTAACAACAATCCCTCATATGTGAAAATAAATAAAAAACTAAATTCCACAGAAAATATATTGGCAGACTCGCCCAGTTCAAACAGTTATAAGTGAATGGAAACAATAAAGATATACTCAAAGTGCACGTGTGCGTGCTAAACCAGCAAACCTGAATATTCAAGAATAAAGAACGGCACATAGAGTCAGCATCACAGGGTCATCAAATATAAATCACCGCGCCCGCGACTCCCATGTCGCTTCAAGGTGAGGATTATGCTTATGTGAAAGGATTGAATAAGGTTCAGGAGGGAAGTGTTTTTAAGAAGAAACTTAATGATAGAACAAGGGGGCACAACCTGAAGCTAGTCGGAGGGAAGATCAGGAGCAATGTTAGAAAATATTATTTTACAGAAAGAGTAGTAGATGCTTGGAACAAACTTCCAGCAGAGGTAGTTGAAAAATCGTCAGCCACTGAATGTAAACATGCCTGGGATAAGCACACATCTATCCTAAGATAAAGAGAACATACAGTATACACATAAGATATAGAGAACATACAGTATACACATAAGATATAGAGAACATACAGTATACACATAAGATATAGAGAACATACAGTATACACATAAGGGCAGACTAGATGGACCGTATGGTCTCCTTCTGCTGTCAGCCTTCTATGTTTATTTTTGCAGGCTACTGGAAGGATGCCATTGATGAGGGCAAATAAACCACGGCAGTAGTTGCAAAAAGGTAAATTCATTTCTATGTGCAACATCCCTAAAGTCAACCTAATTGAAGGATTCAAAAGTCTTAAAGGAGCCACAGCACTCAACCCTGTTAGCTTGCAGGCCAGCCTATAATCTGTCTCTAAACTTGGTTAAAAACAGAGGACTCGGTCACACACATCTGCAGAAGTAGCTTAAGCTGCACCACTACGCCAAAGTGCCTCTGTGGGGTGCAGTCCTATCTCTAATCTCTGAGAGCCCATCTGGGACATACAGTGCAATAGATAATTGAAGGCTTATTTAATAAAAAAAGGAATATGCAATTTATGAATCGGGTATACATGCTTGCACACACATCTGTGCAGTGAGACAAATTACAAACCCGTGAACACACCAGGGGGCAGTGAGTGCACATGTGTCTGCAGAGGTTAGATGCCCATCGAAAGCAGGAAGCATTTGGGGGGTTAGGTGCAATGCTCAAGGTCAATTTAGTC